>PVIA01002182.1:0-224261 GCA_004024845.1 Tonatia bakeri
CCAGCCACATCTCTCCCCCCACCGCTCCATCACCAGCCACATCTCTCCCCCCACCACACCGTCACCAGCCACATCTCTTCCCTTGGTGAGTAGTTCCTGTGTGCCAACCATGACAATCCAAGTCCTGAAGTTACACTATAAAAACATTTTTGTCCTTTTCTTAAACAATCAACTATAGCACAAACTGAACAAAGATATTACAATACTTTTTGGCTAGAAAAATTCTGTGTTGTAGGCTTCTAAATGCAATGGTACCATCAAAAAATAAAGATGATTATGAAAGGGAACATATTTTAGGAAACTTTTTTAAAGTGAATAAACATGACAACAGAGTTAGACACTAACTTGCACTGCCAGATGCACTTCCAATCACTTAAAACAGGAGGAATTTTATTATCAATTTCTTCCTCTTCTTCCGGAATGTCACCTCCTGGAGGAGCCCACAACTGAATAAAATCAGTCGCTGTCAACAATCTGTTATCTGAAAATTAAAGAATGTTCTGGTGAATAAGCGAAGATCATCTACAGAGAGAACACACATGTGGGCTTCTGAACTACACAGTGAAAGACAAGCACTGTGGTCTCTGCAGAGTGCTTGCGGCGCACCCATCTAAAAGTTCTAACAACTCCCAGACAAGGAAGAGTAGTTCTGGGGAGAAACTCAAGAACAAAAAAGAAAAGTTTTACTGGCAAACAGTTTCATGTATCAGGTAAATCTTTTTTTTAAATAAAATAAAAAGCAGAATTAAAAAAGCCCCCCAAAATACTACATAGAATGTTGTTAGGATGTAAGACATAACTAAAAATTAATGAAATTTGTTTTTCTACTTGGAATATAAAAATTGCCCTTCATTAATTGTGAATGTGAAAGGGGAGAAAAATCATTATCATCAGCGGTTTCTAATCTTTCAAAACTAAGGACAATAGCTTCCTGAAATACAAATAACAAAATGAGATAGTGGTTTTGGGGGGAGCTCCTGTTTAATTTCTGATTTTCTTTCTTAATAAAAACAGTTAAGGGTCAAATGCAGCAAATGTTCACTAAAGAAACAAATCACCACTGTTTGAAAAGTAAAACGTTCAAAGGCAGAGGAGGAAAGCACAGAATTAGTAGTAAATTCAGCACTGTATAAAGCAGTGTATACTAAGAAAAAAAGTACACTAGCAAAAAGAAAATATACTGTTAATCGTTTTCTTACTACAGGGGACTATATCACATTGTAATCATACATTTAAAACAAATTATTTACTTTTGAAAATTTCTAAATAGAATCACTGAATACCTTGAGGGTCCCATGCTAAATTGTATGTCACGGAACTCAAAAAAAACTGCCCAGTTTTAAGCCACTGACACTTGAGTTGCTGAAACATATAAAGAGAAAGAACAAAGAAAAATATATGCTTTTAAAATAATTTCCACAAACACTACTATTTCATCATTTTCTTCAACTTAAGACCATATTATCTAAAACAAAGATGAAATTTTGCACTATTACTTTCAAAGTACTGTTTTTTTTTTTTCAAAAAACTTCCAATAGTTCCACTTACTTTCATTGTACCTTACCGAGCTACTTACCATGCCTAAATGAAACCTGTTACCTCAGGCTTCCTTCCATGTCTAGACATACATTCTTATACTTAAAACATCTTGTCCTCTCTTCTCCACCTGAAAACTCCTATACGCACATCAAGATCTAGCTAAACAGCCACCTCACTGGTCACTCTGAATTATTATTCCTTCATACACACCTGATTCTCCCATGAAATTACTACTCTAGGGCAGGAATTATGTCTTTAGTGTTTTTAATGGCTAGTACACAAATATTCAATAAACGTCTATAGAAACAAAATAAATGCCCCTTAGAAAGAAGTTCAATGTCTATACTAAAACTAAATATACCTCCCCAAAGGTCAATAAATTAGCATTATATAACATATAAAATCCACAAACCTGATCTATATTTTATTTATTCGAATCATTTCCATCCTTTTTTTTCTATTTTTGTTCTAAAAAGTAGAAATAAATTTGAAGTTTAAAAAGTCAAAAGGCCTTTTCCATGAAATAGAATATCTATATAAAAAGAATTTTAGATACTCCTTTATAGTATATAAATGTAAAATGGCCTTTTGTGAAAGTATTTTGCAACATAAAGCTATGTGACCTTAGACAAGCTGTACATTAACAGCTTGGATAGTAACAATAAGTGGCAATCCCCTCTCTCTTTATAATATTTTTAGAATATTCAACAACTAAATAATTTATTCAAGATTTCTGACTATCTATAGGCAGAATTTTAAAATATAACTGCAACCCTGGCTGGTGTGGCTCAGTGGATTAGGTGCCAGCCTACAAACCAAAAGGTCACTGGTTTTATTCCCAGTCAGGGCACATGCCTGGGTTGTGGGCCAGGTCCCCAGTTGTGGGTATGTGGGAGGCAACCGATCAATGTTATCTCTCCTTCTCTTTCTGCCTCCCATCTCCTCTCTCTAAAAGTAAATAAATAAAATCTATTAAAAAATATAACTGCAAAACTTGAATTTTATTATCCAAAAATGTTATTTTTATACCACTGCTGAACAGTCACAATAGCATTTTAAATACTGTTCAACAGATCTATTTCAAAATAATAATTAAATCATTCCTAAAACTATAAACATCCCTAATATGCTTTCCTTTAATATTTCTTTGAGTATAATCTGTGGACCAAATACATAGCAGAAATTTGGGAAATGAGACCTGTAGTCTGAATTTTGAAGTCACTCTAGGTGACTTGTAAGCATTCTAAAATTTGGAATACATTACATAATACTATCATAGGGCAAAGGCTAATATTTTAATTGTAATTTTTGGAAATGTAAAAAAAAATTCAAGTCATATATCTTACGAAACATAAACACCACTTGCTTTAATGTACTTAAGAACAAACTTTTTTAGCCCTGGCTGATGTAGCTCAGTGGACTGAGCGTGGGCCTGCAAACCAAAAGGGTGCCAATTCAAATCACAGTCACAGCACACGCCTGGGGTGTGGGCCAGGTCCCCAGTAGGGGGTACATGAGAGGCAACCACACACTGATGTTTCCCTCCCTCTCTTTTTCCTTCCCTTCCCCTCTCTCTAAAAATAAATCAATCTTTTAAAAAATATATATATATATACTTTTTCAAAAAATTACTGGTAACACATACTCCTGGCATTCAAATTTCACATCAGCAGTTTTGACTATTTGTGAGTGATGGTGGAGTTCTAATTCATGTAGTGATTTTTAAGGGGGTTAATAATTGTAACCATATGGGATATTCTGAATATGAAGTAAGGGGAAATGAAACACAGTACCCAGAATGAATCTTAGTGTTTCTAAATGTGATATGCTAGACCACTTAGCTAGTAAGGGAATTTACCTAGGCTCCCAACTCCTTCATTCAGCAAATATTTATGAGTCTAGTATGTTCCAAAAACCTCCTAAGTACTTGGGGTGCCCCAGTGAACAAAAGAAACAAAGCCCCCTACCTTCATGGAGCTTACAATTAAAAAATAAGGTAAGTACTATGGAAAAAAGGTAAAAGTAGAAAGATGGGAGTTAAAATAAAGGTTGTAGACACAAGTGACAAGTTTTAAAAGGGTGATCAAGGCAGAACCCACTGAGAGGATATTGTTGAGCAAAGACAAAGTAGCAGGAGCCTCAGCTACTCTCTAAAGAAAGAACATTCCACACAAAAGAACAACCAATGCAAAGTTCCTAAAACAGGAGAACAGCTGTTCAAGAGCAGTGAGCATGTCCGTGTGGCTGGAGTGATATCGGAGAGGATTAACAAGGTAAATCTCAATTAGTAATATTCCAGAAAACCGAGTTTCCGGAAGGCCGAGGGATATCTGGAATGTAAAAGGTCTCACCCCACGCATCAGACCAAGCTGACAGACACTCCAGACCACCTTCAGCGTCAGCTCCTAAGAAGCTCTTTATTGCTAATGACTTGATTCTAAACTTTATTCTGAAAGTTTTGTACTATCATTTAATACTTACACAATTTCTCTTATGAGAATTTATGCCCAAAGGCTCAAAAATACAAACAGCATTACCATATGAAGCTGCAATCTAAAAAAAGAATGAACAAAGCATTAATGTTTAGGAAAAGAAAAAAAATAAAAACAACCTTCTTTTCACAATAATGTATAAACTAATTACATACAGTAAAATCCTAATACAGTAGTCATGGTTTATTCCCTTCCAGACACAAAACTGGAAAAGTAATGAATTTAAGCATCTCTTTTCTGTTAGCAAAAATTCAGCAGGCCTTAATTCACACATCAAATACAGGTTGACCTATTCAAAGAAATCATAATTTTTTATAAGAATTTTTATTTTAACATAGAAATAACTTTATTAACAAAAATGCATTTCAAAGGTACATCTGTCAGAAACTTTATAGTCCAATGAATATAATATAAAAACCATGAGAAGTAGAAAAAGACATCAAAGAGTAACAGGTATTAAAAATGTATCAAACAAAACAACATTAATTACATAAGCAAACAAAAATACCAACTGGGCAAACCATCTGAAAGAGGGAACAGGGAAAACAGACTGCGGAAAGCAGACAGACACGGGCTGCACGGGGAGAAGGCGAGCGCGGCAGACATCTCCACTGGAACACTAGCTGGGACCTGGGGGCCCGGGCAAACGTGCTCCAGGTCACACACCTGCTAAGAGGGCACATAAATCCCTGTGCTCCTAGAAACTACCAGAGCCTGCTTTCCAGTTCCTCGAAAGCCGTTTCCCAGTTCATCCTCTTCTCAGCAAGAGGGAATCAACTACAGGGAACAGACCAAAATCGTCCCTTTCCACACCTTTGGACCTATCAGTTAACCTCTGAAACGAAGTAAGGATATATTCATTTAAGTCTAGACGAAAAGATCTACTGTGATTTCAGGGTACTCTCACACCAGGAAGTGATTTCAACTGTTACTCAACATCTAATGTTCTTTGCTAGGGAAAAACTTTTAATCCACAATGGTGGGGGGAAGCTACTTAAAATGCCTGGCTGGGGTTAATAAGCCAAAAATGTTATGAATGATCACATTCAACAAGTCAATGAATGAATAAACAACTGTAGCTGGCTAACATAAGGTTGTAAGGGTGAAAATTTATCACAAGGACTGGGAATAATGGAAATAAAAAAGGAGAGAAATAAAAGACAATACACCAAACATATCACAATTCTGACTTCTCTACTCTCAATCTGGTAAGGAAAGTAGAAACATGGTTATAAACATGAAGGTCTTATATACATAGATTTTTAAACTTTGCTCCCAGAGGTTTGTTTATTGTGTTTATCACAGGAAATATATAATTTACTAAAATCCATCTCTGACGACTATCATACATCTCGAGGTAGGTTTAAAGCTACCTTGCTTGGCCTAGGGAGATGAGCAATGAAAAATTAATGAAAGAAATGTGACACTCTCAGTGTCCCTGAAAAGTAAACAATGCTTGCTTAAGGAAAACAATGAGGAAAAAAAAACGAGAAAAGCAACAAACAAGTTTCAGAAAACACCTGGAAATTCAGTGTTTCAATACTACGTCAATTATATAACAGACTGTCATATTACGGCACATTTATACAACTATTAAAGCTGGATACAAGCAGCAGGGTGGAACAGTAGAAACGGTATAATAATTCACTATCTGACGTAAACTTGCATGATCACTATGTATCACCATGAGTATTACATTTAACATATCCTTGAAAAAACTTGTTATTACTCAGTAAAGAATAATTTCTACAACACTAAGACTTTTTAAATTGTTGTAATTATTACAGGAAAAACCTCATTTTCATACTCTTGCAGAGCCATTCAACTCTGCCACACAGTATCAGCCACACTGAACTGCCAGAGTATACAATATGCTGTGTTTACTACATAAAGCCAAAATTTGATGTACATTATGCTTGAAATTTTTGGGGAGAGGTATATATGATGAAATTTGAACTATTCCAAAATAAATTGTTTTAAAGTCTGAAGGAATGAACTTTAAGATTCTTCACTCAACAAATAAATTTTCATTTAATTAATAGAAACTTTATAAAGTCCATGCTATATGACAAATATTATAGTAGACACTAACAACTTGCTAAATTTCTTGATAAAAATTTAATGTTATTTTAATTTGGGAGTGATAAGGGGTGCCAGGTAGAGAGAAGTTTACTTCCCTGCCAGTGGTTTAGTAGCTGATAGAATTATTAACTGGCAGAATGTCAGTACCCACAGGACTGCGAGGCCCACGGATCTTTCAAGATAGAAGACAGCTGTACAATTAATTATCACATCATCAGCTTAATGGTTCTTTACTATTTGTGTGCAACCTGTCACTGCACCCACCCCTATCAACAGCCACTTAAGCCAAGTATATTAGTAGGAAATTGTAGGCAAAACTTGAAGAAAAGGATAAGAATATTCTGAAACTGTTGAATATATTAAAATATTAAATAAAGTAATTAAATCCCTTACTCTTCCATGCTGGTTAGAGCACTCCACACAGCTGACCTGGATGTTTCCATGCTTAGCACCAGGAATGATCTGCACACATTCAAAGTCACTTGCCAAAATAACAATATCACAGCCTGATCCGTATGCCTAAAAAAAAAAGTTTTACAATATGTAAGATATGTAGCTTTTGAATTATTATTATATAATAATTTAGCTTAGATTTTGTTGCCATTGTAATGTATACTTTGACACATTTTGCAAAAAGTGTTAATGTAAAAATGTTAATATCAATTTCTAAATAATAACATTAAAAGTCACATAAAAAATGAGGTAATGACACCCCATGCATTATCATTCAACAACTGCTACTAATGGGAGACGTGTTCTTCAATTCTTAAACACCACAGCCTCTGTCCTGCAGGTCATAAATCATTCTGTTTAGAGCTTCTCTGCAAAGCTCATCTCAGTAAACCCTAAAAAATAAAACCTCCATCTGAAAGTACTAAGGCACAGAAGGCTGTGACTGTGTTCCCAGGGTTCAAACCAGGCTTGAGAAAGATAGAAATCAGATGCATTTTCCAGCACAATTCCACATGGCTTAAAGAGCTAGACGTGAAACCCTGAGACAGAATTACATGCACTGAGGCAAACACTAAACTTAAACTCATCAACTACCTAAATGAATCCATGATGCAGCCTGCCTGCTCCCTCCCCACCATCTTACTAAACAAAAGAAAGAGAGGAAACCAACCCAAAGTGGTTTCACACACACCAAAAACCAAGTTAAAGAAAATAAAAATTAAACTGATCCATATAAAATGTTGGCAAATAGAACTATAGGTCCTAGAAAATTCCCTTGTTCAACATAACTATAATGAGTAAAACCACATATTTCTTCCTATTGCCAAACATTTGGGTGCATGCTATTCCTGTTTTGCAACTCTGTGAATTTTATGATGACATAAGGGACAGAAGTTGGCAAACATTTTTCTTTTCTTCCAAAGTCACCTTATGATTAAATACTCAAAGCAACCTAACAATCTAATTCCCAAGTGAAAAAGCTGCATTAAAAGCAACATAAGTATAAAATTTACAAGATGTTTTTTTCTCACTAGTTCTACAATAGCAATATGGTAATGCCCTACAAAATACTGATACTCAATAATCAGGTCTGACACGTCCAGACACCTAAGTCAGTGACCTATGCCCTGAAGGAGGTCCACATATGGCTGTTAACCTTTAAAACTATATTATCAAAATAACACTGCCCTTGAAAACATTTCACAATTTCCAAAGTGTTATAGCATTATCTCAGCAGAGTGGATGATGGAAAGAGCACGAACTTCATCTGGTTCGGAATTACACACACAGGGTTTTTAATTATGGTTCTGAGGTACTGTGTGACCTTAAGCAAGTTACTTAAGCTCTCTGAGCATTTTCTCTTATGGTAAAATGGAATAAAGAATACTTAACTCTTAGGGTGATGGTAAAAAATTAAATCAGATAATCTATTCGCATAGTACTTACCACATATCATTCAATTAAGAAAGAAAACAGTGAACAATATTCCAAGCCTGGGCCAGGGACTGGGAATACAAACCACAAGATACGGTCTCAGTGTGTCTAATGGGAAGATGAACAAGTGAATCACCAATCACACCTACATAACAAACTGCCAGGTCAAAAATATCCACAAAATACTAGAAGACAGAAGGGCCTCAATAAATGTTACATTACCCCTGCTTTAATCTTTGCAGCAAATTTGGAAGATATGTTCATTATCACCATAATATAAAGATTCAAGTTTATTCATTTGCCCAAGATCTCATAGTAAGTGAAAGCTGTTCAAACTCAGGTCCTTACAATTCTTATTCTCTATCCCAACATTACTTCTCAAAAGACATAAAATATTCCAGTTATTAGTACACTTGCTTCTCTAAAAATGGGCCATCACTAGCAACTGTTACTATAGACAGAGAGGCTCTTATTGTTCAGTCATTAAAAAGGATGTTTACGCTTCCCTAGATATTCATAATTGCCAGATTTTTGATAAATATATTTTTTAAGATTTTATTTATTTATCCCCAGAGAGGGAAAAGAGGGAGAAAGAGAGAGAGAGAGAAACACCAATGTGCGGTTGCTGGGGGTTGTGGCCTGCAACCCAGGCATGTGCCCTGACTGGGAATCAAACCTGCGATGCTTTGGTTCACAGCCCGCGCTCAATCCACTGAGCTACACCAGCCAGGGCAATTGCCAGATATTTTCCAGAGGAGATGCATCATACTCCCTACCTGTAGGGAATCTTACCATTTTGCGGGTCCTGCAATAGTTCTCAAACCTGGCTGCATCAAAATTGCCTAGGGAACTTGTTAAATACACAAATTGCTTGGTCCCACCCCAAACTTACTAAATCAGAACTGTCATGGATAAAAGAATTTGGCAAATGATCTATCAAAACTTAAATACAATACACTCTCTGAGCAAATAAATCCCTATTTCACTCTGTAAGCATACTTACAAAAGTTTCCCAAAAAAGATATAGAAGGATTTTTGCTGACTCACTATTTACGGTAGCAAAAACTGAAAATAATCATACCGCCCATCAGTAGGGGAGTGGTTAAATAAATTTGTATATAGCCTTACTATGCAGCTACTGAAAGTTTAGAGACCAACAGTCAAAAATGGTCTCAAATCCCTTATCAAACTGGTGATTACCATCATAATGAAACAACTATGTCTGGTACTGGTTTCCTGTTACATTACAGTTAGATGATGCCTGCCATTTTATATAATACACAGGGTCATAGCTAGGACAGAATCCCCTGAACTACTGCACACTAAGAGCTTGCAAAAATACAGAAGAATATTATTCTTTATCTTGTCTAAAGAGACTAAGGCACTAATAATAACCCAAGTGTGGAAGAACAGGGGACTCATAGTACTGAGTCACATGCATTCTATAACTGAAGGCTTGTAAGACTGCAGTGATTTATATAAACATGTGATTAGTGTCTGCCTGATTCCCAGTACTGAAAGGTCCATCAGAACAAGGACCATGTCCTTGTTTACCATGGTAGTCCTAGCACCTAGCACATAAGCAGCACTCAGTAAATATCTGTATAACTAATAATTCAAAATCTTCCTAATGTCTGGCTCCAGAAGCCTAAGTACCTAGAAACTTGGTCAAAGAACATGGAGTTCAGACAGTTGACATAACCTAATTTGGCCAAGTCTATGACAGTAGCTATAAAAAGAGATATCTGGGCTGATTTTTGCAGTCTAACAGTATCATGGATTTAGAAGACCTACCAGAAGGGAATCTACTAAAGCATTTCTTAATAATTTACCATTTATTGAATACCTATTATGATCAGGCAGTCTGCTAGGGTCTTTATGAATATTATATCTTCACAGGCCCTCTTTTAAAGATGGAGAAACTGAGGCTCAAAAACAATAAGTAATTTGCCCAAGTTCATAGGAAGATACATTTGTTTCATAATAAAGCTCCTGCTTTTTCCATGCAACAACCCACTTCTGTTCCATTAGATGTCTTGTTAGTGCTAGTAGGTCCATGTTCACCTTTGCAATCCTAAGATATTTACCACAGCACCTTGCCCAGACCAGGGTAAGCACTCAGTAAAGACCAATGGCTGCAAAGGTTTATACAAAATCTATAATTACTCAAGAGATTCCCATTGTCTCAATTTTTGGTCAAAAGCAAATTTGTTCCATCCTTCTTTTTCAGAATTTAGTTTAACCAGAGGGAGAATGAATGAATTGTGCAGAAAAAAGAGTGCTCACAGGGTAAAAAATAAATACTAAAATGACCCCAGAGAATAGAGGATATGGGTTCCCTTGTACTAGATACATGAAATATCTTTGATTTAGCGGAAGATAAACCAACTACTCGACATGTGGAAGACAGGCCACAGGACCATCAGAGGGAAGCAGGAAAAAAGGAGACCAGCCAAGACTTTTCTGGAGCAAATGGAGGCCTTAACCAGGTTGTCCTCCTCGGGGTTCCTGGTAGAGCTGCCCCTGTGCCATTGCACCATGACAGTGTCCTGCATTCCTAACAGTACTGGCCTATAAAACATTTTATCCCAAAGATAAGGAGCTCGGCCCAAACACACAGGTAAGACCAAGAGAAGAGGGAGGGTCACAAAAACACCCGTTCCTTCCATTCATGTGAGAGGATTTCTATTATAGAAGGACTGAGCTGTCTTGTGATGATAAAGAATGAATAACTAGTGAACAATAACTCGTAACTAAGAGACAATCCTGTACTAGGAGTTCAAAAATCAATGACACACTTTAAAAATATTAATCCTCACTTGTTTTAGCCTTACAATTGGAGACCAAATCCATCCTATTAGGAAAGAGAGACGCTATCCCCACTTTGAGCATTGAATCCAACGACCGGGAGTGTAATGGGTGTAAGTCACAGATGGTCTCAAGAGATCTCTGAAGTCCTGGAAATTACATATAAAGTCACGAGAATGTACTTGTTTCCCCTGAGTCCACAGACTCATCATTAGTTTGTCTAAAATAATCTCTTCCTTAGAGTGTGTCACATTATCTCACAATAATTATACGGGAGCTACAACTTGAGTGTTTGTTATTACCAAGGTTCTTTTCTTTATTTTTAGTTGTGATACCCAAAACTTCATTAAAAAAGCCTTGCCATTTAGCTGAGGCTGAAAAACAAAGTAACTATTTTCTTTTACCTCATTTAAATGTTACATTTCATGAAAAAGATTAAATATCTTCTGAAATCATAAAGTACTCTGAATTAGCATACTATCATTACCTTAATAAAGATATCATTGCCTTCTCCAGAGTATTTAATGTTTCTGTGATCAATGACTACGCATATCCAAACAGGCATAACACACTCTGTCTCCTCTAGCTTCAATTTTATACGTAACTGCCTTGACTACACCACTTTCAGAAAAGCAAACTAATACTCATATTCTACAAGCACTGTTCTACTTTATCAAATTTACTTTAAGTCTTAGATAAATTAAAGTGTAAAGAAAAGAAAAATCTTTTTTAAATCTTATAGAAACATGACTTTTCCTGTAAGAATTCAGAATACAGATAATTATATCAGCATTTTCTAAAGAGTAGCTGGATGCTTCAACACCCTGGTAGTTTCAGGGTCCAAGTTTGAGATCAGTGAGAATCGCTGACAGATGTCTAAATTTAAAGGAAGAAGAAAAGCACTGTGAGTCACGAGGTACGAAGTACGCTGAGAGGCTTGTCTACTTCAGCCCGGTGTAGTCTCCCAAGTTTCACTGTTACACTCCCACCTCTCCCTGAGACGGGGACTTGATTCGTGGAACTGTGTTCAGTCTTCTACAAATGAAGGCATATGTTAAGAGTTAGAAAAATAACTACTAAAAAGAAGTACTTATTAAAAGCCTGCCGGGTAACAGGTATTGTACTATGCATTCCCAGTCTTTCTTTCAATCTTAGAAGTTGGTTATTAATCCCACTTTAATATAAGGAAATGAAAGTTCATATGGTTTAATCAAAGTGACAAAGTAACCATATGCTGGGACGCAAATACAGGTTTCTTTACACTGTTTTATCCACTTAAATAATGACCATCTTCTATAGGTTTTATATTGCTCAGATTTTTGTTCTTCTTATTGGTTAATCACATAAATTCATTTAAATTCTTCATTTCTGCTGTGATCTTTCCTCCGTTCATAAACAAAAAGCTAAAGACAGGGTTATCTGCTGGGCTTTAATGGTCACTTGGTTGTATACCAAGTTATCTTGAGAAAATACTTTCGGGAAGCCAATGCTTCCTAGAACCTATGAAAATCCTAGAACCAAGAAAACTAAGCACAGATTAGCAAAAACTTTCCAATATCGTTTCCCTCTCTTTATTTTCGTCACCTAATTAAAATTCTAACTGCTATGATGCTCTCTGAATTAAAAATTAACTTCTAGCCCTTGCTGAGTAATTCAATTGGTTAGAGCATCAGCAATCCCCGGTCAGGGCACATACAAGGATCAATCAATGAATACATAAATAAGTGGAACAACAAATCAATGTTTTTCTCTTTCTCCCACCCAAATCAATAAACACAAATCAATCAATAAAATAGACAAATAGGTTTCCCTATTAATCTACAGCTTTCATATATTATTTATCCATTAAAGTCACCTACAAGGTAAGTAAGTCATTTTAAATTATTAATTTTGTGTTTTTGGTAACAAGATTTTTTATAGAGAAAAAATACACGTACTAAATTTAAAAACTAAATTTAACTTGACTTCATCATGACTATCTGTCCTCATTCTGAAGGAGCAATCACTTAAAAGTTACCTATGAACCCTTCCTGAAATGTTTAGTCTACATACAAGGGTATCTATGAATAAATCTTTTTGTACATAAAGGGATTATGCCACACACAAGTCTGCAACCTTTTTCTATTTAATTAATATATCTTGAAATTCTTCCATATCAGCAAAGAAGGCACTACCTCATCCTTCTTAATTGTTGCATAATATTCTATTTTGTGGCTCTGTCATAATTAAGTTAGGTTGTTTCCCGTCTTTTACCATCGAAGGAAAAAAAATGCTTCAATAAACATCTATATTTACAATATATTATGCATTACTGATACTATGCATATGTGTACAAGTATACCATGGGATAAATTCTAAGATATAATTTGCTTGGTGAGTGATTAAAATTTAGTAACAACTGTAAACTGGCCTCCAAAAACATCACACTTCCTGTGTATATAAAAGCATCTATTTTTCCACTTTCTCACTAAACCTGATCATTATCACACATTTCAGTATTTCTAATCCAACAAAACCTGGCAGCTCCCTATTGTTTTCATTTTTATTTTTATTAGGAAGAACGCTGAGCACCTCTCATTATTTGTCAGCCGTTTACATTTACTTTTCTGCAAACTGCATTATTCATGTTGCTGGTCTGTTTTTAACTGGGCGTTAGTCTTGTTATCTAAATCAGGGTATCAAACTGATTTTCACCAGGGGTCACATCAGCCTCACAGTTGCGTTCAAAAGGCCAAATGTAATTTCAAGTCCTTAACAGTTAAGGAGTAGTTACATTTATACAGTCCTAAAATTATTTTGGCCCTTTGAAGGCAACCACAAGGCTGATGTGGCCCCCGATAATGAAAATGAATTTGACACCCCTGTTCTAAATTACTTAAGAGCTCTTTATAGAAATCATTCTTTGTCACAAATAGCTAACAAGTTGTCTTACTGTAAGTTTCTTCACATAAAGTCAAACCCTTATCAACTTCTGCCCAACACCACCAGCCCCCCCAAAATAAATAAAACTCCTGCCATTCAGGTATGTCCTCACGACAACGAGAAAAGGGGGGAGGGTAGTAATTAAATAAGCAGCTCTTCTTCCCATATAACTAAGAATACACTTTACTGAGATGATCCATTCTAATAGCCTGAAATCCATTCAAGAATGCTGAATGGGCAAAATAAATAAATAACAAGCTAATTAGTATTCAAAAAGCTAATTAGTATTCAATAGAGCAAAACCATTAACCTAAATCAACAACAGGTGGAGCATTGTCAGAACTAATCTAATAAAGACTACTTGTGTGGTAACCAAGGGGACTATTCCTTTCAGAAAACAACTCATATCAGGATTTGCAAAAGTAACAGACTGCTTACAAGTAGCAGGAGAAAAAAGCCAAGTTGCAAGTGGTATGCTGAGTAAAACATAAGACAAAGCTTAATAATATGTAAAAACAACAATCTACGACCAGGAAAAAAGAACAAAATTTTTAAAAATGTATTACAAGTGGCTGTGATTAAGTGGTAAGAGACAAAATGATTTTTAATTTCTTCCTAACAACCCCCACAAAGCAAATGTTCTAAAAAAAGTAGAACTTTCTTTAAAATTAAAACTTAAAAAGAACTATCTTATTATGAGTCAAAAACTAGCCAAATTGGATAATTTACTAACAAAATAGAGCTATAACAAATTCTAAATGCTAAGATTAAAAAAATAAACATACACACAAAACACGGCCACCTGCAGCCCAGACTAAGCCTATTTCTGTGTCTTTGAACAAAACATGTTTCTAATTTACTCATGCTAGTATCACTGAAGGGAAAATGAGACCTTGCAAAGAGAAATGTAATAATTAATTAATTTGCTCTAATTAACCATTACAAAACCAGCTCTGTGTCCAGCTGGCCTACCTCCTCATTAAAAGGTAGGCCTGGGAGTAGAAACCAAAAATTGTCTCTTGTAAATATGTCAGTGCTGAGAACAAACCATTCAAAATACTAACCATCACAAACTTCTAAAGGGAAGCATGGTCGCACTGGTAAAAGTAAGCCCCATGGGCTAGGTAACATGTGTAAAAACCTAGAGCCACGTTTCGGCCTCTAATGTTTTCTCTAAAGCTTAGAGTACACAACAATTTGCCTCATGGAGAATAATAAAGTAAAACACTACTTTTTAAAATGTCAACTTTAAAGAAATTAAATGAACTTTTTTTGAACATTAAGTTACTAGAAAAATAAGTGACTCATATTGTTTCTCAGCTCATTCTTAATACATTTTACATTTGAAAAAACTTTAAAGTTAATAGTACACATATTATATAATATGTAGCAATATTAATATGTAATGTTTATGACAACTATCAGTTATTTTGTAACTACTGGATATTTACAGAAAATCATTTAACCTAAGATATTTTGAGCAAGACATTCCTGACAGTGTTCAAAAAAATATTTCCCAAATAATGCAATTAAAATATTAAATTGCCATTAAAATGTTAATACATTCAATATAATGAAAAGAATACATTCCAGAGACTCTAGAGGTGCCGACCCTGACTACAACAACAGGGAAATCATAATCTCTCTGTAGATGCCCGCTTCACCAGTCAAAGGAGAGACTGACTAGATCACTGCTCAGACCTTTAAGTTATAAATTACAAGGTTGCACAAATTTGCTTCAAAAAGTCCTGAGAACAGATTAAATAACTGTGTGCACTATTTTATATAGAGTTCAATTTAGTGTTGTGTTGTTGTTTTTTTTTTATTTTGTGACTCTTTACTCACAGGTGACAGGAGGCAATGGTGGTCCAGAACAATGGCCAGTGGCTAACAGCCAGCCGGAAAAGATGAGATACGCCAATCAAAAACCATGCTGGGGAACTTATACCAAAACAACCAGAGTCAGCAGAAAGAGCTGAGCTGAGAAGTCATGCATATTCAGAAATAAGGCTGCTATTAAGTACCATGTGCAATTTGAAAATCTTTTTATTTATTTATTTTTAGAGAGAGAGGGGATGGATGGAGAAAGAAAGGGAGAGAAACATCACTGCACGAGAGATCCATCGTCCGTTGTCTCTTGCATGCCCCCAACTGGGGACCTGGCCCACAACTCAGGCATGTGCCCTGATTGGGAATCAAACCAGCAACCTCTCCGTTCGCAGGCCGGCACTCAATCTACTGAGCCACACCAGCCAGGGCACACTTGAAATTAAAACCACCAGTTTAAAAAGCTAATGGGTCACCTGATTCATTAATATATCCAAAAGTAAGAAAAAGCTCATGAGAAAACTAGTACAGTATATAAAATCCCCAAGAAAAGTCAGTCTTGATTCTACCAGCTTTTTAGTTCCAATCACTCTGAAGCCCAATTGCCCTTCCTTGGTGGTGTATCTGGTATCCTGAAATCAACCTTGTCCTTAACTTTAGTTCATCTATCCCTTGCCCTGACTAAAACCAAAACCAGTACAAAGACTGGAGATATTCAGAGCAGGACTTCAAAGAAAATGTATAATTGGCCATGATATTAGAGTTGGGAATGCAATAAGGATGCGAGGACGGAAAACTAGCAAAAATTACAGGCGGTATAATAGAGATACAGGTCCTAAGGTAATCACGTATGATCCCTTGGGACCCAGAATACAAACCTAGAGAGAGTAATGCTTTGGAGCACTGGATAGAAAAATGTAGTTTTTTCAGTCTTAAATAAAGAATGCAAAAAAGCAATGAGCAAGAAGAGTATGGTGCACTTGTCACTCTCATATACTCTTGAGTATAAAACCAAATGGCTTTTCTATAAAACAATTTGATAATATGAATTAAGAAACTATATAGAGATTTAAGTACTTTGATTCATTAAGTACTTTGATTCAAAAAGTACTATTTTTAGGACTCTAGCCTCAGAAAATACTCAGACATGGAAACAAACATTACAACTAGTACGAAATGTTTGTCATGGCATTATTTAAAATAATTTAAAATGGGAAACACCTAAACATCCCATTCTAGGAAAATTATGTTTTATCATATCACATATACTGTCCATCTTACTCACAGACAATTTCTAGAAAAAGACTGTCCCCAATCAGTCCCTCTGAAAGAACAGCCTTGGCAGACCATATGACCAACACCCACTGCAAACAACTGATTGGACCAGGGTTAACACTTAACTACAACAACCATGAATTTCATTCCAAAAGCTACAGGCTGGCCAGTACAGATGTTGAATTTACCAAAGACAGACTTCCAGTCAAGATGGAGGCATAGGTAAACCAGGTCTGCCTCATCTCACAACCAGAGCAAAAATTACAAGTAAACTATAGAACAAATGTCATCTCTAAGGAATTAAAGAAGTCACTACAAGGAATTAAAGAAGTCACACTCATCCAGACAGGCAATACATGTGCAGAAACCTGGGATAGATGATCCCACACCCACACGTGGTGGATAAAAGTCAGGAGGAATACCTTGGGAGCGAAGAATCCCAGCCCCACACCAAACCACCCAGCCCAGGGTTCCAGTGCCAGGAAGACAAGTCCCATAACTTCTGGCTGTAAAAATTAGTAGGGGTTGGGGCGGCAGAAGAAACTGCAGGATTCTCAAGGGTCTCCTCTTAAAGGGCCCACAAAGACTTAGGACTTAACACAGACTCACTCCCTCTGGGCTCCAGCACTGGGGCAGCAGCTGGAAGGACACTAGAGGCATATGGGGAGAAAACGAAATATATGGCATTGGGGCAAGTGCCAGGGGACAGCTTCCTCATGGACAAAACTCCAGAGGTCAGACAATGGCATTGTCCCTTTTCTGAGCCCTCCCACACATAGCCACAGAGCAGTGACACCATATCTGAGACTCCATCAACCTGGTTCACACGAGTTGCCCTGCTCCATCTAACTTACTAGTGCACTTTTCTACTGTATGCCACACTACTAAGACAGGGAGTCAATCAACACAGCTCCACCTAATACATAGAAACAAACACAGGGAGGCTGACAAAAGAAGGAGACACAGAAATATGTCCTAAATGAAAGAACAGAACAAAACTCCAGAAAAAGAATTAAACAAAATGGAGATAAGCAATCTATCAGAAGCAGAATTCAAAACACTGGTTATTAGGATGCTCAAGGAACTCACTGGGTACTTCAACAGCATAAAAAAGACCCAGGCAGGAATGAAGGCTACACTAAGTGAAATAAAGAAAAATTTACAAGGAACCAATAGTGGAGTGGATGAAGCTGAGAATCAATGATTTGGAACATAAGGAAGAAAAACACATTCAATCAGAACAATCAAAAGAGAAAAGAATCTGAAAAAAAAGTCTTTTAACCTTTGGTTAAGGAACCTCTGGGACACCTTCAAAAGTATTAACATTCGTCCTGGCTGGCGTAGCTCAGTGGATTGAGCACGGGCTGCGAACCAAAGCGTTGCAGGTTCGATTCCCAGTCAGGGCACATGCCTGGATTGCAGGCCACAGCCCCCAGCAACTGCACATTGATGTTTCTCTTTCTCTCTCTTTCTCCCTCCCTTCCCTTTCTAAAAATAAGTAAATAACTTCTTTAAAAAAAAAAGAAGTATTAACATTCATCTCATAGGGGTGCCAGAAGAAAAAAAGGAGCAAGAAATTGACAACTTACTGAAAAAATAATGAGAGAAAACTTCCCTAATTAGGCAGGGAAGACAGACATACAAGTCCAGGAAGCACAGAGTCCCAAGCAAGATGGATGCAAAGAGGCCCACTCCAAGATACATCATAATTAAAATGCCAAAGGTTAAAGATAAAGAGAGAATCTTAAAAGCAGCAAGGAAAGACGGTTACCTACAAAGGAGTTCCCATAAGACTATCAGCTGATTTTTCAAAAGAAACTTTGCAGGCAAAAAGGGATTGGCAGGAAGTATTCAAAATGATGAAAAGCAAGGACCTACAACCTAGATTACCCTATCCAGCAAAGCTATCATTTGGAATTGAAGGGCAGTTAAAGTGCTTCCCAGACAAGGTAAAGCTCAAGGAGTTCATCGTCATCGAGCCCTTATTATATGAAATGTTAAAGGGACTTATTTAAGAAAAGATCAAAACTATGAACATTAAAATGGCAATAAATGCCCTGACTGGTGTGGCTCTGTGGACTGAGCACCAGCCCACAAATTAAAAGTTCACTGTTTTGATTCCCGTTCAGAGCACATGTCTGGGTTGTGTGCCAGGAGGTCAGTAGAGGGTGTGTGAGAGGCAACCAACTGATGTTTCTCTTGCACATCAATGTTGCTGTCCCATTCTTTCTCCCTCCCTTCCCACTCTGAAAGTAACTAAAATCTTTTTTTTAAAAGGTTAATAACATACAAGCAAAATAAAATGGCAATAAATTCACAACTACCAACAACTGAATCTAAAGAATAGCCTAAGCAAACAAGCAGAACAGAAATAGAATAACAGATACGGAGATTGTTTGGAGGGTTATCAGTTGGGAGGTAGATGGGGGAGAATAGGGGTAAAGGAACAGAGATTAAGAAGTACAAATCGGTAAGTACAGAATAGACAGGGGGACGTTAAGAACACTCTAGGAAATGGAGTAGCCAAAGAACCTATATGCACGACCCCTGGACATGAACTAAGCGGGGGACTGCTGGAGGGAGTGGGGGGATCAGGTGGAGGGGAGCAAAGGGGGAAAATGGGACAACTGTAATATCATAAGCAATAAAATATATTTAAAAAATTATCGCCCTGGCTGGTGTAGCTCAGTGGATTGAGCGCGGGCTGCGAACCAGGCATCGCAGGTTCGATTCCCAGTCAGGGCACATGCCTAGGTTGCAGGCCATGTCTCCCAGCAACCGCACATTGATGTCTCTGTCTCTCTCTCTCTCTCCCCCCTCCCTTCCCTCTCTATAAATAAATAAAATCTTAAAAAAAAATTATCAAAGACATTAAAGTGGCTGGTATAAAAATTCTCATAAAAATATATAGGTGAACATGGTGAACACTCTCAAATCAATAATCTCATCTTCACGTTAGTTAGAAAAGAAGAGCAAAGCAAATTAAAAGCATGCAGAAGGCAGGAAGTTAATAAAAATCAGAGCAGAAATCAATGAAATTGAAAACAAAAACAACAGTGAATATGAATGAAGTCAAAATCTTGTTCTTTAGAAAAGGTCAATAAAACATATAAACTTCCTGCAAGACAAAGAAAAAAAGACACAAATTACCAATATCAACAATAAGGGAAGGAACATCAGTACTAAAGTTGCTGGCATTAAAAGAACAACAATGAAATACTATAAACATCTCTATACCCATAAAAGAGACAACAGATGAAAATGATTAATTCTGCCAAAAAAGAAACTATAAAAACACAAAGAATATGAAATGTATTATCTAAATTATCTTTAACTATGAGAGAAATCAAATGTGTAGTTAAAAACCTTCTGAAAAAGAAAATTCCAGGCCAAGATGGTTTCATTGGCAAATTCTAACATTCACAGAATAAATGACACCCATTCCTCATGGTCCCTGACAGAAAACAGAAAAAGAAGGAATACTTCAGAACTCATTTTATGAAACCAATATTACAATGATACCAAAACCAACTTAAAAAAGGGAAAAAAACTACTGATCAATATCCTCAATGAACACTAACACAAAAATGCTCGATAAAATATAAGTAAATCAAACCCAGCCATATGTAAAAAAGATAATACACATCATAACCAAGCAGGGATTATACTATCCAGTGATTCAATTTGCAAAAATCAATGCAGTCCACCACATTAGCAGCCTAAAGAAGAAAATCCACATGGCCATCTCAATTGATGAAGAACATTTGACAATATTCAAGATCCTTTCATGATAAAAACTTTCCTCAAAAAAGGAAATAGAAGAATACATTCTCAACCTAAAAGGCATCTACAAAAAAAAAACAAAACCAATGCCTAGTACTAGTCAGTACAGTAAGTACCACAAAGCAAATCAGACATGCCTGAAGATAGGGTTAGCAAATGGATTAGACGAAACCATCCAGAATGCTGCTGCTGATGAAACAAAATACAAAACAGAGGGTATGAGACACAGAAAGAGAATAAGAAAGTCTAATACATGTTTAATACAGCCAGTGCACTTACACAAACCTGGATGTTCTAGCCTACTACACACCTAGGCTGTACGGTTCAGCTTATCACTCCCAGACTACAAGCCTGTACCCATGTCACTGCACAGAACAGCACAAGATTAAAACAGAAAGAGAAAATGATGCAATCAAAAGAAGCAGTGAACACAAGACATAGGAGGCTGCTGCCAGTGTAGCACAGTACACTGTTTAGAGCAAGCAAGCCTTTTTTTTTTGTAAGTAGAAAGGGTACCCTCTAAAATTACAACAGAATAGGAAGTATATAAACCAGTAACATGGTTATTATCATTATCAAGTATTACATACTGTGCATAATTGTATGTATCGTACTCTTACACGACCGGCAGCGCTAGTTTGTTTACTCCGGCATCCCCACAAACTCATAAGCCACGTGCTGCACTACGACGTTAGGACAGCTATGACACAAGGAATTTTTCAGCTCCATTATGAACTTATGGCACCACCTGCATATATGCAGTTGATGGCCAAAATGTTATTAAGCAGTGACTGACAATATTAGTCTCATGAGGTCAATGGTGCACAGGCAATAACTGAAGAGATACTAGCTGAAAATTTTCCAGATTTGATGAAATACATCAATTCATAGATTTAAAAATCTCAAAAGTCCCAAACAGGACTGAAAAAAGAATATGCACACCTAGGTACAACCTAGTAAAACTCCTGAAAGTCAAAGAAAAAAATGTTAAAAGCAGCTACAGAAAATAAAATACAACCTTTAAAGAAGTAATAGGCTGGCAACTGACTTCTCAACAGAAACAGTCGAGGTCAGTAGACGAAGGGCTGACATCATCGGGGTGCTGAAAAGAAAACACTGCCACCCTTGACCTAGCAAAAACGTCCTTCGAGAATATAACAAAATACAGGCATTCTCAGACAAGCAAAAGGTGACATTACAATGCCAACCAATCCACACAAAGGAAATTCTAAAGGTTCTCCAGAGAGAAAATGATCCCAAATGGAGTGAGAGATGTAGAAGAGCAAAGTAACAGTAAATACTGTATGTACGTAAATCTAAATAAACACTGTGTAAAATAATAGTGTCTTACAGGGTTTATAAACAGATTTACACAGATGGATAGAGTATAGGCAGGAAGAGGGTAAAAAACAATGCAAAGCGTTCTTCTACTGTCTGGTAAGCTTATAAACCCTCACCAAACTATGGTTAAGTCACATGGTAAATGAAGAATGCATGTTGTGATTTCTATGGTAGAAACACACTTCTAAATTATTTGAGTTAGTGATTTAAAACTTAACTTTGTGGTATGCAGATATAGTTGTAGGTCTGAAGAATATAAAACTTACATCCATAAATGCATATATAAAAAGACTGGAACGAGCTAAGCATTTGGCTCAACAAGTTACCATAAATTTACACAAAATCGTAAATTTACGTAAAACTTTATGAGATTTGTTTGTTTCCATTAGTGTTTGTGCATTCAATGTGTGGCCCAAGACAACTGTTCTTCCTGTGTGTGGGCCAGAGATACCAAAAGGCTGGACACCCCTGCTGCTGGTGCATAAAAAGTTGGAGATGGAGCGTCGTGATTCTGTATTTTAAGGGTTACGTGTTTTACATGTTTTAACAATCAGCTCAGCTGGACCTGGAACTGCTCATTGAGGAGCCTGACAAAGACATGATTGAGGCAATGGCTTTCCCACTTGGTGGTAAACTGAAGTCAGCCAGAAGAATATTCCTGGGAAAGTAATTTTAAGAATGCGCCAGTTCACATACAAATGGAGCATTCAAACATGCCTATCACAATTTTATTCTGGGAAAATTTTTATACAGATATAATCAAAAGCCCAATTTGGCTTTTAAAAACAAACCCCCCTCCCCCAAAAAGATACTCTAAAGAATTCAAATTTTTTGTTTGAAAAAATTATTAATATCTGCATTCTAAAAACCTCACAATTCAAACATTGATATACAGAAAGTAAAAAGGAAACTGAAAAGGAGTTTCCATTTTCCAGCATAATTTCAATTAGTCAAACTTCCTGGTTATCTTTTATTCAAAAATATGAGTGCCTAGCATTGTGTATACCCGTAAGGCAAACCAGCTATTAAATGTGAACTGTTGTACAAAAGGAAATGGTTTATGTTGGTATAAGCTATAAACTAGTTAAATTGGAGACCACCTACCAAAGTGATGACTTTGGTTATAGAATAACTGAACTGTAGCCATTCTTTCTAGCAGTACTTAATAGTACCAGTTGTATGTGGTTAGTATATAGAAACAATTTGGGTTTTGTTTTTTTTGTAGTGGTAGGATTGATTTCTATCTTTATATTAAAATGGTACATGAAATGAAATGATTTTACAGCTTAGGTCTACTAAAGGAATCTTAAATCCAGGTATTAAATGATTTAATCAAAGTCATATAGCTAGACCTGAGGCAGAATTAAAACTAGAACTTAAAAGTTCCCAGTCCTTTTCTTCCCCCTCAAAATTTAAAAAGTTACGCATGCCCTTATAGATAATTTGAAAAATGTAGATGAAAGATAAAACAATCTGTTAGGTACAATCCAGAGATAACCCCTTTCAACATTCTGCTGAATTGGACCAAGAGCTCACACAGGAGGCTTACATTACCAATTTAAGAATATTTATCTTATTGGGAGTAAAGGGGAGAAAACTGTACTTGAACAATCATTAAAATTTAAAAATAATAATAATAAAAAATTAAAAAAGAATATTTATCTTTACTTTTTTTGTTAATGAAATTTGGGTCATTGTATTTCTAAGAATTTATTCTTTTGTGTAGATTTCCAAATTTATTAGTTTAAAATAGTTTACAGCAACCTCTATTGTGTTGCTTCTTTTCTCATTACTGAAATTGGTTATTTGTGGCTCCTCATTTTCTTCAACAGAAGTTTATCAACTTTATTAATCTTTTAAAATAAACCTACTTCTAACTTTTCTGTATTGTATATATTTATTTTCCATTTCACTAACTTATTATTTTCTTTCTTTCTATATTATTTGGATTAATTTTGCTGTTTCCCTCTTAACTTTACTTACAGGTTGGACACCCCTGTGACTGAAGTCTTTCAAAATCTTAAAGGAGGAAAATTTGAGAACTGCTTAATAGGCACAGAGTCTGTCAATTCCTCTTAATACCTTAACATAGCCCATCCTTGGATTAAACCAGACCAGAAAAGCTTTTACACCTGACTTAGATCTCTCTGCCCCCATCCTATAAAATTCATTTATCCAAATATGGACTAATATCATCAATCTATAACAACAGATATTATCAAAAATAGCCTTATAAAAGTGGTCACTATTTTTACCCTAAGAATGCTGTATATTACTCCAAGTGCCCTTTACATTTATTAATTTATTGGGTATTTTTTTGGACCCCACACATTTTTGTTCTAGGTGCTAAATAAATAGCAATAAAGGGCACTGAAGGCATATGGGTCTTTTTTCTGAGTGTAAAAAAAAGAAATCGCCTGAAAGTTTTGAACAAGAGACTAACAAGATTTGATTTATACAGTCATGAGCCACATGTTTCAGTCAGTAACAGACCAAATATATGACTATGGTCTTGTAAGACTATGATGGAACTGAAAAATTCTGTTGCCTAGTGATGTTAAAGCCATGGTCTTAACGTCACAGCTCAACAGAGTACTCACGTGTTTGTATTGATGCTGGAGTAAACAAACCCACTGCACTGCCAGTCGTATACAAATACAGCACACACAGTTATGTACAGTGTGTAATACTTGACGATGATAAACT
The DNA here is from genome assembly GCA_004024845.1 of Tonatia bakeri. Lineage (NCBI taxonomy): Eukaryota > Metazoa > Chordata > Mammalia > Chiroptera > Phyllostomidae > Tonatia > Tonatia bakeri. Next base: position 24,663 of record PVIA01002182.1, read on the forward strand.
ATGCTACTGATATACTTACTATATATACTTTTTATTGTTAGAGTATATCTATTTATAAAAAATTTGTGTATAATAGTATGCCATTTATGCTGGCAGCAGCCTTATACATCTGTGTTTACTGCATCTCAATTGCACCATTTTCTCATGTGCTTAATTTAATCTCCTACTGCTTTATACAGTAACACATGTACAGGTTTGTTGCCTAGGAACAACAGGCTACACCATATAGCCTGAGTGTGTAGCAGGCTACACCATCTAGGTTTATACTATAAGATGATAGCACAATCACAAAATCAAGTGGCATATTTCTCAGAATCTATCCCTGTCATAAAGTAGCTTATGACTGTATTTTAATAGAATCATTCTGGCTATACTATGTTGGGAATAAACTAGAGGAGGATCAAACTAAAGACAGACAAGGCAAGGAGACCGCGGGCCACGTCAGCCTTGTGGTTGCCTTCAAAGGGCCGAATATAATTTTAGGACTGTATAAATGTAACTATTCCTCAGCAGTTAAGAGATTGCTCAGCACTGCCGTCTGGCAGAAACAAGGTGCCAGGCCGGATAAAACAAGGTGGAGGGCCGAATTCGGCCCACAGGCCTTGTGTTTGCCGCCTCTTTGTACACACAAGTGGAGGGGAAATACACAGTAGACTCCAGATTTATAACTTCACCACAACCACTTTATGTTTCTGGTCCGTTTTCTCTCTTGCCCCGTACAAATCTTTTAAAAAGTTGATATAATACTCATTTGAGGTCTGAACATATAAAGAGAACCTAATTTATAGATGGAAAACCTAAAAAAGTTGAAGGGATTTAGCCAAGGTCACGAAAGTAGTAGGTCTCCGACCTCCCATTTCCGGGGAAGCATTATTCAGGACTACACCAGATGTCTGGGTAGTTTCCAGGAATCTTCTCACTGTAAGTAGGGAGGCTAATTAACCATCCACAGGAGGACATAAGGAAGAACTTACATAACCTCACATACAGGGTGGAGTAAAGGTAGGTTTACTGTTGTTCCTGTGGAAAATAGTAAGAAAGAACAAACTGTTTCACGTTCTCACAACTATATACCTACTTTGGCCCTACCCTGTACACCTACAGGCTGACACCAAACACAAGCCCACAAACTCTAAAACAAAACAAAACACTATTTAAATATACAAGAAGCTACTCTCCAGGAAAAAAAAAAACACAGGCCAATTTCTCTTGGTAAACAAAACCATTCTAAGTTCTTGACTTTCGTCTTCCGCTTTACTCTCAGCATAGGCTGACACCAGGTCTAGGAGTTGTGACACCTACTGACAACCAGCCAATACAGAAGCATTTTTCTGTCCACCTCCCCAGTTCCCTTGGCCAAAAACAATCTATTATTCCTCCTGAATTCCCAACAGAATTTAAATGTCTCACAATACTACACAGCTGGCCTGCTGTGTTAAGTACAAGTCTCAATTCTCCTAGTATATTACCAGGTTCCTACACTTCTTTAATAAACTCCCTGAAATCAGGACTAAGTTTTCTGTGTTCCTTTTATTTTTCTTATCTCCACAGAGCCTCACGCACCTATGAGTTCAACAAACATTTCCTAAATGTATAAATGAGCTGATCATTTTCAAAGTTAGGTGCTGCCATAATTCTAAGACTGGAATGTTATTATGCTATATGATAAAATTGAAATATATCTAAATGCCAGAAAAAGAGGTCATACAACATTATCTTCTAACTTTTAAAGTTTCTTTCATTCATTATAATCTGGTGACTCTAAGAAAAACAATACCGACAATAAAAGTCAAGAAATGTCAGAATACAGATAAATTTTCCTAAAAAGGTATGGGCCATGCTTGTAAATTATATTTTTCAACATTCTAAGGGAGTTTGCTATTTAATAAAGAAGCTCTATTCTTTAAAGCACTTTTGTGAAGAAATTTATCCTTCACATCACACCATTATACACAATAACTTATCCTTTATATCACACCATTCCTAGGCTTTTGTTGGTTTCGCCATCCAGAAAGGCCTAATACCACTGTCTTTCCAAATGTCAATCTTCTGTGAAATATTTTCTTATCTTCCAACTACATGCAATCTTTCATCTGACTTACATTATAATTATGTACATTTTTTAATTTCTGCCAGTGTATTATAAGCTCCCTGAGAGTGGAAATGACTTACTAATTTTTGTAAACTTTGACCAATGTGTTTAATTCACATCAGATTGAAGAAAGATGTTACTTCGGTGAAGTAAGTTGTTACTGCCCCTATCTGCCTGAAAATACAGTCTGCACCCCTTAAGGCCAAATGGTAAAAAATTTTAAATTAGATTAATAATCATCATGTACCATCATTATTTTAATTAATAACTGAGGACTATGTTTTTTAGAAAAGTAATAACATAAATAAGAAGAAATTTATACTATTTGTTGCATTAAGCCTTGAAACTCACTTATCTGTAAGAATGTAGTTGGAAATGTCTCAATGGCCAAAGAAAATACAGAAGCTCGTATGTGGTAGAAGATCATCTCCTTGGACTATCTGGGACCTGACTTTTACAGAGTAACAGTATTTCCAGAACTTAAATCTACACTGAAAAGAACAGAATAATCAAAATGTGATACATACACTATATTCATAAAATCACAATTGTTTTTAAAAAAATTGCTAACTGCCAAAACATAAGTGAAAACCATAACTCACATGTTACCACTAAAGTATACACATCACTCGGACTGTCCAATATAAACTGCACCACCATGTCAACACAGAACACACTGGGCCACAGTGACATAACCAAGCAGTCATTCACCACCCACCACCCACCAGGCACAGTGCAATATTTATAATACTGTTTTTCAATTATGAATGTCATGAACACTTCAAAATCTGTTTAGAACAATTCCTCTTCCAAAACTTCCCATTTATAGACTCCTAAATAAATGACCTACTCTGTTTTGAAAAGGGAATCAGGTTATCATTGACTAAGAACCACTGGCTAGCTGCAAAACAGCCTTCCATCTACAATGGCCACGTCTTGGCCTTACTTACACACACACACACCCCTCCCTTCAGAGCAAGAACTCTGACAGGAAAGAAACATACAACAGAAAAAAGCCCACCACATGAGAAGTCACAAGACTTCAATTCCAGACCTGGCTGATCCCATTTTCTGTCCTCTGACCCAGAACTAAAGTTTTACCATCTGACTGCTGTATTTACAAATTAAATGTCATGTTCTATGTAAAAGAGCTTTACTTTTTGTTAAAAAGAAAAAAATTTATTCTTCTACTAATATAACCATTAAATAATTGTTATTTAATTCTAGAGTGCTTTAAAAAAGGTTGTTCTTATTTCTTTTCAAACAAATCTTTTCCTCATAGAGTACAGAAGGTCCTGTCTAGTTCAAGACAAAATTATAACTGGATCAGTGCACTCAAAACTAAGATACTAAAATGAGACTGGGTTTATAATGCCAAAGGGCCAAATAACCAGTATCAACAGGTAGGAATCCTAAACCAGGTGATTTTTGAGTCATATTTGGGAAATTAAAAAGCCAGGCTTCTCTCACTGTAACATAAAAATGAAGGCTGGAATAAGAAATTAGTATATAACAGTAGGATCAAGATGATAAGTACATATAATCAAATATAAGTCAAGGATGGAAGAATATCTGACAAGTTTAAATTTCATAAAATTAGGAACAACTACATATTCCTGAGCCCAGAATGACATGGTGAAATGGTAATGGAAGAAAATCATCCGGCAGCTGTGTAAAGGATGAAGTGAAGGGAGCAGGAAAGTGTCATGAAAACCAGTTTGGAAGCTGCCTCATTAAATAATACAAATAAAGTTCTATAAAAAGGTGGTAACTAAGGACATGAAAAGGGGTAAATCTGAGACACTGCAGAGGGTCAGCTAGATTTGGTGACAGGTATGAATTAGGGAGGTGGACAAAGGTATGAAAAGGATTCCAAGAACCTGGTTAAGGGTGGCCTCCAGCATGAGCACACCTGCGCAGCACTCACAGTTCTTGCACTGGCCTTTCCGGTCTGCATCTCAGCCCACCTGAGCACTCTTACCAGTCCTGCAGTGGGACCCCATTCCACTTTAAATGAAAACAGGCAACGACCACCACCATGATAGTGGGGGAAAACCCATTACCCACAGTTCCAGATTCGTTCCTTCGTGGAGGAAGTCTGCTCTTCTAACCCTGAGGAACTTCTTCCCCACCTACACAGCTGGGGGAGAGGGGCATTTCTTCTCTGTGCCCCAATATTCTCGACACATTTGAAGTCCACACTCAATACTAGATGAATCTTTTAAATCACATGCACACAAAACACAGATGACACCACTGATAAAGGTATAATGATATAAGTCAGGCGAATTTTATGTTCATTCTCAACTGGAACAAAGCCACGTTCATTACACTTGAAATTAAAATGGCCAAAAAGCAATCCTGTAGTTATTTTTCATGTATCACAATGACAGATAAATTCTGTTCCAGAATGATTGTGCTACATGATTGTGCAGTTTTGCTGGAGCTTGTCTTATTTCTGCAGCGTTAAAAACATGCTGTTGGAAAGCAGACATCAGATCAAAGTGTTTCTCTTGTCTAAAAAGCCTACCATTATGCTGCTTCCAATTTTATCAAGCAGACGGTTATCAATAACAATGTGTATTTCATCAAGGTCTCATTGCCTACAGTTCCTTCTAAAGAGGACCATGTATAAATTCAACATAAATAAACGAATTTAGGCTAAACAGAGTCTATGGGTGAAACCTCTACAGCTTGGTTTGAATTAGCTATACTAACAACATCCCATTCTCGGAAAGAATGCATCCACGCTCCTTTAGAAACATTATTTCATTTAGATTTTAAAGAGCTTCTAACATATTATCGTTTACATACACTCTACTCGCACAAACAAGAAAAGCATTTCATGAAATTTCACATTGTCTTAGCTTAAAAACAAACCTGCCTACCTTGCAAACGGATTAAAATATTACCTAGGAAGGTTACCAAACTGTGATCTCGTGATAAAGAAGAGCCCTCCAGGCCAAAGTCACGCGAACATTTACATTCTGAATTTTTCAGGGGCAGAGAATAAATTTTTCTATTTTCTTGCTGGAATTAGGATTCTGCATATCAGGAGATAGAGGGTTGGGTTGGGTTTAAAGCCGCAGGCTCCAACGTCTCCTCGATACCCTAACAGCGGGCAAGGGGAGCCAAGCGCAGCAGTGTCGCCTCCACTCTCCGAGGCAAGACTAAGTCGCTTGTCTCCACGCCCAAAGCAGGTGCGAAACTGGCGACCCGGGGTTTCAGCGGCTGCAATCCTCTTCCTCCCGCAAAGCGGGGACCGCCCTAGGAGAGGAACCTTCCCATCTACTCACCCCCGGAGCCCCGTTTGCTGTGGGCGGACAGAGGGATGGATTCCTGATCCTTTCCCTGCGAGGGTAATTTCCTACACCAGCCGCAGGACTCAGAATCCCGCGTCCCCTCCCCCCTTAATTGGGCTGCAGAGAGAAAGCAGGTAGGGCCCACCAACACCTCGCAGCCCACCCCCTCTACCACCGGGGAAGTGTGGGGCCGGGACAGGGGGTGTCGGCCCCCGGGTCCAGGCCCTGGTCTCCCCCTCGGGCTCCCGGACGCCGCTCACCGTGAAGGGGACATCCCCGACGCTGCCCACGGAGTAGCAGTTGTCTCCAGGGTTGACAGCGCCGGTGAGGACCTGATGCAGATGCATGTCCGGAGCCCTGGCTGGCCAGGAGAATGCACGAGAGGCTCCACGAGCCCCGCGTCCGGCCCTCCTCCGGCCGCGAGAGCGCTTCCCCCTCCGCCTCCCTGGGGACCCACCGCTCGGCGGCCCCGGCTTATCGCCTCACTCCCCTTTCGCCTTCCCCCCGCCCTGTCCCTGCCATGAGAGCTCCTCAACCACCGACGCCGCCCGGATCTCCGCACGGCTGCGGAAATGCCCGGATGCTCCCACTGCCTGCTGCACCGGCGCACAAATGCGGGAGGAGGGCAAGGGTGCGTGCGAGGCGGGGGAGAGCCGGAGGGAATGCGCGAGCCCGGCGCGTGCAGGAAGGGACGCTCCGCCGGAGGGAGCTGGGCGAGACGGTCAAGTGGGAGGGTAAACCCCTCCTCCCGCCGCTAGGCTTTTAGCTCAGCCCTAATTCCCAGCCCCGCGTTTGCGCGTGCGCGCAGTGGTTTCCAAGGCAATTGCGTGCACAGTGCGGATCCTGGCTGGGGACTGCGCGCGCAGACTTGCGGGAGTTCCCTCGGAGCCTCCGTGCTGCGGCCGCTGGGGGCGGGGGCGGGGGCGGGGGCGGGGGCTGGACCAGGGCGGAACGGAGGCCGCTCGGGGCCACGCAGCTCTCTAACTCTGCGGAAACACCGGTGAGAGTGTTTTGCTGTGTTTAATCTGCGCGAAGTACACTGTGTGATGGTCAGTGCAGTTGACCTCAGAAGGATATCCACCACCGGGGAATTCCACCTCAGGAAACCTTAGATCCCTAAGGGCTTTTTCAAAGTACAGTGCGTGAGATATTTTATATAAACGATATAGGCATCTTGAAACTTGGAGATGCTGTACATCCCTGACAGCAAATTATTTTGCTTCCACCTTTGTCACAGTTGTTCTGGACGGAAAAAGGGCCCCCTAGAGACATGTGATTCCTCTAGAGGCCCTTTTCATGCGTGATGCATGGGTTCACAGAATCATCTCATTTTTCCTGACTGTCTGCTAAACGGGGTTCAGATCCCGGCTGCAGGTCAATTCATCACATTTTTTTTATCCTATATTGTGTGTAAGTCAATGGGGCAAAGGAGTAGAAAAGATACCAAGGTACAACTACCTACAAAAACACGCAGAACGCCAGGTTTTACGATGGAAACACAACAGTCTTCGCACCACAGAAAAGGAAGAATATTTTTGACAGGATGTGTTAAAAGATTAGATTGATGTTTGAGGTGGGGAGAGGAAATGATAGTTAAGAAGATCAAGGTATCCAAGAGTTAGCTTGTGGCCTGCCTGAAGCTTGAGGGTGTTGAATGCCCGCTAAGAAGCTTGGATTTCATTCTGCGACTTTATGCAATCAAAACTGCTTTAGGAGGATGACTTTGCAGCACATTCAGGAGGGCGGGGAAGATTGGAGGCAAAGGCCTGGCCGGAACCGGTAATCTGTTCAGTGGAAAGGAGAAGGAGTCCAAAGTCATCCTGATGACATGGGGCATTTTCCTTTTCAGTTAGTGGCGTAACTCTTCCCCCAGTCACCCAGCCTACAAACCGCGGAGCCACTTTTGGCTCCTTTCTCTTTCTTGCCCTTATTTAAGGACCCCTTTTCGAAGTCTCTAATCCATGCCCCTCATGATCCCCACTGCCATTTCTCTTCATTTCAGACCTCATTCTCTCTCATTTAATTACCATATAGCCTCCTAACTAGTTTGCCTTCCGTCTCTTGCTTTCCAGTTCATCCACCACACTGCAGCCAGAGAAGCCTTTGAAAGGGAAAATTCTTCTGCTTAAAATCCCCACTCCCTACAGGCTAAAATCTGAACTCCTTAGCTTGGCTGACAAACCTGTTCATTCTGGTTTTGGCCTTATCTTGTCATCTGCAGCTGTTCCCTTATGGCCTCTATGCCCCAGCCCCTTGAGCTATTTGTTGTTTCCAGAGCATGCTGTGTTCTCTTTGCTTCCTCGTCCTGGTTCCTACTCTTTGCTCTGTCTGGAATGTCCTTCCTCTGCCTCTGGACCTGACAAACCACAATTTAGTTTAAAAGTACCCTATTCAGTAAAGCTTTTTTTGTCTACCCCCAGACACCTTGAGACTTCCTCCTGTTGAAACAATGTATCACATAACAATGTAATTATTGGTTTGTGTCTGTTTCTTCCACTAGAGTTTTAGATATTTCAAGTCAGGATCAGTATCTTACTTTCCTGTCAACCCAGTGCCTGAATCATAGTACTTTACTTGCTGATATACAAGATTGAATGTGAGTGAGAGCACCCAATTTTGCAAGAAAAATTTATGGGGCAAAATAACTTTCAAGGCCCTGTCTGGGTAGCTCAGTTGGTTAGAGCATCATCCCCGTATGGCAAGGTTGTGGATTCGATGCCTCATATCAGAGCACATACAAAAATCAACCAGTGAATGCACAAATATGTGGAACAACAAACTTTTATCTCTCTCTGTCTCTAAAATCTATAAATTAAAAAAAAATTAAGTACCTTCCATTATACATGTATTTATTTATGTCTGTAAAAATGTTTAAGTGAGTTTACAGGGGTTTTGAAGCCAGAAAAAAAAACAAGCATTGGTGCTGCCTGTTACATACCGAACCCTAAGCAGAGACAGGGATTGAATCTTCAGGGGCACTTTATTCAAATGGCCAGCAATCTGAGAAGACAGAGGGCTCATACCCTAACAGACCATCTTAAATTCCATTTTAAAATGGCCCTTTTTATAAGGAGAACAAAGTATAGGTGAGGGGTTTGGAATTCAGGGAAAAGTTAATCGGATTAAAAAACCGAAGTATTCTCGCCTTGGGTGTGGTGGTCTTTAGCTGTGTCTTGGGCGGTGGTCATCTCACCGCGGAGTACAATGGCTCAGATAGGGTCTGGAATTGCTTGCAGTCTCCCTGAGGCACAAAGGTGGCACTGCTTATGGTCTCCTGGAGTCAGGGTGAGTCATACTTCAATTCCTGGAACAATAGCTTTTACGTACATTGATTACTAAGCTTATTAGCTATTACTTAAACTAAAATTTTCCAACTCTTGAATCCCCGATCAGTTTTGTGGAGGGAAGTATTACATGATCATGTTAATATAGTATACTATGTACAATATATTGGGCTGTAGGAAATCAGAGGTTCTATATATTTAATTATATCCTATTAACTATGATTAAAGGTACTAAGCCACACAGCTAAAAGAAATATATAGTGAAAATATGGCACACAATAATACACACACACAAATGATGGGTAAATGAACCCATGCTGTGCAAGAAGTACCGTGAAGGCAAATACTGGTACTAGCAACTAAAAAGCAAACCACAGTGTCAAATACATTGGAGAGAATTTCTATATATACAACATATTTCAGTAAAAAATGGTATAAATCAAGTAGTTAAATAGAATAAAATAAAATACTTTTACAAAAAGGTTTAATACATGTAGACAAACATTTCAGTAAAAACTGGAACAAAACATACAGCAAAAATAAGTTTGAAGAAATTCTAATATCATGCTTACACTTAAAGGCAAATATTGTACAAAGTATTAATACACATTGAATGTCTTGAAAAAACTGTGTTATAGTAACTAATGTTTAGTGAATAATCACTACATAATTAAAAACGAACACTTTCAAAGTGTCACAAAGATTTTAATCTTCACCCTCCAAACTTAAATATTTTAAAATCTTGAAAAACATTGCTACTACTGAATTCTAGATGAATCTCTGACTCTTCCAACTTCCCTGCATTAGAAACTGAGTGAAAATCATCATCAAACAAGAAATTGAGGTCAGATTGTTCAAAAGATTAATTCCGCGTTATTTAAACTATTTCACAACTGACTCTCGTTTTACAGCATTCCATGAACTTCTGACCTGTTCACACAGCTATGAAATTTAAGCCTTTTCCTTATTTTGGTATCAACTCAAAAAACCTGAAGCCCGCATACACCTGTTCCCTCTTCCCTCATGAATCCTTTAAATGACTTCTTGATCACTCGACATCCCAAGGTTGCAACTGGCTAGTGAAGTCTCCTGGAATTATAGATGAGATGAGCCTTTTATTGTCTAATTTGATCAACCAAAACTCATTCCAGACTAATATGGCAAGTTTCTTTGGTAGGCCACCCAACCAGGACGCTAAGTCACAAGTTAAGTATCCACAATTTCATTTCTTCCTTGTTCCTTAAACCTTTCTCATGGACCTAAAAATAAAGTGAAGTTTCTTTCTTTTGATCTAGGAATGGCTTTTTTATTAGAAAAAAATATCAATTCTGTTTCATTAACAAAACATGCCAATACAACTGTAAGGCGTGCATTTTTCGCATCTACAAGTTTTAACAGTAGTCTTGGGTTGCGGTTACTGGGACACCGCATGTCAGAGGGCGTTAGTTTCTTTCCAAGCAGTAATCACATACCCATGTGCACTAGTTATCTATTACTGTGTAACAAATTACCCCACAACTAAGCGGCTACAATGAACAACAAACATTTATTTCTCACAGTTTTTTGTGCATCGAGAATTCAGTAGTAGCTTAGCTGGGAGATTCTAGCTCAGAGTCTCTCTTGAGGTTTCAGTCAAAATGTCAGCTAGATACCGAATAAAAACGAAAGACCACATATTATATTATTCTACTGGGATTAAGTTTTCTGAAAAGCAAATCTATTGACACACAAAACAAATTAGTGGTCGTCGGGAGCTGCTGGTGGAATGGGAAGTGATTGCTAATGGGCATGGGGTTTCTTTGGGCACAGGCACAGTGCAAATGTCCTAAAATTGGATTGTGGTCATGGTTGCGCAACTCTGTAAATGTACTAGAAATCATCAAATTGGACTTAGTGAGTCTTATGATAAATAAACTGTACCCTCAATAAACCCATCTAACAAGAGAAATGTCAGCCAGGGCTGCAGTCATCCGAAGGACTGACTGAAACTAAAAAACCTGCTTCCAGGACGGCACATCTCACGGCTGGCAAGGCGATCCTGGCGTTGGCTGGAGGCCTCAGTTCCTCACTTTGTGGTCCTCTCCAAAGTGCCGCATGAGTGACCTCGTGACAGAAGAACTGGCTTCCCTGAGAGCAAGTGATCCAAGAGAGAGACCGAGGTGGAAGTTGCCATGCCTTTTATCGCCTAGCCCCAGTAGTCGCACAGCATCACTTCCACCGTATTTTATTGGAGACACAGGCCAGCCGTAACTTCGTTGGGGAGAATATTCTCCAAGAGAGCAAATACCAGGAAATGATATTACTGGGGGCCACCCTGGAGGCTGACTAGCATACCATGGAAGTCAAGGATAGTATCAAGTGTCAAGTGGCGCCATTTGGGTCATTCTTATCCTCACCTACATAAGATACTGGAATTTCTACTCATAGATCTAGAGTGTCATAATGCTGGTCTTTGATGTTTTTGTTGTTATCCGTTCTTTACTGTTAAACTCTCTCTATGTTTTAAACATTGAATTTCCAAAGTGAGTCCATTTGTTTTTGTGATGGGTCTAATACCCATGTTTTAAAAATATTTCTTCTGGTTGTGGAAACCTTACCATTTCTTACAGATATCTAACAATGCACCTGCTATTTTCTTGGGTAGATAGCAATGAAAGCCCTGACTCCCTATTACCAGTTCATTTTGCAAAGTATTAACTAAGCCTGAAATTGATATAATAGCAATGCCTTCGTTGCTTTTGAGTCATAGGAATGACTCTATTTCATTTATTTATTGCTAGATAACAAACCACTCTGAAACTTAGTGACTTAAAAGAACAATGATCTATTATTTCTTTTGCTCTGTGGGTTGGGTGGGGAGTTCCTCTGCTGGTTTCACTTGGGCTCACCCACGCAGCTGCGTTCATCTGCAGTGGTCACCTGGGGTGGAAGGTGCAAGATAGGCTCATGGCTGGTGGTTGATGTTTGCTGGGATGCCTTGGTTCCCCACCCTGTAGCCTCCCATCCTCCATAAGCCTAGATGGACTTTCAAAGCAGTCTCAGGCTCAGTCTTAAGGTTATACATAGAATCACTTCTATCACGTGCCTTGGTCAAAATAAGTCACAGCATCTGCAAAGATTCAAGGCCTAGGGAAACAAATTCCATCTTTCAATGGGAGGAACAGAAAGAGTCACATTGCAAAGAGATATAGGAAAAATTGTCGTAGTCATCTTTGCAAATTGTCTCTATCACAGACCCAGACTCTACCTCCGATCATCTCGATGGCCTCTGATTCATTATTTTTGCTTTGTTTTAATTAAGATAAAATTTAATACAACGTGTAGGGTGAACAGTTTATATATTTCCTGTGATGTCTTTCTCTTCTGACATCAAATTACTGCCTCGTTGGTGGCTACACCTGAGAATCTTAGTTACTTAACTCACCCATTAAGCCTTTGGCTTTTTGTCTCTCATATAGATGCATTATACACGGGGAAATTTTTAAACACTTTTTCAGGGTAGGGGGGAGGAATGAATCTTATAAGCAGATGAACAAAGTGCATTTTTCTCTAGTTAGATTCTTTTGTTGCTAGAACCTGAGAAGACTGACTATCTTAAAAGAATTGTAGCAAATGGTTCATGCCTTTGCAGGCACTATTTCTGACTGTGCTGTGAGAGACAGGATGCTCTACAAATGTAACTGATTTCCTCAAACATCAAGGTTCAATGGTGTCATAAGCCCATTTAAGTGGGAGGCTAAGTGGCAAGTAATTTTTTTTAAATGCTTTATCAAAGACTATACTTTCAGGGATCATTTCTATAGTTCGTTACTAAAATGCTTTATCATTTAAATAATTGTTATGTAGAGTAGACCAGACACAACATGACCTGACCCCTGCTTACCTTTCCAACTTCATTTTTTGGTATTCCTGACCTCTAATATAAGTTGCAATCACACTGAAGTACTAGTAATCACTTTGATCTTTCAAGCCTCTGAAAACTCACTACTTCCCATCTGGAAACTCCCTCACCACCATCACACCACCACCACCACAGCCTTCAAATTTCAGTTCAGAAACCGCTCTCCCTGGAGAGCTTTGCCCAGTGTGAATTATGTTATACACTCCTGTAGGTATCCCTCTCCTCTGTCTAGAAGCAGGGACTGTGTCTGGATGACAATTGCTGATTGCCTTCTCCATTATCTGTTTCTCCTAATGAAAATCTCCAGTTTTTGGCTGGCAAATGCATGTCTGGAATAAAGACTACATTTCCCAGCCTACTATGTTGCTACTTAGTCATTGATTAAGTTCTGAAAAATGAGATGGTAGCTGAAGATGAACTATACAGCAATTTCTGGAAATTTTCTTTGAAAGATGGCTACTGTGCCCTTATGCTGTCAACGAAAAGAACCTTAATCTCTGAAAAATTTACAAAGAATGTTATAAGCCAAGAGTAGAGCTTCAGGAAGCCTTGAAACAATGCTCCCAAATGGGACCACTTTGGAAAAGTCAGGAGCACTTTATACGCATGTAACAGAGTGAAGTGCTTGGTCTCTCTGACTCCTCTTGTTGGGCCTGCTGTGCCCGCAGCCTTCAGGCTGACAGCCCTGCTTTACACACGCTGGTCATTAGAGGAATCCTGCTCCTGGCTGGAGATTTTACAAAAACAACCCCTCCCATTTTCCCTTCCCCTGACACTAAAGAAGCCTAAACTCTGTACTTTCTTAAAATGGATTTGAGGATTAGGGCTCCCATTTCAGTTGGTGTCTTGTCCATCAATAAACATTTACTTCCTCCATGCCCTGATGTTCTGAGTTTTGGCCTTTTGAAATGTCAGGCATGCAGACTGCGGACTGGTAACAGGCAGAGGAGAGGGATAAGCAAAAAAAGTGGTCTGGTAGAAGTGAGAAATAGGGTACATACATTTTTAATCATTAACTGTTTTACATCAAATGGAAGGAATGTATAGGAAAGATAACGCTAGGTCATTGTGCCCCCTGGCATCAGAGAGTCCGGGGACATGGTCTGGAATCAATTACATTGCTTTGAAACTCCTTGAGGTGAATTTTTATCAGGATGTATTAGAAAGAACAGGTACTGTTTCCTATAATCGTGAATCTTTAGTATAGGCCTTTTGGAGCCTGTGGTTTTCTCTTTAACAGTTACCAAAGCTAGGTATAGTCTGCTAAGTAGTAAACAGACCGTTCTATGCCTCTGGATAAATAAATTAGTTTTGCTGGTATGGTGCATGAGAAAAATAAAATTTTAAGTAGAGAGTAAGTAGTTAATCCATTCCTAGACTTAGAGAATATAATGAATCTATGGTTAAAGAGAAAAACTACAGGCCTAACATGGTGTTACTTGTGCTAAAAGTCCATAATTCCACATCTAGATTTAACACTTGATCTAACTGCAGTTTCATCTTCTCCCAGAAACATAATCTTAGCCAGCCAGTCTGAAATGTCTGGTCAAGCACCAGAAAGGTAACCTGTTACATGGGGCTTCATTCCCTCCACCCCACCAGGACCACCTATAGAAAGAAGATGCAATGTGCATGACAAGAAAAACCCGTCCAGCTGTCCTGCTCCAAAATAATCCTTTCTTTTCTTTTGTTAATAGCTCCGTTGCCCCTGCTTTTATTCCTATAAAATCCCACCGTTTTGTACAACCCCTTGGAGCGCCCATCTAGTGGCTGGATGGGATGCTGCCCGGTTCGTGAATTGCTTAATAAAGCCAATTAAGCCCCCAAATATATTCAGTTGAATTTCAGTTCTTAACTCTATGCTCTTCTGGTTGCTGAGAGAAACATCAAATTTATGGTGATAGTGAGGAACTACGGTATTGAGATCACCAAGTACTCTTAGCGATGGGCTAAGATGGTCAGAGGACTGAGCCCCCTAACACCAGGGTGTCTGGTCCAATGGTGAGGGTAGTAAGGTGTGTATGTGCCTGTGTCTATGTGTGTGCATAGCGGGTGTCAACCTGGACTAGGTGTTAACAAAAGAACTGCAGTTCTTATTTGACTCTCCTGCTAATCTAGCTCTAAATGGTGTTGCCCCAGCCAGGTAGCTCGGGTGGTTAGAACATCATCCCAATAGGCCAAAGATGCAGGTTTCATCCCCAGTCGGGGCACATATGAGAAGCAACCAATGAATGCAAAAATAAGTGGAATAACAACTCAGTGTTTCTCTTTCTCTCTCCCTGGCCCTCACTGTCTCTAAAAATCAATTAAAAAAATTAAATGTTGCAAGCACATTCGCATAGGTGACCACACATAAAGCAAGATTATAAAAACTGTTCATGAACAAATGTTCAGGCTATATTAAGCTTTTGTCGTGTCTTTTAAAGAGTAGATTATAAAAAGAAATAGCAGTCCACCAACAGATGAATGGATAAATAAATTGTGGTATATGCTGTTAAAAAAAAGAAAAAGAAACAACTTTCTATGCCAATGGCTCTCTTGCAAACATGATGAACTTTCCTAAAACCCACCAGACTTTCTGTAAGAAATGTGCCAAGCTTCAACCCCACAAAATAACACAGTGCAAGACGGGCAAGGATTGTGCAGGGAAAGTAGTGTTATAACAAGAAGCAGAGTGGCTATTATGGGCAGACTAAGCCAATTTTCTGCAAAAAGACTAAAACTACCAAGATGTGCGGAGGCTTGAATGCGTTGAGCCAACAGCGGGTCTAAGAGGATGCTGGCTGTTAGGGGATGCGAACTTTCTGAGCTGGGAGGAGACGGGAAGAGAAAGGGCCAAGTGATCCAGTTCTAAGCTTCATATTCTGTTTAATTATGTGCCAATAAAATCTTGAGGATATGTTCGCTTCAAAAATAAAAGGAGTCACTTGCTAAGCCACATCACCAATCCAAAACTTAATAAACTAACCCAATTGTAGTTTCAGCCTCTCCCAGAATTGGAATTTTAAACCAATCCGTCTAGAATTTTCTGATCAATCCTAGTGAGGTCATCTGTCTGATAAGACCCCTGCTTTCACCAAAGGGAAGGTGATCACCTAAAATAATCTACTCTAAATGTCTTAGTCCCATCCTCTTCCTGCCTATAAAAACCGTACCTTTTGTACAACTCATCAGCACACCCTTCCAGGTGCTAGACGGGATGCTGCCTGATTTGTGAGTCACTTAAAGAAGCCAATTAGATCTTTACATTTCCTGGTTGCATTATGCCTTTTCATAATAAACACAATATGTACACCCAATAGAATATTAGTCAGGATGAGGAATGAAATACTGATACATGCTATAACACAAAGGAACCTCAGAAAAAGTATGCTCAGTGAAAGAAACCAGACATAAAAGGTTGCACATTGTATGCTTCCATTTATATGAAAACCCAGGATAGAATAGAGTCAGAAAAGAGATTGGTGGTTGCCAAGGGCTGGGGGAGGAGGGAATGGAGAGTGACTCTTTAATGGATACTGGCTATCTTTCTGTGGTGATGGAAATTTTTTCCCTTTAAAGTAACTACTTTTGCCCTGGCTGCTGTGGCTCAGTGGACTGAGCACCAGTCTGCAAACCAGAGGGTTGCTGGTTTGATTCCCAGACAGGGCACATGCCTGGGTTGAAGGTCAGGCCCTCAGTAGGGGGCGCTCCAGAGGCAACTGCACATTGATGTTTTACTCCCTCTCTTTCTCTCTTCCTTCCCCTCTCTAAAAATAAATTTAAAAAATTTTAATTAAAAAAAAACAAAGTAGCTACTTTTGTTATGTGAATTTTACCTTAATAAAAAAATAACATTTTTGTGAACTAAAAAGAAACAGTGTGCACGTGTGTGTGTGTGTGTGTACTAAGAAAAATATCTGAAGGTATATGACAGTTATCATGTCTGGTTGGTAGAATTATGAGCAAGTTTAATTTTAACCTTTTTGCAGTTTCCAATTTTTCTACAATGAGTAGATAAATGTTTTAATTGCTTTTATATTGAGAAAAAAATTACTTTAAAATTTTAAATAGAGGTCTTTAAGTTTATGAAGAGATTTAATTAAGAAACTAGGACACCATGTTCATGATTAATATTTTATAGTCTGTCAGATTTCCTGTTGCAGAATTAAATTTTAAGGGCAAATATAAGGGGCTTATAAAATATGTTTCACTTTTTAAAATACATTCATTTTCATATACTCAGATGTAAAATTCCAAACAGGAATGCAACTACCATCTCTAAATTTGTTTTAAAAACAAGCACTTCAGTGGGTTCTCTCCACCCTGAATAAGCCTGCCTAGACTGTGTGCTGGGACGTGTAAAGAGGATGTAAAGGGATCCGAGACCCTCCTGGGTTTTGATCTTGGAGCTGACGATGACTTCCACCACCCTACAACAGTGTCGGACGGCATACCCTCGAGATCTCCCCATCTTTGAAAAGTGGTTGGTATGGAGCCAGTGGTAGTTCTAAGACTTATATGCCTTTAAGCAGTGTGGGGAGGAGAGGCAAATAGACAGACCCTGCAGTTTTTCTTCCCTTTCTCCATTGAACTCTGTGTTCAAATCTCAGCTTTAAAAATCACCTCCTAAGTGAAATCCTCCCTCCCCCATAATACCAAATAAATTGATCCCACCTTATATTTCCACAAATATTTGTGCTTCCGTTATGGGATTTATGACATTATTTCTATTAAAGTGTACTTTTTCAAAGAGTGAAAAGTGGTAGATACTCCCATGCAAATATAACGTGAAATTGTGTTACAGAGTTTATTCAACTCATTAATTAATTGAAAAACCTGTGAGATGTTAAAACTAGTTCAAATAAAAATTTGACTTATAGAGATTCATATCCTTTACCTAACAAAGCTCATTTGCATTATTAGGAACATGAATTATTTGTACTTCCATCGGTTTTCTAAAGTTTAACTTCTACTCCTACAGGACTTTAAAATAGCCTAACAATCAATCAAATAGAATCAGATAATCCATAAATTTCCTGTAGCCAATGCCCCAAAAATCTACTGAAAGGACATCCAATAACTTATTTTGCCCATTTCCAAGTTTAGGACAGTATTTCTTGACACTTTATAGCCTGGATATCTGTGTATAGTTCTGTTAGAACATGAGCTCAAAACTGAATCTTCAGATGTGGTTCAATACTGAGCTCCTTCATACCAGGCAGAAAAATATCTTCTTTGACTTCAGGGGCCTATTCAGTGCACATCAAAGGTATGTAAACAAATAATTATTATACAATATATAAGAGCTGTGACTTAGATTAATGTGTGGCGTCATTAAGGGAACAGTGAGAGAATTGGGAGAGAGGGAACAGTTAGAATTATCCTTAGGAGAAAAGTGATTCCACATAACCCTAAGGCAAAAGCCATTCATGACTTACCTACTGAGAATTCAATTCAACTACATATACAACGAAAAAAAATTGAGAGCCACTCATTATTGGTATGTGGAGAATAGGGAGACTGAAGAAGCTGAGATAAGAATATTCGTAGTAATATTTGCTGACCACATTCTCTTTAATGCTTGCCACCACCTAACTACTTAGATGCTTTTAGGAATCCCTTTATGTACGTGAGGAAACAGAGCACATTGAGGCCATGCAATGCTAAAATCTTGCCCTCTAGGAGCTGCAAATCCAATGAAGTAGGAAAATATTAAAAACCACACAGTCACAAACACTATGATAATGGTATTAAAAACTACAGATTAGTAGTTAATTATGACAAATATAATAGACATAGTTTGGCTTACCAATCCAAATCATGCACCCTTCTTTGAAATTGCCTCCATCTACCTTTTCTGCTTAAGGGGCAAGCTTACCTGACCATGTTTGTCCCATCTGACTCTCACTAAGGCTTGCAGCAGCAGGATGGATCAGGTTATATACCTGTTCAAATCAACCAACATGTAGGCTGGCTGAGCCAATCAGAATCTTCTTGGAGCTGAGAATAGAAAATTGGGACACAAAGACCCTCAGTTGACAGGGTGGGTGGAAGACCAAGTTACAGGCGTACCTCGTTTTATGGAGCTTCATTTTATTGTGCTTCACAGATGTTTCAGGTTTTTTGTTTTTTTTTGGTGGGGGGAGGGCTGTTTGTTTTTGTTTTTTTTTACAAATTGAAGGCAAGACCTCCCGCCAGCAACATTATGACTTGCATTTATTGCAGAGGTCTGGAATCAAACCCACAATATTTCTGAAATATTCCTGTGTTCTTCCTACCTTCAACTTCCCCCATTCCAGCCCCATCTCAAATACCTCAACCAAATTGAAATTATGTGGAAGAAAGGGGTGGAGATGAAGGAATATTCTAGAGTCTACTACCCACTCTTCTGGGTTTATAGCATTTCCTTTCTCTTTGCCATTCAGTGTTCTGGTTTTTTTTGAAGTGAGAACCCAAGTCTCCTGAGAAGGAATTTAGATATCTCATTCATTTATCAGGAATCAAAGGGTAATTCTAAAAGATTATAGACACTTTTTTTGTATTTCATCTCATCTAAGATGCCACTGATTCTAAGAGTATCATTATTTTATAGACCACAAGGAAAAGACAAAAACTGCCAATTAAACTATGACACATTCCTTACTTACTACTAAGGATATTTAAATCTACTGAAAGATCTTTTGATTTTTATCAAATTTCTCTCTCTTGGGAATACATAAAAAAAAAAGGTAAAGAAAACATAAGCCAAATTAATTGGTGAGAATTTCCTAAGACCCACTTTTACTCAGACTTCAACTCTTCCGAATCACTCTTTAAGTTAGAATTGTCAGTGTTGGGTGTTTCCACACCATATCATTCTCTGCACCATCAAAAGCACCAGTGTTGCAGAATTTCTACAATAGCGTTTCATTATTGTCTCTGGGATTTTCACCAAGCTTCTGATACCCCTTCTAAAGAAGTGATGCACACACACAGGCAACAACTATGCCGCGATGGTTGCCAGAGCAACAGTGGCAACAGGAAGCAAGAGGAACCAGGGCTTTGGTTCCTTCATGTCAGCCCATTGGCTGACGCTGGGCTCATTGGAGAAGTATCACCGGAAAACCTGTTAAAGTCTCATTATGGGTTCTACTCCTGGAGGTTCTGATTTAATAGGCTGATGAAGGTTTCCCCTGGTATTTCTAATGAACACAATCCCAAGTGACAGACAAGTAACACAAAAACTAGTGAAATATGTTAGGTTCAAAACCAGATCTATCATTTGCCAATTACTGATCTTGAGTAAATAAACCATGCCACACTCTAGTTTTCTAACCTGTGAGATGGGGGTGATAGTACCACCTCTCTGATGAGTTCTTGTAAGAATTAAATAAATTAACACATGTAAAACATCTAGGACACTGCCTAGCACAGAATAAGTGCTATGTTAAGTGTTTCAGGTCAAATTTAATGATAATAACCAAAAAAGTATTAAATTTCACCTAACCAATGCATCTGTATCACTAAGGAGACACTAGAAAGCCTAGTGGGAGTACTGGTGAAAGTAATCAAAACACAATTTATTGAACACTTATTATGAACCAAGTGCATCTCCTTTTGTTTGTGTGTTTGGAGACTTCAACAGGAATTTATAATGAAGCTATGATCTGGTTCCCGTCTCTTAATCACATCAGCAGAAATGGCGTCCCTATCGCTGAGCCCTCTCAAGCAAACACCACCATAGAACTTCACTTAACACAGCATGTGATCGGAATGCTTAATTCCAGTCTTCTTCAACGAAGGCCAGTCCTCACTGCTGAATCCAGGGCTTCTGGAGGGCAGGGATTTTTGTTTATTTGTTATATTTTTCCTGCTAAGAAGTACTGCAATGTATGAATTTACTAGTTTATATACTTTCCTGATGAGCATATACTTCGTTGGAACAGACATCATTTTATTCATTTTCACTGAGAAATGTGACAGGCTGGTGTCCCAGACAGTGGAGTCAAGCTGACCAGCCCATGCTCTCCCTGTGGATTCCTTACATGGGAAACTGAATCTTCACAGAAAGGGTTGGTGTGAGTCTGGAATCAGAACAAAGGGAGTTTGTTAGATTCAATTAGCCAGCTCTCAAAAGAGATATTCTATCAGGAGGCTTGACATAAGGCTGGGTAAGGTCGATATTTGCCGCATGGATTCTCCTTTGAGTCTTATGATTGACACATCTTCTCTCTAGACATGTTAATATCGATAGCAGGCATTTCCCTCTTTAAGAATGTGCTTTGACTGCCTCAGCTGTTGACATTTAGTTGAAATGTCTGAAGTCCCCCTTTCCTCCACTCCCAGTTCTAGTGTGGAGGACTTCCCTGTTACCCTCACCTAAAGCCTCACCTACAGGATTTATCTCACAAAGGTGGGTTGCGGGTACTCCAGCTACCTGGAGGAGTCATACGGAGTCAGCCCCTGTCTCTGCCTTACTCTGAAAGGTTTGGAAAAGACATAAAAGTTGTCAGGTTTGTAGATAGCTAGAATAGCTGATGAAGGAGATAACATAATCAAAATGCAAAAGTGAAATTGGAAAGATAATAATTTCATAACCTGTGAAAATTATATACCATTCAAAATTTCTGTGTCCGAAAGTAAAGATTTACTGAAACATATCCACACCCATTCATTTATGCATTGTCTGTGGTTGCGTTAGCACTATTGCAGCAGAGTTGCTACGGAGATGATATGGCCCCAGAACCTGAAATATTTACCATCTGTCACTTTTCAAAAAAATATCCACCCCAGACATAAGGCAGCAAGTCCTGTCAATGTCTGAGGGAAGAATGCTCTGGGAAAGAGAACGGCAAGAGCAAAAGCCAGGGCCGTGGTTGTCTTGTCTTCCAGGAACTGCACAGAAGGCAGCGTGGCCGGAGGGCAGTGAACGAGGAGGGTACCGGTAGGAAACCGTGGGAAATGAGAGCGGAAAGGACACTACGGGCAGATCTTCTTGGGGCGAGGATCTTAAGTGAGATGGAAAGCCCTTTAAGGGGTTTGAGAAGGGAACGACATGATCTGGCAGCTGCTGCAGAACAGACTGAAGGGCAGGAGCTCTCAGCCTATGTCTTACGGGTAGGAACAAATATATCTTTATTGTCACAATGTTTCTGCTGCAATTTAAAATTTACTTAAACTATGAATACAGCCAACAAAACACAGTGACTTCGTCAGCAACAGAAATCACAAATGTTCTCATATATCACAGTTGTTGCAATTATCTTGAATAGTTTTTATTCATATCTCTACTCAGAAATTATTGCTATGCTTTCTGCTATGTTTTATTCAATGCATTAATAAAGTATATAGGGCCTGACTGGTGTAGCTCAGTGGATTGAGCGCAGGCTGCGAACCAGGCATCGCAGGTTCAATTCCCAGTCAGGGCACATGCCTAGGTTGTAGGCCATGTCTCTCAGCAACCACACATTGATGTTTCTCTCTCTCTCTCTCCCTTCCCTCTCTAAAAATAAATAAATAAAATCTTTTTAAAAAATCAAGATTACAATGCCAGGGACAAGCAAGGGGCAATAAACTCGGGAAAGTTTCCTAAAGAAATTAATCAAATGTCAGAAAAAAAATTTTTTTTAATTAAAAAAAATAAAGTATATAGGAAGATAGTACATACACTATATCTATACTATTCATACATATTACTATGTCACAGATTTGTTTTTGGGTTATTTTAATAACTGTATTTCACTGTAATTTTTCTTGTTTAATGCAGTATGTTTTATTTAATGATTTAGAGACATCCTTCTGGACTCCATATGCATGACCAGCCTGCTGAAGAGGTCCAGGGCCCAAATAAGCTAGGAATGGAAGGAGAAGAGAACATTAGAAGGATTAAATCAGAGAAGAGAGGAGTAGATGGGTCCAAGATAACTATTTTAATCTGCTTGGCACGTATTATAGTAAGCCCTAAACATATATATAAATTATTATAGTTATTATTAGCATTTTGATGTATATCCTTGTGGTGTTTTAGCTGTGTATGATATATGCTACTTTGTGACCTGCATTATTCAATAAAAATGCATTTGACCATAGAATAACGGGTTTGAACTGCACAGGTCTACGTATATGTAGGTATTTTTTCTCAGTAAATAGACAGTCTGCCCATTGTATTCCTGGGTTTCACACCAGAGAAGCCAATCAACCATAGACTGAAACAGCATTTTTGACCCTTCATTGGGAACTCCAGGATGCAGAGGCCCAACTGCATGCATTTCCTACACCATGTGTAAGGGGCCTGAGCACCTAGGGATTTTGGTATATGCAGGGGGTCCTGTCACCAATCCCCCTCAGATACCATCGTTAAGTCTTTAGAAAATCACAAGTTATATGTGGATTTTTGACTGTGCAGGGTTAGCACCCCTAACATCCAAGGGTCAACTACATATGGTATGTAGTGACATCATTCTTCATCACTACAGATTTTTAGTAGCACTTTAAAAGTCAAAGAGTAATTAATTGTAGAGATGTATTATTATTTATTCAATTAATCCTCGGTAATTGGACATTTACATTCTTGTTTTTCTTGTTATGAAAAAAACCATGATAAATAGCCACATTAAATCTTTGCACATCCATGATTACTCAGGACATTACTACTCAGTATGCTAGATACACAGTTCAGTCGTTTGAAGATTTTTGCTTTACCTTCTCTCCTAGTTGGGGTTTCATCTTTCCTACTTGGCTCACACATACATGAGCAACTCTCTGTGTTAATCCTCCGGGTTCAACCCAAACCCCCAGAGTTTCCCCAGACACACACGCCCTTCGTCAGGTCTATCCTACTCTGACTTCCTACGTAGAATTAAAGCAACAGGAACCAAAACTAAATTCCACCACCCACTTGGTGGCAGTATTTCCTTAATGTTGCATAGGCTACAGGGAAGAAATAGGTACCTTCTGTTATAGAATGTCAGGGAGGAAATAAGTACCTTCTGTTATTTCAAGAGTACTTTCCGTGTAAACCCAATCCTACAAAGTGATGTCCAAAGTCACACGAACGGAAAGAGGTAGGATTGTTTTGGCAGGTCCTTATGAGGTCAGTACACTGGCGTGGTAATTCTAGAACTTTTCTTTGAGGATTGCTTCAACAAATAGGTTCTTTTTCAAAGCTTATGTTAATTTTTCCCACTAAACTATTAGGTGGCAGACATTTTTTGAAGCAGAGAAAAGAAGTCACGTATTTTTATTCATATAACCTGTTAGCATATTATTGTATTCCTCTCCAGTTCTTCTTTCTCTAAGTATATTTGCATAGTTGTAATCAAACTGTACATAAATTAACTTCCATTTTCTCCTAGCATTAGTCACATTGAAAATTAATATATTGAAATAAAATATATTAAAACGTTAAGAATACTTATTTCTAGGAGAGGTGGTTACCAGTGATTATCCCAGATTAAATGGCTTTTCCCTGTTCTCTATGACATCACCCTATTTCCTTTGGGATTTTATTTCTCCTCCTTGACTCACATATACATGAGCCACTGTCTGAGTTAACTGTCCTGGTTCAACCCCAGCCCCCCCAGAGTTTTCCCAGACACACACACACACACTTAAGTGAGCTCCTTCACCTACCACAATCTATAGTTATCCCTCTTATATATTTTATTATGTTCACTCCCACTTTCTGAAAACAGACTCGAGTGTAGAGCTGTGAGCAGAAGGTTTACTGGGGGCTGCAGAGAAGAGAAGAAGGCACCAGTCTTCTCTGCTTTTATTTACTGAGTCATTATTTGTATCACCCTGGAAGTGGCCACATCACTCAGGCAGAAGCCTCATCTGTCTTGTCTAGTGTATTTCCAGTATTTGCTCATTAATGTATACATATAAATACAAATATAAACAATGCTTTGCTAGAATACTGACTGAATGGAGGTATAGAGAGTTTGAAGACTCTGCCAGTGGTCTCCCAGCTAGTGAGTGGTGGAGTGGGGTCTCCGTGTTTCTCACTCCAGTGCCTGTGCTCCTAATTCTTAACCAAAACCCGCAGGGGCTCTTGTTCACATGTAAAGCTTTCAGAAGGAGGTCGGGCCTCTGAAAATGAGATCCTAAGAGAAATCCAAAATGTAAAGGGCAGAGTTAGGCCCACTGTGTCTATTCAGGTTTCCTGCCAAATTATAGATTGATCTTCTAATGCTCAACACTAAGGGTTCTGTGTTTTATTTTAAAAGGAAGAATTGTTCCTGCTTGGTGTGGCTCAGTGGTTGAGTGCCTGCCGGAGACTCAAAGGGTCACCAGTTCGATTCCCAGTCTAGAGCACAGGCCTGGATTGTGGGCCGGGTCCCCAGTAGAGGGTGTGTGAGAGGCAATCACACATTGTTGTTTCTCTCCCTCTCTTTCTCCCTCCTTTCCTCTCTATCAAAAAATAAATAAATAAAATCTTTAAAAATTTTTTTTAAATAAAAAGGAAGAATTGTCCTGGCTGGTGTGACTCAGTGAGTTGAGTGCCAGCCTACAAACTGAAAGGCCACTGGTTAGATTTCTGGTCAGGATACATGCCTGGGTTGCAGGCCAGGTCCCCAGTGGGGGGTGTGCGAGAAGCAGCCAGTTGCTGTTTCTCTCACACATCAATGTTTCTCTCCCTCTCTTTCTCCCTCACTTCCCCTCTCTCTAAAAAATAAATAAAGACAAATAAAAAACCAAAAGGAAGAATTTCTGTGCCTTAAAAATGGGTTTTCTTCCTCCAAGATTGTCACACTTAACAATGTGAAAACCGATTTTGGGCAGTAAGAGACAGGTACCATGAACCAACCCACCTTCGGTAGGCCTTCTAAATATGAACACAGAGGAAGCAACCTGCTGCACCACCGTCACTGCTCACCGTTTGCCCTCGTCAGTCTGATGAGCACGACACAACTGAGAATTCTAGGGAGAGGCTCTGGGCATGGCTTCGTCAGTTAGTGCAAAGAACTCCATATTTACAAGTCTACATGAAAGGCCGAATATTTTTCTGAAGGGATGGGCCAGAGACTCACCCTCTCAGAGGAATTGTGCTGAGCTCAGTGCTCAGAGTGATGTAGCCTATTCAACTGTGAAAGCTGTTCAACTGCATATTTAAAATAAAACAAATGGTCTGACTTTAACTTATTATCTACAGTTCATTCATAGACATATGGGCAGAGAAGAAACCAGTTTTTAGGCAGGAGGGGTGCCTGAAGCCTATACAATTTTTGAGGCCCTCTTTTTTTTTTTTTAAATCTCATAATTTTTTTTTAATTTAAATGAATGTTCAAGTACAGTTTTCACCCCCTTACTCCCATTCAAGTCCTCCCACCCCCCACCTCCCACCCAATCAAGCCCTCCCACCCCCCCTCCCTACCTCCCTCCCATTACCACCCTCCCCCTATCTTTTATCCATGTGTCCTTTAACTTTAATCCTATAAACCCCTCCTCCTCTCCCCCGAAATGAGGCCCTCTTTTAAAAAAAAAGAAATAAAAATACTAAGTTGTGGTATTTGTATATACCCAAAGGTGAATATTTACTTGGATGAGGAAAAAATTATGACAAATTACAGATTTTGAAAAGCTGACAAATACCAAAAACAGTATAAAATTTTAAAAAATACATAACATTTTCATTAACTGCATGACATACCTGTATACTATCTTTCTTCCCCATATTTTTTGGCTGCAAGTTTTTCACATGACATTGATTTTTTTAGTATCAATTTCCATAGAGAAAATTGGCTATGGAAATTTAGTATCAGTTTCTATAGTCAATCTTTCCAATGGCATGATGATCAAAGTTTATTTTTTATTTTAGATTGTTGGGATCTTGAAACATACATTTCCTCACACACGCACACACACAAACACTTAGGATTACTACAGATATATTTTATGTCCATAAACACAGGGATTGTGAAAAAATCTATTGTGTGGTAATAAAAGGTATGTATTTAAAACTTTATGCAGCATTATCAAGTATATTACTAAAAAGAGAAAGCTTCCATTTTGACTAAGCATGGAGAGCTGAATCTTCCATTTATAACTTTATACGTGCCAGCTCTGGCTCAGTATGGTTCTATCTTTTTACTTTCAACCTTCCTATGTCTTTTTAAAAAATTATTTTAATATGTTCGTTGATTTTAGAAAGAGAGGAAGGGACGTGAGAGAGAAATATTGACTGGTTGCTTTTCATATGTGCCCCAACTGCAAACCAAACCTGAAATGCAGGCGTGTGCCCTGACTGGGGGATTGAACAGGCAATCCTTACTTTGCCAGATGATGCCTAACCAACTGAGCCACACCAGTCAGGCCTCAGTCGAAGTATTTAGTGCATTTGCATGCTCTTCACATTGTAGTTTACACCAGCATTAATCATCCCCAAGTTATTTCATCAAAACTATGACTTTCTGTCTCATCCACTATTGACATACTTTGGTGACAGAATCTGTAGGACACATTCATATTGTGATAGGGCCTCTATCTATGCACCTTCATTCTGAAATGCCAGATCCGCTGGCACAGCTGGCAGTAGGTGTGTTCCTGGAATCCATAGCTATATCGGGAAGACTAGCAATAACGTTATACGGGAGTGACTATAGATCACTTAAAATATCCCAAACCCAGTGTATCACCAACTCAATTGTTTCTGACTTCCAGAAATGGCCATGGCCATTCACTCGACATTCAACATGAGAGGAATTTTGGTATGAATTTGGGAGTGCAAAGACAAAGGTCTTTGCACCAGTTGTATTTTAAACACTTATTTCAAGTTTTACAAAAGTATATGGCTATGTGAACAAGAGCTAGGGCTTTTCTCCAGTCCTTGAAAGAGGCTTCTACAAGCTTGAGATGCTTCATTGGCTTCACAGTAAATCTGTCTTTGAGTAGTAGAACAATGGCTTGAACAAAAGAGCGTAAAAGAGCCGTTTATTTTTCATTTGCCACTAACTGTTGAGAGAATCTGATGAGGTACTTCTGCCTCGCAGATCATCTGAATGATAAGAAACACCAAAAATGAAATGGACATCTTTGCATGGAGAGGACAAGAGAGGCAACTAGACTATGGAACACTACAAGATTAGCACATCAGGAAATTCTGAACAAATTTTTCTTTTCCTACTGGTGTCTGTTGACCTCTCCTGAAATTTCAAGAATATAATGCTTCTGCCCTGACTGGTGTGGCTCAGTGTGCCGGGTGTCTTCCTGTACATTGAGGGCACACGAGAGGCAACAGATGGATGCTTCTCTCCTTCTCTTTCTCCCTCCCTTCCTCTCCCTCTATAAATTGAAAAAGAATATAATGGTTCTAACTTTTATAGATGGTTAAGGCTGTCATATTTTGTGATGTCAATGTAGGAATCATAATATAATAAAGGATGTTTCCTGATTTGTGAACTTATGTGAATGAAATGTTATACAGAGGTATAGAAATTAAATATTTAGTTATATATTTAAAATTTTATTTGTAAAAGAACAATGTTCTGTGAAATGCAATACAATATTCAATAATATTTGGGTTTTCATTTTTGTCACACACTGTAGAACTTAATAACAACTGTCCTTTTTCATGGAATTCAGAATTTCTAAAAATTATTTATATTCCCTAATATATTTATTCAAATATCTCTTTAAAAAATCTTTGGACAATTCTTTCTGTGTGTGTGTTTATTTTGAACCCCAGTTACAGCTGATTTCCACAAGGACATCGATTTGACCAGGGCAGGCCTGTGTGAGGAAGGGTCATTTACCAGGATGACAGCAGCTAGCTGTGTGAAGGAACACTCAGGCAGAAGAAAGAGCAAGTCAAAAAGTCCCAGTTGAGGGAAAGCTTGTCATATTCTAGGAACGACATAAACTGCATGGAAGGAGGTAAAAAGTGGCATCTTTAATCTCCCCCCTCCCTCTGAATCCATCGTTCACCCACCCTGTGCCCGCGAAGGCTGACTCCCAAGGACGGCATCAGCTGCTCCCTTGCCCTCTGCTTTCTGGCTGAATTCCGCCACCGGGTGGCACTGGCCGGAGATGAGAAGGGAGGAGAATGGAGTTAGGAGCTTTTTAGTTTTTTTTAAATTTATTTTTTTATTGTATATTTTTTCCATTACCATTTGTCCCCCTTACACCCTCCTCCTCCTCCCCCTAAAATCACCGGACATTGAGCAAAAAGGAAAAATGACTCAAGTACATGGACAATAGATATATTGGGTTGGACAAAAACTTTGTTTTGTTCTGTTTTCCCATAAGATGATTCTAGTAGAGCTTAGTTGTCTTGAACTTCATTCAAAACAACTTTGCTAAACTGCATTGTGGCAGCTGTCATATCAGTGTGCATTTAAAAAAGCTTATCAAAACTGGTGAATTTTTGTGTAGGCATTTTAATATTGAAGATGGAAGAAAATATGCAACATTTTCAGCACATTATGCTTTATTTCAAGAAAGGTAAAAATGCAACAGAAACACACAAAAAATATTGTGCAGTGTACGGAGAAGATGCTGTGACTGAGGAAATGTGTCAAAAGTGGTTTGCAAAGTTTTGTGCTGGGGATTTCTTTCTGGAGAATGCTCAATGGTAGGGTAGACCAGTTGAAGCTGATAGTGATCAAATCGAGACATTAATTGAGAACAATTAATATTATACCACACAGGAGATAGCTGACATACTCAAAATATCCAAATCAATGAAGTTATTGGTGAAAATGAAAAATGTATCTTTTATTATAAGGAAAAAACTATACGGACTTTTTGGCCAACCCAATATTTTCTTGGCTGTATCCTCTACTGAAGGCTACAGTCCCTGTCAGCAGCCCTCTTACACAGCTCTCGGGCCTTGGCTGGTAAAACTGCTCCCAGCTGTGAGTGGGCACAGGGTGCTGCACCTTCCACATGGATTCACCCTTACCTGTGATCAGACATATTTTTAAAAGATCACTCTGGTTGTTTTAAACTATGAACTGGAGAAATGGAGGTTTAGGGCAAGAGGAAGGGAAACAGAGAGATTTGACAGTAACAGTCAAAACCAGGATTGACTTTTAGAATCTCGTGTGGGCACTGAGAAACACAGCAGTCTGAGCTCTATTTATTATTCCTCTTTTTCCATCACTATTTGTGTGCCAGACATTACTGTAGGCACTCAGGAGAAATAGATAAATAAGTCATATACTTAAAGGAGATAAGTGGCAAGGAATAATAAAGAAGTAGAGCAAGGTAATGGGGTGGTGAGTGCGAGGGTGGTAGAAGTGGGTGCAGTTTTAAATAATTCATCACTGAGAAGGTGACACTTGAGCTAAGGCTTGGAGAAGGTGGGGGGATGAGCCATGTGGAGACTATTACAGGCAGAGGAGGAGGTCACTGTCAAGGTGCCAACACAAGGGCAGGTCTGACCATGTCAGGAGCAGCAGAGGCCAGTGCAGCGAGAGCTCAGGGGCCTAGGGGTGAGGGGAGGAAATAAGGTCAGAGAGGCTGCAGAAACCATAGCAGGCAGGGCCTTTCTTGGGGATTTGTTTGGGGAAAAGGCGGCAGAGAAGCGGTAACTGCTCCCTCCTCTCTACCCCATCCTGTGGGTCAACTTGCCCTCCACTCTGGGGAAAGGCGAGCACTCCCCCACTGTCTCCTTCTACCCACTGTTCCATGACTGACAGGAGAGGAGGTTCACTAATCACTCTTAGTTTCTCAGAATGCATTAGCCTGTCTAATTGCATCTATACAGTGTCTAGCAAAAAATGCTGGACTAATTCTCCAATGTCTGTAAAATATTGGCCTCCTGGGAGAAGAAAAGTGAAATTACACCATTTACCCTGCAGGGGCACGGCAGCAAAGTCACTCAGGGTCCCTATGGCAGCAGCATGCCTACCAGGTGGATAGAGGACAGCCTTCGGAGACCCAGAGTGAAGATACTGATTTTCTGTGCCACTGAGGAAGATGTGTCATTGTATTTTCAGAATATCTTTGGGAGCAAAAAAGAAAAACAGTCTCTCTTATTACTCTTTCTACTTGTGAGCAGTAAATTTAAAATAAAAATTTTTAAAGCTTTTTATTATGAAAAATTTCAATTACATGTAAAATTTGAGAGGATACTATATTAAATTTCTGAGTACTCATTACCCAGTTTCAATAATTATCAACTAATGGGCAATTCTATTTTTCTATTTATGTAACTATATATTTTTTCTGGGGTATTTTAAGGCATATTCCAGGCATCAATATGTGTTGAGCACTTACTATATGCCAGACACTATTCTAAATGCTCAAAATACAGCAACAAAAAGGTATACAGACAAAAAATTCTTCTCCACAAAAATCACACAATCTAACCTAACTGTATTGGCCTGTGACAGAGAGAGTGACAGCAGCAGTGACAGTGACATCAATGAGAGCAAATAAAAGTGGGTCAGTCAGGAGCACCTGTGCCCTAATGTAAAATGTTAATATTTAACCATGATATGAACAAAACAAGAATATAGATTTGGTGAAAAAATCTCACAGTCTAATTGAGGAGAAAGATAAAAGCAAAATCAGTAAGTGAATGGTGTGGTATATTAGGTGTCGGAGTGCAATGGGGAAATAAACATAAGGCAGGGGGGAGGTGGAGAGTGCAGGTGAAGGGGTTACAACTTTAAACAAGGGGGTCAGGGTGTGCGTGCTAAACTTTGGGAGGCACTGCTCAGATCTCACTTCAGGACGGAAGAACATGTTTCCCCAGCTGCTGGAAAGAACACTTCATCCAAGGTTATGACTCTTTCCTGGGAAGACTTACATCCAGTGACCGATCTATTGCAAGAGTGTAAATGCCTACGCCTCTAGCTTCTACTCAGAACAGACTGGCTAAAGCTTCCACTGAAACTATGTTGCAGCTTAACTTCCTTCTCTGCCAAATCCTGCATCTTTCCCAGTCTTTCCCTTCTGCAGTTGTTTATTCAAGAGCATACCATAATAAACTCCCTGCATGCTAATCTCCACTTCAGGGTCTGCTTCCCAGGAAAGGGCAACCTGAGACAGTCCCCTTCCTAAAAACGTGGCTTCTTAGCAAAAATATGTATGTAAAGGACTGAGCCCTGCTAACAAGGTATTCCATGGAGAATCACACTGGCAGAGTGGCTAATAGTTCTTTAAGGAGCTGGCAGCTCCTGGCACTGCAAGACTGCGATGATCCTCCACTGTGGCACAGTCATAATAATCTTAGCATTTGAAGACCAAAGGTAAACTGGCAATCCTCTGTCACTTCATTGATTTAAGCAAATGGATTTCCAGATGCTGTAAGAAGAGCTGAAAACTGAAAGATGAGTAAGACAAGATCCTTTCCCTGGAGAAGGTCACAGTTTAGCAGGATAGATAGCTAGATGTGTAAGCAGATAATTACAGTCAGAGATTCAATTTTGTAGATACATGCACCAAATATTTTTTAGAAAAAAAAACATGCATCAAAAGTGCATACATCAAAAGTTAGCAGTGTTTATCTCTATCAGATGACTTTTTCCTTTTTGCCCATCTGTATTTTCAGAATTTTTCCTTTGATGTATATTTATTATTTTTGAAATAAGAAGAGGCATGTACAAAAAGCACAAGGGGATACATGCTATATTGGAAGTGTGCACAGTATTCTGAGGAAGGAAGTAAATCGTCTGGGAAGTCAGAGGAACCTGGCAGCATCTGCCTTCCCAGTCTTGTACCCGCATGTGTCCTTCATATGCCGTCCGAATGCGATGCCCGGCCTTCTTCGGATTCCGGCCCAAGAGAACCAACTGTAAAAATATTTGTAATGCAAGTGGGGAAATTTAAACTCTGACTGGACATTTGATGATACTAAGGTAGTATTATTATTATGAGGTATGATAAAGATATTCCAGTAATGTTGGGGAAAAAAGAATCCTTATCTTTTAGGTAAACATGCTGACATACTTATGGATGAAGTGATATGAAATTTGGGATTTTTATGGGTCAATAATCCATTGGGAGTGCAAAGTGGTTGGAAATATAAAATAAAAAGTGGTCACACGATTTAATGATTATTGAAGTTGGGTAATGAATTCGTGGGAGTACATTTCAGTGTATTCTCATTGAAATTTTGTAATATAAAATGTACAACAGTGCTCTCTCCAGCAGCACATGTACTAAAATTGGAATGATACAGAGAAGATTAGCATGGCCCCTGCGCAAGGATGACATGCAAATTTATGAAGCGTTCTATATTTTTAAAATATAGGTAATCATAATTCATATAACAATATTTTCTATAATAAATAACGTCTTTCAACTAAGTCTTCAAGTTTCAGCTCAAAAGGTACCTTCACTAACGAATAAGGAAATGACAATCAATCCACGAGCGTGCCGATGCCTCCACAAGCAGCTTCGACTCGCTGGGCATGCGTGTTGTCTATTTTATGGTCATCCGATCTGGGTCGATGGCTCTTGTCTTACAATTACAACAGATATTTTTGTATTATTCAACATTTACAGTGTGCTTACATACAATAATCAAATATTTTAATCTTTTCATTATTAAAAAAAGAGGTATCTTTTCTTTGAAATCTTTCCTGACTGTTCATTTAATTTTTGCACCAACCTCAAGTTTGCACATAGAACAGGGAACCCATAACACATTCTTGTGCTTATTCGTTCACTCATATTTCACTGAGATAAGAGTGTAGCACATGAAACCTATTAGTAAATAGCTGTGGTTGCTGCTGTTATTGTTATAATCACAGTCTTTTCTATCAGATGATAACACCAGCGATCATATCTTGGTTGTCTTTGTATACCCAGAAATTATCTCAATACCTGGTATATTTCAATTGCTCAATAAACATCTGTTACATGAGTGAGTGTATAAATAAAACTTAGGAATACTCCCCTCATAGACCCATACTAAATTCAGCAAAAACATGCTTAAGACTGAGGAATGTAAACTAATTCAAGCCTTACATTTACTCAGTGCTCCACAGCTCATGTGATCAGAAACATAAAATGTTCCTAGATTTACTGTCCATTTAACACAGTCAGTTTCAGTCCGAATGGCAGAGAAAAGTCAAACACCTTTTTTTTTTATTGTTGACAAGCAATGCAACGTCCTCAGCAACCACCCTTTACCTCTTTCCATCCTGAGCTGCTTCTCCCAACTTTAAACACATATTGAGGGGAGAATTGAGTCAGGAGCAGGACAAAGCAAGGAGAAAGGCTGAGAGATTAGGTCAGCGATAGAGTCTCAGAATCAGTGAATGGCTACTTCACATGATATTTGGTAATGTTTCTTAAAAGCTGAAACCATTTCATGACATTTTTTTAAGTCTGTGTCAAAATATTCATGGCATTAAAATTACTTGATCTAAACGTGTATCTATTCAATCTCCACAATAACATTGTGAGGTAAACATGGCCTACCATCTCTGTTTTAAAGAAGAGAATATGGAAATTTACTCTTAACTCAGCTGGGGTTTTCAATTATGATTAAATTTTTTTTCATTTAAAATTTTTTAAATTTTCTTAATTGTTCAATTACAGTTGTCCCCATTACTCTCCCCTGCCCTACTCACCCCCCGCCTACCACTGATTAAAAATGTTTAATGCAGTATACTGAGATAATAATGCTATATTATTTCTGCCAAGAAACAATTGTGTGTTTGAAGTACTGTTAGATTAAAAGTACTCTAAGCCCTGGATGGTGTGGCTCAGTGGATTGAGTGCTGGTCTGAGAACCAGAGTGTTGCTGGTTTGATTCCCAGTCAGGTCACATGCCTGGGTTGCAGGCCAGGTCCCCCGTGGTAACGTGTGAGAGGCAACCACATATTGATGTTTCTCTCCCTCTCTTTCTCCCTTCCTCCCCCTCTCTCTTTCTGAAAAGTGAGTAAAATCTTTAGGAAAAGTACTCTAAAAGTCCAGGAGGAATATCTAGGGATCAAGGAGTCCTGTCCTACACCAGGCCCCCCAGGTCCCCTAGCCCAGGGTACCTGTGCCATTAACATAAGACCCCATAACTTCTGGCTGCAGAAACCAGTGGGGACTGAGTCAGTAGAATAAATTTCTGGAGTAGTCAAGCAGTTCCTTTTATAGAACTCACACACTGACTTACTCAGACTCACTCTCTTAGGGTAGCAGCTTGAAAGGCACCAATGGCACACAGGGAGGAAGTGTCTGGCATTAAGGCAAGAGGTGGGGGACAGCTTTCTCCCAGACAGAAAGGCAGGCATAGGTCATTGTTCCTTTTCTGAGCCTTCCCTCCATGGAGCCACATTGCCGGCAGTCGGGTGCCATATCTGAGACTCCATTGACCTGACTAATACCATTTAGATCCCCTGGAAAACCCCTAAGACTCCATCTCACCCAAATTATAAGCACACTCAAGCTGTTAACAGAGACTTTTCCATATGAATTGTAAGTCTTGGCTCATGTTTCACAATTTCCCAAATCCTCCCAAACAAGCAACAGCTGGCCTCAGTGAATGCCCAGTCCCCATATCTCTTATTAAGTGGCCTCAGGCCCAGCACTAGCACCAGCCAGCTTTGCTTAGCCTGGGAATCTCTAAACCAAGCACAAGTAGCAGCCATATCAGATTCCTTTATAGCCCAGGAAGGCAAAATACAGGTGGCAGCTGACCTTGGCCTGCACCACCTTGGAAACTGCAGAGCTTTTGCACCCATTGGACAGTGACAGACCACATCAGAGCACCACAACCCTGCCCCTGCACTGTTGATCCTCCACAGAGGGCAGAGGCTGATGGTCAGTGGTCACAGCCAATCTTTGCAGCTGACTGGCCTAGGTAAATCATCCCCATTGACCTGCAAATATCAATCAAGGCTTGACTGCAAGAGGAGGATTTACTCAGCCCACACAAAAGGCACACCTCAGGTACCTAACTAGGGTGATAGGAGAGGCTGTGCCACTGGACCCTACAGGACACCTACTACATTAGGCCACACGACCAAGAGAGGGAGTCATAGCAGCTCTACCTAATACACAGAAACAAACACAGAGAGGCTGCTAAAGTGAGGAGACAAAGAAACATGGCCTAAATAAAAGAACTGATTAAAACTCCAGAAAAAGAACTAAACAAAATGGAGATAAGCAATCTATCAGATGCAGAGTTCAAAACATTGGTTATAAGGACACCCAAGGAACTTAGTGAGGACCTCAACAGCATAAAAAAGATCCAGTCAGAAACAAAGTGTTCACTAATTAAGTTAAAGAAGAATTTACAGGAAAACAATAGTAGGGTGGATGATGCTGAGGATCAACAATGATTTGGAACATAAGGAAGCAAAAGACAACCAATCAGAACAACAAGAAGAAACAAGAATAAAAAAATAGCATAGTGTAAGGATACTCTGGGACAACTTCAAGAATACCAACATTCCCATCATGGTGGTGCTGGAAGAAGGAGAGAAAGCAAGAAATTTAAAACATATTTTAAAAAATAATGATAGAAAACATCCCTAATTTGGTGAAGGAAATAGACATTCAAGTCCAGGAAGCACAGGGAGTCCCAATCAAGATAGATGCAAAGAGGTTCACTTTATGGCACATCACAATTAAAATGCCAAAGGTTAAAGATAAAGAGAGAATCTCAAAAGCAGCAAGAGAAAAGCAGTTAGTTACCTACAGCAGCATCCCCATAAGACTGTCAGATCATTTCTCAAAAGAAACTGCAGGATAGAAGGGATCGACAAGAAGTACTCAAAGTGATAAAAAGCAAGGACCTACAACCTAAATTACTCTATGTAGCAAAGTTATTATTTAAAATTGAAGGGCAGATAAAGAGTTTCCCAGACAAAAAAACAAAACAAAACAAAACAAAACAAAACTAAAGGAGTTCATCATTACCAAACCATTATTACATGAAATATTGAAGGTGCTTATCAAAGAAAAAAAAGATCAAAAGTATGAACATTAAAGTGGTAATAAATACATATCTATTAACAATTTAATCTATAAAACAAACTAAGCAAGCAAGCAGAACAGAAACAGAATAACAGATATGGAGATCATTGGGATGGTGGTCAGTAGGGATGGGGGTCTGGGGAAATGGGGGAAAAGTGAAGAGATTAAGAAGTACAAATTGGTAGTTACAGAATAGGCAGGGGGATGTTAAGAGCAAGTATAGGAAATGGAGTTGCCAAAGAAATTATATGCATGGCTCATGGACAAAGGAGGAGGTTTCACCAGAGGATATTGGGGGGTGCTGGGTGGAGGGGGGCAAAAGGGGAAAATTGGGACAATTGTAATAGCTTAATCAATAAAAAGTACTTTTTAGGTTCTTAAAGGAACTATATGAGTGATTTCCAAACTCAACAACCTCCAGAAGGAGGGATATTTGTTTGTTAGTTTGTTTTTTTATTTGTTTTTAGTTACTTGAATGACTGACTTGCTCCTTGGAAGCAGGGGTGCAGAAATCAAAGGCCCGATTGTGCTGAATCCTTCTCTTTTCATTGTTATTCAGTCTGGTTCCCAGCATGCTACAGTCCAAAGGAAAGTGTCCAAGTAGTTTCAAAATTAGACTAAAGAGCTTACTCAGCACCCTGCTCACAGCAGTGTTCCTTGCTTTCATCTTTAAAAGCCCTTTATTACATAATAATCTTAGGTTTCTGGGAATATTTTCAAAACATAGGGAGTACCTCCTTGACCTAATTATGATCAAAAATGCTTTTTCATCGCTGTCCCCTCTCTTCAAGGTCCCCTGAAGCAACCAGGTTTTTAGGCAAAATTGAGTCCTGAGGAAGAATGTTACAGAAGTGTAGCTGTTTGTTTTGTTGTTATTGTTTACTTTTAGGTGGTGGTGGTGGGGAAGGGGCAGCTTTTTCCCTTGGTGAGAATGGGTAATTTTAGAATAAAACTGGCCCTTGATGCACAACTATCCAGGAATGATGAGGCTATTCACTCTGGGGGAACAGGCAATGATTTTTTTTAAGTTCTGTTTCAGCATCTAGGAGAATGAGAGTGTGTTGCAGCAACCTATCAGAAGGAATGTTTCTTGATTTTCCCATTAAAAGAATTCCATAGAACTGAGACACAAATAAGTGCGCCAAGGGACCCTTGATATGTCAACCCAATCACAAAAAGCGGGGCTTTCTAGGGATTATATCTACCTTTCAACAGAAGGTGGAATGGAAAGGGATTCTGGTGCAGATATCCCAGAATAATCCCAAAGCAGAAGCCTTCACACAGGTCACCTAGCTTTCCTTGACAGGTGCACGGGCAGAGAAGGCATTTGGTCCTTGAAGTAGCGTTTACTTGGGGAATTAGCACTATGATGCCCAAGCTCTCGGTGATCCAGGTGACCCTGAGCGCAGGAGCAGCCCTGGGACTGCGGCACGGAAAGTACGCTAGCCTAGCCGACCTGCCACCCTCCCCCACCTTTCCCAGGAGATTGGAGTAGCATCGAGCCGCTGACGCCATCCTTCCCCGCCTTTGCCTCGCAGGGAGCATGCGCTCCCTTCCCCACTTCCTCTCCAGGAGACAGGGAGTGAGGCTACGCCCCAGCGGACCCGCGGCTGGCTCCCTGTCACAGGAACTTCAGCACCCAAGGGGCGGACAGCGCTCTCTTGCACCTGGAGACCGGGCTCAGCGAGCCCGGAGCTTTTCCACCCTCTCCCGAGCCGCGTCGAGGTGCGCGCGCGCCGCAGGGTCCCCACCACTCTTCCTCCCCGAGCCCGCCCTCCGTGCTCTTCCCGTTGTTAGTCCTCTTTTTCATTCATAACAAAAGCTGCAGCTCCGGGACCCCCGCGCCAGGCTGTTTCCGAAGCCAGGAGTGAAGAATGGGGTTCTTGTGGACCGGCACTTGGATTCTGGTGTTGGTGGTCCACAGCAGCCCGATTCAAGCTTTCCCCAAACCAGGAGGCATCCAAGGTACGTGGCCACTTTCCTTCCCACTTCCCCTTTATTCGCCGCGAAAAGGCGAAGCTTGGCAATCAATATACGTGGGCTGTAAATCATCTTGCCTCGTTTTCTGATCAGATCGTATCAGTGCATATCGACAGAGAAATCATTTCGAATTTAGAGACACATCTCTTCCCTCACTTTTTGTATAAGGCAGCAAGAGCCTGGATTGTTTTGAAAGATTTTGTTTTGAAATTGGGAGAGGGTGGCTTTTCTGCCTAATAAAGAGGCTTTTTTTTTTCTAGTTGTCTTACAATCTTTCTCAGATACTCCACTCATAACCGGTACAGTGTATGTTAAAAGCTTTTAATGTGATCGTAATACCAATCCAAATTATGGTGTCTAGTTGAAAACAGCTGGAAAGCCAAGTGGTAGAACTACATGTTAGTTTCTGGTTAGAAAAAAAAGTGTAATTCAGTTAACTCAGGAATAAACAGGATAATAAGTAAGATAACATGATGTTCATTGTTATTGTATAATCTTAATAATGTTTGTTAATACATATTTTTGTTTCATGGTTATCCAAAATATGTCTGCTAATATTTGTTTTTCTTTATGAAAATTTTATTTTATAGGAGACATATTATGTCTTTCTAATGCACAATTAAATTTATATTTGTGTGTTTATTCTAGACAAGCCTGTACATAATAGAGAATTAAGTGCAGAAAGACCTCTGAATGAACAGGTACGTCAAAAATAAAATTATACATGCTATTTCTATTTATTTTTGTTACTATAATTTAATGTAATTATGCTGTGGCATTTTAGCCATTTTGAATTCACAAACTTCAGGAGATTAATGATAAATTGACAGAAACTAGGGTGGGAAGTATAATTTTCAAAATATCTATGTAGTATCTGTATTATAGAGTTGACTGTATAATAACCCAGTGAGGTCCACATCACATCCACTCTATTGAAAGATTGCTTCATTTATCAGGGATTTACTTTTCACCAATATTGTAGGAGAAGAGGATTAATAGTTATAGACCATCTGCCCTTTTTTACCTCATTTAATCCTTATGACAATACTTTGATATAAAAATTATTATCTATAGTTTACAAACAAGAAAACCAAATCCCATGGAGATTAAATCATTTAGCTGTCATATTTGGTAAGTGATGGAGCAATGATTTAAAACCAGGTCTATCTCCTGTTTGTTTCACAGATTGCTGAAGCAGAAGCAGACAAGATTAAACAAACATACCCTCCAGGTAAAAAGAAAGTATATTGATATTAATTTATATGATGTAGGTTACGAAAATCTTAACTAAAATGAATGTTTTGGGCTTGGGGGCTTTTCTTTCAGAAAACAAGCCAAGTGAAAGCAATTATTCCTTCGCTGATAACTTGAACTTGCTAAAGGCAATAACAGAAAAGGAAAAAATTGAGAAAGAAAGACAATCCATAAGAAGCTCCCCATATGATAATAAATTGAACATGGAAGATGTTGATTCAACCAAAAATCGAAGACTAATTGACGACTATGATTCTACTAAGAGTGGACTGGACCAGAAATTTCAAGGTAAATGAGGAAAATAATTGCTACCTGTTTTGTCTAATTTGGAGTTTCCAGGTATGGGTTAGGAGAAAGTACTATACCTTAAAAAATAGACTCATAATCCTCTATTAGTCAGGTCCAAAACTGAGAAAAAGACCAAATTACTGACACTATACACAGCCCCAGCTCCACAGAAGTCCAAATTCTATTTTTTCATTAAAGGTCCCTTTACTGATGCTTTGAAAAAAAATTAAATCTATATTTTATGCTATTTAATATTTAATATTTTAACTATTAGTACCAACAAAATATTATACTTCTCAAATGATTAAATCAACAAAACACCCACTTCCCAAAGGTGAAATACCCATCACTCCCTTTTCAGGATTCTCTTTCTAGCTATAGCTTTTCTCCCTAGATCAGTCTAACCTTTTCATGGCTTCAGTTACCATCTATATCCTGCTGTAACATAGCACTAGTATAGACTTTTCTGAGCTATAGATATATACATACTGACATACATATATACAGATGTATACAATGAGGTCTGTCCAGAAAGAGTGCAGCCATTGTTAATATAGTGAGAATGGTTTGCGTGACATCGATGTAAGCTGGCAGCCAAAGCGAGTGGACTAGATTGCTCAAGTGTGAACAATGACCACTTCACTGTACTAGTCAGTGAGTGCAATAGACACCATTGAGTGAGCATGTGAACCGGTGGCCATCACGTTCAAAATGACTGAGCAAGTAGAGCAACCAATCTGCATTGAATTTTGCATTAAATTGAACATTCCTCCCTGGGAACTATTCGATTGTTCAGAAGGCCACAGCTATGGCCAACTGGTGGTTGAGAGCTTTGTCATTACAACACACTTGCTCCTGCATCATATCTCTCGCAGAGTTTTTGATGAAACATCAAATTACCCAGGTGAGGCGCAAACCATTCTTGTTATGTTAACAATGGCTGGACTTTTTCTGGACAGACCTCAGCTATGTAGACACATATGTCAGTCTACTTACTTAATAACTTGCTTTAGAAGTCTCAGAAGCAGCTCAAACTTAACATGGCCAAGATTAATCTCATATCTGTACACCTTACAACCTAGCCCTCTTAAAGGGCTCTTTCTCTAAGACAGACACTACTACTGTGCAATTGTCCTTTTTATTTTAAAGATTTTATTTATTTATTCTCAGAGACAGGGGAAGGGAGGGAGAAAGAGAAGGAGAGAAACATCACTATGAAAAGAGAAACATTGATCAGTTGCCTCTTACAGGCATACTGACCAGGGACCAAACCCACAACCTGGGCATGTGCTCTGATTGGGAATCAAACCAGTGACCTTTTGTTTTGTGGGATGATACCCAAACAACTGAGACACACCAATCAGGGCAATGCAGTTTTTCAAGACAGAAATCTAGAAATCTAACTGTTTCTCTTTTTCCTCACCTCTCAAAGTATAATCCACCAATCTTATCAATTTCACATCCTGTATCTGTCAAATTTTTTCTCTATTTCTTTTTGTTATTTAATTTTTACTGTATTTTTCCAATTACCATTTAACCCTCTTATATCCCCTCCCCTCATCAGCCACCACACTGTTGTCCATGTCCATGAGAACTTTTACCTTTTTGCTCAATCCTTCCACCCACTAACCTCCCCCCTACTAGCTGTCATCTTGCTGTCCATCTATGAGTCTGTCCCAGTTTTCCTTGTTAGTTCAGTTTGTTCATTAAGTTTCACATATGAGTGAAATCATATGGTATTTGTCTTTCTCTGACTGGCTTATTTCACTTAGCATAATGTTCTCCAGGTCCATCCATACTGTCTCAAAAGAGTAAATTTTTCTTCGTTTTTATAGGCGAGTAGTATTCCATAGTGTAAATGTCCCAGAGTTGTTTTATCCACTCATCTACTGATGGACATTTAGGCTCCTCCCATATCCTAGCAATTGTAAATAACACTGCAATGAACATAGGGGTGCTCATGTTCTTTTGAATTAGTGTTTTGGGTTCTTTGGGATATACTCCCAGAAGTAGGGTCTCTGGGTCAAAAGGCAGATCCATTTTTAATTTCTTGAGGTATCTCCATATTTCCACCATGGCTCCACCAATCTGCATTCCAACCAAGAGTGCAGAAGTGTTCCCCTTTCTCCACATCTTTGCCAGCACTTGCTGTTTGTTGATTTATTGATGATAGGCATTCTGACAGGCATGAGATAGTATCTCATTGTGGTTTTAATTTGCATTTCTCTGACGATTAGTGATGTTGAACATCTTCTCATGTGTCTGTTGGCCATCTTTATGTCCCCTTTGGAGAAGTGCCTATTCAGGTTCTTTGCCCATTTTTTAATTGGGTTGTTTGTTTTCTTGGTGTTGAGTTTTGTTAAGTTCTTTATAAATTTGGGATATTAACCCCTTTATCAGCTATATCGGCAAATAATATGTTCTCTCATTCTGTGGGTTGTCGTTTTATTTTATTGATGATTTCCTTTGCTGTGCAAAAACTTTTTAGTGTGATGAAATCCCATTTGTTTGTTTTTTCTATTGTTTCCCTTGCCTCAGGAGATATATATGATAAAATATTGCTATGAGCAATATCTGAGATTTTGCTGCTTAAGTTTTCTTCTACAGTTTTTATGGTTTCGGGTCTAACATTTAAGTGTTTGATTCATTTTGAATTTATTCTTGTGTGTTGTGTAAGAAGATGATCTAGTTTCATTTTTCTGCACATATCTGTCCAATTTTCCCAATACCATTTATTGAATAAACTA
Organism: Tonatia bakeri; assembly: GCA_004024845.1. Classification (NCBI taxonomy): domain Eukaryota; kingdom Metazoa; phylum Chordata; class Mammalia; order Chiroptera; family Phyllostomidae; genus Tonatia; species Tonatia bakeri. The sequence goes on from PVIA01002182.1 coordinate 67,340, forward strand.
GCTTTAACTCATTGTATGTGCTTGCTTCCTCTGTCAAATATTAATTGACTGTAAAGGTGTGGGTTTATTTCTGGGATCTCTATTTTGTTCCATTGATTTATGTGTCTGTTTTTGTGCCAGTGTCATGTTGTTGTGATTACTATGGCCTTATGGTATAGTAATACTATTCTGTACTATATTATAGGGTGCTTTCACATCTTTAGGAAACCACCAAATGGGCTACAGGGGCCATTAATTCTCCTTTTCAGTGTGTTCTGCAGAATGTGAGATTCAGGATATTTTCCAAGTTTATTTTGTGAAGTAGTGCTTTCAGGCTTCTGTGTTCATTCACCAAACAAATGTTCATTGAGCATTTACTATGTACCAGACTATGAACTAGATAGTGATTTTCAACCTTTTTCATCTCATGGCACACATAAACTAATCACTAAAATTCTGCAGCAGACCAAAAAATATGTTATATTTTTTGTTCATCTGACAAGAAAAAAATAAGTATAACTTTGATTCATTTATACCCAATGGCTATTGCTGTGTTGGCTGTTGTCATTTTTTTATTTGACAGTCTAAGGGAAAGGAGGTCAGTGTCCCTGTCTAAATAGTCAGGTATTGCATGTTTTAAAAATTCTTGTGGCACACCAGTTGAAAATCACTGAACTAGAAAATAAGCTCTCTGTACTAAGCGACCATGCCTAAACTATTCATCACTCTATTTCCGGTTTTGGCCCACATTAAGACTCTTATAAACATGGATTGAGCAAGTGAATGTCAAGTGCCATATTAGATGCTGGAGATTCAAAACATAACTGGGCAAAACATAACCAGGCAGAACATGGTGCTTTTATGTTCACTTAGAATGTTATAGCTTCTTTAAAAAAGTTACAGATGTTGGACTCATGTTTGGCTTCCCCTTAATGGTCTGCACAGGAGGGTGAACTATCCCTTCATGAGCGTCGGAGAGATCATTCTGAGTATTCTGTCCATTTCAGAGGAGCCAGGGGAAATCAGTAGAAGGCAAGGAGCGAGGTCCAAGTGCTCAATTATTAACCTCATCCAGCAAAGCTGTGCTAGGGGAGGCCTAAGCTCCTGGCTCAAACAATATGGCAGTGCAGCAGAGGAAAGAGGCTATTCTTGAGTGTTGCTAATGATCTCCCTGATGAGAAGTAAATGAACTGAAAAACAGTCATCTCAGTTATTTGTTTTCCTTACCACTTATCCCTCAGGATCACAATTGAAAAAGGAAGACTATTGGTAGTCTTTCTTTTTCAGATCCTGAGGGATAAGTGGAAAAGAAAATAAATTCTTCCACCTCTGCATAGACCTGGACAGTTTCTGCTCCATTAGTTCCCAAGAGACTGACCGGCAGCCCACAGATGAAAAAAAGCAGACCTAACCGATAATGGGTCTCTGCTCCTGAAAAACAAATAACTAAGCACAAAAACAAAAACAGATGATGAACCAAATTTTCAGTCAGCCAGGAAGGAAACTGATTTCACGGGAACTTTGTTAGGGCCTTTGTGTTCATGGCTGACTAGGGTTCACAGGACTCAAAGGGATCAGAGTTCATGGGGTTGTCAACAGCTCAGCTATCCCAATACACTGCCGGAAAACGTCCTGTCCTCTGGGCATAATCCCCTACTTATTTTCCTCATCTTCTTTCCAAACAACAAGAAAATAGTCTGCCTGAAGCTTCATATACTTTCATCTCCATAAAATCTGAACAGACCCAGGACAAAATTGCTTGCTCAAGTCCCCAGAAACCATGGAATAAAAGGGCAGTATTAGAAGAGAAATACTAGGTTCTTCCTTCTTTAAGTGAATATGGTCAAAATTATTTGGGCAGAATTTGGCCAGGGATTCAGTGTTTATTTTCTCTAGAAGATTATTACAGTTCCTTGATTTCAGGCACAAATCCACTACCTGTTATTAATATGACAGTAACTTCCACATACTACTTTGCAATTAAAAGGTGCTTTTACATCTTATTTCATCTCATTCTCACCAACCCAGGAAATAGATACTCTTATTATATTCTTCTACAGTGATCCAATGATACATAGATAACAAGATGCATCACTGGTGCTAAAATTCTCATTTTTCCAATCTGCCTAGAGGCGGCAAGGGCAGTTAAGCAACTTGCAGACTTGTGCATATGAATACACTGCCCCATGTGACATAGATTGGAAAAGCGAACAAACAAGCAAACTGCCTGGAGTTCTCCGTGGATGAGGTGCGGTGCTTCCTGTCACCAACCCTATCACATCCTCCCTTCCCTGAAGTGGTGCTGCCAGAAGCATTCCCAGGAAAGCCAAGGGTACATATCTGCAGTAGTCTCTGCAGAGGTTTACATAGATTTACGTACCGCTTTGTGCAGATCTGTTGTCACATTTTAAAAGTTTAAATTCCAGGCACATAAAATAAGTTCCCTATTCTCTGGGGAAAGAGGCTTGTCACATTAAGCTGCTTTATATAAAGGCACTCTGGCACATGTTCACTTAGAAGTAAACACTTATTCCAGGTAAGTCATAAAACCTTCAGTACACACTCTGATTCTGAGTGTGAAGCAGGATCCCCCACTTGCAGCCCAGGAATTTGCCTGCAAATGAAGTACATGTGTGGATACTACTAATCTACTCCTTACATGGAAATGGAATATCATTATATAATATATAGAAGGGTGCTGTAAACAATATGGTATATTAGATAAATATGGCATACTACAAAAATAAAAAGTATAATATTGTTTGTATTATTAGTAATATTGACTTCAGATTTTCCTGCCTCTTATAATCACTTAAGAGGCTCTCAGAATTTCCACTGTCATCCTAGGTTCTTCACTTGAAGTCAAACTTTATTTCAAACCAAGAGTTTATGTGGACCAAGCACCACTATAAATATATTCCAAACATATCTAAGTATACAAGAGCAAGGTATAGATTAGAAATTTCACATGATCCAAGAAATAGATACATGTTTTCACCATGATGTGAAATTGTGATTGCTCTGTCTAGATGATCCAGATGGCCTTCATCAGCTAGATGGAACTCCTTTAACCGCTGAAGACATTGTCCAGAAAATTGCTACCAGGATTTACGAGGAAAATGACAGAGGAGTATTTGACAAGATCGTCTCTAAACTCCTGAATCTTGGTCTAGTGAGTAGTATGCATGAGAATAAACCAAATTCTTAGTACAGTTTGGAGTATGCTATGAAGCCAAGTCATTTGCTTCAAATAGCCAAATGTTTATAATCCATCTCCTTTATACTAGGCACTGTTCTTTCCCTCTAGAAATTTATCGTCTATCAGAGGCATTAGACAAGTACACACATGCATACAATGGAAGCTGCATAAGAACCAGAAGATCAGTTTAGTTTGCCGGAGGATGGATTACATCCAGTTGAGCTATAAGGAAAAGCTTCAGAGGAGGAGGTATTTGAAGTGAGCTTAGAAGGATGCTTAGGATTTAACCAGCTTAAGTAAAAGACATTGTGAGTTGAGAAGGAAATAACATGAACGAAGGCATGCCATGTTTGGGAAACAAAGCAATCCAATTTGATCCTGCTTCATCTTGGCTCCCCAGTCCTACACAGCCCCGGCAGGCTTTAGTACGGTGCTGAACTTGTAGGTTTCCAGGTTACCTGACTTACAGCTGAATATTGAGAAACAGTGATCAAGATGTGTCTCAAAGTAAGTGTTCTGTGGGTTTCAACAGACAAGCCTGACTACTTGTACCGTGAGCCCAAGACACTTCTGAGGAGTGCCGGTCAGTCACTGTGAAGACCTACCTGTGTGGAGGCATAAACAAGGGTTGTCCAGAAGAGGGGTCAGAAGACACCATATTTTTTTTGGACTATAAGATGCACCCCCCCAAATTTGGGAGGAATAATGGTTGTTAATGCTGCTGTTGAGTTCTGTTTACATTTACATTGGTGAAATGTTATTTATGTTATTAAGCATTTTACCACATTTTTTGCTTCAAAATTGTTTATCCTATTTTCCACCTCTAAAACCTAGCTGCATCTTATAGTCCGAAAAATACGGTACTCCTGTCTTCTAAAAATGTGTTCAACTACAGTTTAGTCTAGATTTTTTTACCATATGTTTGACTCTTTATAACAGATCACAGAAAGTCAGGCACACACACTGGAAGATGAAGTGGCAGAGGTTTTACAAAAATTAATCTCTAAGGAAGCCAACAGTTATGAGGAGAGAACCAATAAACCCACAAGCAAGACTGAGAGTCAGACTGGAAAAATACCAGAGAAAGTGGTACGTATATGTGAGGTGTGCATGAATACACTATGTACATATGTATGCATACATGTGCATGGCCATGAGTTTGTATGTGTATACTCATGTTTGTATATAATTAACATGATCTGTATATAATCAGTACCTCACTTGGAGCCAAAGAAGATTTAGGGTATGTGACATTTTTAGCCAACTTAAATATTGATGAAATACTAGTAAGTTAAAAGACGTAAATGAACTTGACTTTGACAATAATTTAGAGATATGTGTGATATTATATTAAAAATAAAGGTTACATCTTATACCCCATAGTGTAATAACATATTATGTAAAATAGATATTTCACATAACTATTTGTATAATCCTAATGTAATGAAATTAAATATTTCCAAGCTTTTTTGGTATCCAACTCCTGTTCACTGTGGATATCATTATATGTACCCCTAAATTTAAAAAAATTTAGAACTCAGGTTGATTTGATCTTCTGCCATACCAGCATTTCTATTCCCCAGAGGCAGTTGCCTGATGCTGCCTCTGCTCTGCCCTGTGCTCTCTCACCTTCTCCTTCTGTCTTTCACTGGTTCAGAGGTCTGTCTGTCATCCTTTACTTAGACCAGTCATTCATTCTTCCTTTTCCTTGCTGGCGCCCTTTGCTCTGAAATCTTTGTCTCTTTCCTGAATTCTCTTTAAAACTCTAGATGGAGCTAGTGATAGGAAGATATCAAATTCCCCATCTCTTTGATTTTTCTCCACCAGAGCACCCACACCCCATGGCTTCTTATTCCCTTCAACATCCTATCCCAAATACAAGGAAAACAACTATATAAGCTTCTGTACCCCTGCTTTAGAGGAGGCTAGAACACATAAAATGGCTCTGGTTTCTTTTTAGTAGGTGGTCTAAAACCTCTCCTTCATTCTCCTTACCTCCAATCCCCATGAGCTGCCATCTTTTTAAACAGTTTTTGAAGATCTACCCACTGTAAAAATCTTTCTAGGTTTTTCAAAGAACTTATGACTTTCACTCAAGCTTACCAGTCTGAGCTGACACTGACATAACAGTTTTCACTTTTTTTTCACTCCAATTATGTACTCCTTATTTCCAGTCTCTAAAATATCCATATTCTTCACCTGTTGACTCATGTTATCTAAATGCATCAATGCAAATGAAATATTCTTTAATAAATATTTATTGAGGTACCAGCTGTGTACAAGCACTGGGGATATAATGCCCATTTAAAAAGACATAGTCCCGCCCTGGCTGGCATAGCTCAGTGGATTGAGCGCGGGCTGCGAACCAAAGCATCGCAGGTTCGATTCCCAGTCAGGGCACATGCCTGGGTTGCAGGCCATGGCCCCCAGCAACCACACATTGATGTTTCTCTCTCTCTTTCACCCTCCATTCCTTCTCTAAAAAATAAAGTCTTTAAAAAAAATCTTAAAAAGACATAGTCCCTGCTCTCAAGAAGCTTAAGATCTAACGGATGAGGTAGATGGTCTTCAAATAGTCATGTATTCTAACTACAATAGCATTAAGTGCTCTGAGGAAAGAAACATGGTTCTATGAGTCCTTAAAAAAAAGGAACCTATCCTGGCCTTAGGCTCAAGGAGGGCTTCCCTGAAGAAGTGACTTGAGCTGAAAACTGAAGGCTGAATAAGTCAGCTCGTGACCAGGAAAGGCAGCATGTAAAGAAGGATGTGTGGAGTATCCAAGTAACTAAACTAGTGCAGGCTGGCACGTAGAGGGAGAGCAATGAGAGATGAGACTGGGAAGTGGACCCAGGCCAGGCCAGGCCAGGCAGGGCCTTATGAGCCAGGTATGGATTCTGATCTTTATCGTAGTGATGGAAAAACACTAAAGGATTATAAGCAAAGGAGTTACATGATTAGTTTTTTAAATAGACTACTCTGGCTACAAATGTGGAAGATGCAGTGTCAGGAATAGATTGGAGGTAGATGGTGTAGTAGTTAAAAGGTCAGAGGTAAAGGCAGCATGGGCTAGAGTTGGGTAAGGAGAAAAAGAGAAATGTACAAATTTGGGATAAATTTTGAAAGAAGGACCAAAGGGGTACTGATGGATTGAATGGAATAAAAGTAAGAGAAAGAAGAAGAAGAAGAAGAAGAAGAAGAAGCTTATAAACTTGTATCTAGTTCAATGGATGGAAAATGGATCATTAATATGAGAACCCCAGACATGGATCAGGTCTAGGTAAAAGAGTCTTATGCACCCTTCTAGACAGTCCTTAACATGTTACCCAGAAACCTCCATGGTGTGACTGCTCTACTAGTGTTAGGAATTCTGATGAGATTTCCTATACCTTGCACCATCTTTCTTAGTAAGAGTCTGTGAACTCAAATCTCCCCGGCCTCACCCCAGCTTAGTGAGAGGCAGTTTTACCAGGAAACACTCATGAGAACTGATGGAGGGAACTCGGTCAGAGCAGAAACCTAGAAATTCCCTATTTCTCTGCTGAGCAGGATCCAGGGTCTTCAGTCTCTATGTCCCAATGGCTTTTTCATATTTCTAGTTTGATCCTGCAGGGCAGACAGAGGAGGAGGTATTCCTACAGTCAAGGGAAGCATAGAGGAAAGAACCAAGCTGGAGTGTCATTAGTTCTAACAAAATGTTTATTTTTTATTGATTTTTAAATTCCCACTGGAGACTCCAATGGCAGCAATTCAGGATGGTTTTGCTAATGGAGAAAATGATGAAACAGTATCTAACACCTTAACCTTGACAAATGACTTAGAAAGGAGAACTAAAACTTACGGTGAAGACAACTTTGAAGAACTGCAGTATTTCCCAAACTTCTATGCACTGCTGAAAAGCATCGATTCAGGTAAAAACTGTTTTCTGACCATGTGGAACAGAAACAGTAATTCCAGGAAATGTGTGGGTGGCTTTCTCTTCCTGTTTTCAGTATCCAGATGAAATCCTCGATGACATACATCGGGGCCTGGGGGACAACAGTTCACATACATGTTTTCTAAAGTGTACGAGTCATGGAAATATTGAGGAAAGGGTAATCAGGAAAGGAGGAGTTTCTGGGCAATTTAATCCTCTTGTTGACAGATGGTTTATGTATTTGCTCAGCAAACAGTTACTGAGCACGCGTGTGGTCGTGGTACCAGAGCGAACCTGGTGCGGGTGGGTTGCGAATCAGTGTCCCCGTCTGACCCAGTTCAGCCTCAGCTCTTATTGCAAATGTTTTTTTAAAGCTTTTATCCATTTTCCTCTTAGTGGGAACAGTGTGTGGACCATAATTGATTGTTTTTAAATGATTCAGAATTTTGCTTTTTAGATATTTTTAGCTTCCCCTTTCAAATGAGTCACAGTGAAATAAACATTGGACCACAGGAAGTAGGAGCCCCGAGGCGGAGGAGAATGTTACTTTGACTCTTACTTACTTCTGTACTATTGGACTATTTTTAGTGTGTACATATATTCTTTCAAATGAAATACTGTGTAGAAAGCAATAGATACAACTGTTAGAAATAAACTTTACATTTAAAAAATAAAGATACGTGTGTGTGTGTGTTTTTAAAATATTAAGCTTGATTAATGAAAGCAGGCTGTTCTTGCCCTCACACATGTACAGCCTGAGTGGAGGAGAGTTGTTGGGCCACCAATCTTCCAACGCCCCTTTTGAGTTCACGCTGTCTCTGGTCATAAACTGCCTCCATCATCTACTCCATCGATAAAGCATTTCAGATTCAAGTAAATCTTTCTGGAGGAGTCATAATTGTTCATTTTAGGAAAGTTTAGTTATACCTATACATTGCCCCGATCAAGTCTTAGGCTTTTTGTACATTAAATATAGGTGGTTTTAAGTATAGATGTAAGGAGAAATATTTCAATAAGATGCTGTACTTCATCAATTGACATTGAACAGTGAAGCTATACCCCACTAGTTTTTTAAAAATTATTTTGTCTTTTTATATAGAAAAAGAAGCAAAAGAGAAAGAAACACTGATTACTATCATGAAAACGCTGATTGACTTTGTGAAGATGATGGTCAAATACGGCACTATATCTCCAGAAGAAGGGGTCTCCTACCTGGGTAAGAGTCTTCTCTGTTTCATTTTTATTGTTTTAGTTTTCATCATCCAAAGGGAAGTAGGGATTTGGTAGTAATTACTTCAGTAATCTGATAATTTATGCCAAAATACTCCGAATCATCTGGGTAACCAGAATCGCCCAGTTTGATAATACATACAAATAAAACTAACCAAAGGTTTTCAGCTTTTAATATTTATTGATCCAGCTTGAGTACAAACATTTCATATTTGTTATATTTTGTCTTGCTAATAGTTTCTAATAATCTCCATGACAGAGACAGTTTTATTAAAATTGGACTTCTTTTTTTCAATTGTATTTGAATGTCGGGACTAGAAGAGTCTTGATTTTAACCGGTGAGGACTGTATGTGATAAGGAGGAAAGAACCCTGGACTGGGCACCAGAAGTTCTGTCTGAGACCAGCTTTGCCATGTGGCTGAAGGCCAATGCCTCAGCTTCTGCGTCAGTAATGGACTTTGTTATCTGCAGCAGGGCCATAGGGCCAGTAAACTCCTTCCCATGACCAACTCCGGTGCATCGCCTATTTTTGTATAGCGCCCAAGCGAAGAACGGCTTTTATATTTTCAAACAGTTGGAAAAAATCAAAACAAGAATAGTATTTTGTGACACAAGAAAATGATGTAAAACTCATGTTTCAGTGTTAGTGAATGAAGTTTTATTGCAACGTAGCCATTCACGCTTGATTCAGTATCCATGGCTGCTTTTGTGGTACAATGGAAGAGTTAGGTAGTTGAGACCCTATGGCCTGAAAGCCAAAAACCTTTACTATCTGGCCATTCACAGAAAACGTTTTTCTATCCTTGATTCCTGGAACTTTATAAATAAGCTTGGACATTTTTTGATACTGCATGTAAGTTGTTGTTGTTCTTTTAAAGTCTTTTATTTTCCTGTGTGGTTTAATCAACAAATACCACTCATCCCTAATGTCCTTTGGGCAAGACGCCTTCACAGTCCTTTGATCTCGGGTGAGGGAGGGAGAAACAAACAGAAGAGAGCATCTCATGGGACAAAGTAGAATTATTTTGTATGAACTCCATTTTTCTACTTAAAAAGAGTTTTACTATTTTTTTCTGATTATAAAAGAGTATATTTGTTTTAAAAAATCATCCAAAGCAAAAAAGGAAATAAAAAATTGCAGTAATGATGTAACATTTTGGTTCATGTCTTTCCAGATATTTTCTGCATGTGTGTGTGTGCAGGCACACATGTATACCTAGGTCGTTTCTTCTTTCCTTCTGTTTAACGAGAAATGGATTCATGTTACATGCAGCACTTCTCGGCAGTCTATCAAAGACATTGTTTCGAACCAGTCATTGTTTCATACCAATACTCCATGACTCAGAACTTCCACATTTTAGTTATTTATCCTGTGGAAATAAATTAGAAATACCACAAGGCTTTCTACAAGGTAGATACTTCCACTACTACAAGGTACTTCCACTAGGTACAAGGTAGATATTTCCACTACTGTTCATGGCTGTGCTGTGTAGTATGGCAGCCATTAACCACATGCTGCTATTAAAATTGTAAGTAATCAAAATTAAACAAAATTTAAAATCCAGTTTTTCATTTATACTAGGCGCATTTTAAGTGCCCAGTTGCCACATGTACCTTGTGGCTACCATGTTGAACAATAAAAGACTAACTATTTCTATCATTGCAGAAAGTTCTATTGGACAGCACTGTTTATAGGAACAAAACAATGGAAATAACCTAGATACTCCATAAGAGGGAACATCTAAAATAAATTATTTAGTTACTCCTATGTTAGACTATTTAAACTGTACTTTTAAATGTTTGTGTGTTTAATAATTGTACGTTTATTACATATGCAATATAATTATTGTTTATAAGGATTAATGACAGGAGGAAATATTCATGATATGCTGTTGAATACTTAAAGCCATTTAAAATGTGACCTCAACCTTGGTGGTAAAAAAATGAATGTATGTATAGAAAATTGGAAGGAAATATACCAACGTATTACCTGAAATAAAACAGAATGCATCTCCTCAAAAGAGACATAGTGTAGGATGGAAGGGGAAGTTTACTTAGGGAGAAATAACACAAGGTAACAATGGATTCTTTACCTATTAATTGCAAATAAATGCTTGGGTGCAAATAGAAAAAAACCCATCCTTATTAATGAGATGAATGTGGCTGGTTGAATAACTGAATACAAAGTGTGTGGATTTTAATGAATTGTCTACCTTGAGGTGGTTACAGTCTAGACCCCTGTCTAGTAACATCTCTATGATGTTACTCCAAAGGGCAACGTTAGAACAAAGACAAGGATACAGATTTCATCCTGATAGGAACTGGAAATTATTAAGACTACCTAACAATAGAACTGGCTGCCTCATGAATTAGTGAGAACCCTAAATGATGGAAATCCAACTTTTTGGCTTAAACAAAAAGAAAATTTAATTGTCTCATGTAACTGAAAAGTCTAGGGTTGGGGATGGTCTGGCTTCAGGTTTGTGAAGTCCACCAACAGTGTGAGGAGTCTATCCCTCTCCATCTCACAGCTCTGACTTTCCACATGTTAAATTATTCCAGACAAGCTGTTTCCTTATAGGAAAAATATGGCTAGCATGACCCCAATCTCACATTCTCACAGTACAATTCTACAGGGAAGAGAGCCTCTTTCTCCCAAAGGTTCTAACACTGAATCTCATTGGCCTGGCTTGAGTCAGTTTATTCTCCTTGAACCAATCACTGCAGCCCAGGGGATGGAAGACACTGAAGAGCCAGGTGTGGCTAATTTAGCCCCTACTTGAGCCAAATGTGCTGAGAGTGAGTGGAGTCTGGATTCTCCAATGGCAAATCAAGGTGTAGTTACCACAGGGTGTTGAGGATGCCAAAACCACAGGTATCCACTAGAAGTTTCAACCCTAGTCATGTTCTAGCAGTGGCCACAGAAATATGGAAGGAACTGTGCAGTTAACTGAGTAGGAGGCTTAACTTGAGGATCTTAAGTAGTATTCTTTTTTACCCTGAGAGTCTATGATTCCTAGAAATAAAATCTGTGTCAAAGCATCTTACTGGCAGTGTTAATATTGTGGAATTGCTATTGTGATACTTCTGTTGAAATTTAAACATTTTTAGTAGAAATTTGATACCATCTTTCAGAAACTAAAATTATATTTCTTCCCCTCCTCCTTCCAGAAAACTTGGATGAAACGATTGCTCTTCAGACCAAGAGCAAGCTAGAAAAAAATTTTACTGACAATATAGGCAAGCTTTTCCCAGGTATGGCTTATTTAATGACTTTTTTAGATTTTAGCACAACAACCCTTTTGAGTGATAAATAATAAACTTTCAATAAGCATTGATAAAGAATTATAGGCTTTTAAAAGGTTTAAAATCTGACATCCAGTCATAGATTTAAGTAGCTACAACCTTGGTTACTTTGAGGCTAGTCTCAGCACAGAAACCTGGTCCCAAGCAGCACTGAAAATCAATGTGCACCTTGACTGAAGGTTCTTAGGAGGTGGCCATAGGCCCAAACAGCTGCTATAGTCCCAAATCTTAGCTGCTTCTCTGAGTAATAAACTGTTCTTTAAAAAATACAACATAAAGGAGAGATTGGGCAACTATAGACTTATTTTCATTTGGAATCAAGACTCAAATTTACTTTGGGACCTGATACATCCCACTTGATTGCCTATATTAATTAAAGCAAGGAAAATAATCTACACTCTAATGACACAGTTTGGCAGACGAGAAAGAGCACTAAACCAAAATCCAGAAAGCCAGTGGGTTGGCCCAGCTTTTCTGTTAACTCAGTGGGTGACTTGACCTTTCTCACCTCTGGGCATCAGTTTCCTCTTCTGTGAAATGGGAGGAAGGAGTGCCAGTAGATAATCACTAAGATCTCTTTCAGCTCAAAAAATTTTTCTGTACCTTTTCAGTAATGTTTATTTCCACATTAGGAATTAACTAATAGATACAGAGTAGGTTATATATAACATCAGTGCACAATCTGATTCCAGCGCCATCAATGCAGAGTCATGAAGAAACAGATAGTACCAAGCAAGAAGCCGCTAAGATGGAAAAGGAATATGGAACCTTGAAGGATTCCACAAAAGATGATAACCCAGGAGGAAAAACAGATGAGCCCAAAGGTATGGAATTGGCAGGTCTGAGTTGACAGTGGAATTGAGGAAGCAAAAACTTTTGCCACACCTGGAAGGGTGATCCAAAAGTCAAGTCCCACCAAATCAGAGAAGTTAACACCATCTGTATAGAAAAGATTGAGCATACAATATCTTTACTTGAACAGCAATCTTTTTTTAAAAAAAATGTTCCTGAGTCTCCTGGGATGGCAAATTGGTTTTATGCTTTCGATGGTCTTCAGTGTCCGATGGACGGTTGTGCTTGGGGAGGAATACTCATGATCATTTGTGCATTGTTCAATGTCCAGTTTATGATCTTAGGAATTTATTAAGCAGTATTTCTTTAAATGCAATTGTTGACGCTTCTCAAATAGGCACATACTACTTATTTAACAAAGTCATCAAAATTTATGGATTTAACACAGAAAAATTTTTAAATTGTTTAGTGATTACAACTTGACTCTTTTAAACATTTGATTAAAAATCATAATAAAATATATCAGATTTCCTTAAATAAACTACATACCTTAAAAGGCAAAAAACATATTCAACTAATTTAATAATTGAAAAACCTATGTTTTTATCTTTATTCTTACCTATTCCTGAGGTCCAGTTTTTACTCTGCCTTAGTAAGTCTATGTGATACAAAATTTACATCTTCCTAGGATTTTGGAAACGTTACCGTACCCTGAAGGAAAAGACCCTGTGAGGCTCAAGTTCTACGTTGTTAGCCCTTTGATTTCAGGTCAGGATATAGGATCTGGTTACATAGTCCAGTGGTTCAAGTGCCTTTTATTAAGACCCTATCTCTCAGACAGATATTTTTTTCTGAAATTCAGTGTTGTTTTTTTTTTTATCAGAAATTGTGAACACATGGCATGAGCCTGCCTCATTTTTCTGTCATTATATGTTGACCTCTTTGGTATAACTGGCACTTTACTTTTGTCTTAGCATCTTGTTAGTAGGGTCATCTAGAGGTTATTTCCCCTAAGGGCTGAGGGAGTGGGTCCTTGCGCTCTCTTGGGGAGTGGGCATGGCATTCAGCTAATTTATCATCTGAAAACACACCATTGGGTTCTCTTTTTATTGTTTATTATGTATAATATAATCATTAATGAACTGATGGACTTTGCTTGTTCCTTGCTGTAGGATGACATGAGGTCACAGAGCTAATCATGTTCACAGGATAGGTTTTAATTTTGAATCAACTTCTCAGCCCACTTACAGTGCTCAATCTTCCCTGCTCATATGGATAGAAACAGGTTCTCATTCCTACTTGACAGAACCATGCTTAACAGTGTTTGTGTATTAAATAGAAAAGAAAGAGATTAGCTATGGAGTCAATACCTTGTAACTTAATAAAAGCAACAAAATTATCATTTTTGTTTCATATCCCTACTGTTAACTTTTTCCATTTTTGTATGTTCTAGATGATGATGATGATGATGATGATGATGATGACTTTATGCTGACGTGGGTATATCTTGGGCAGTAGGAGCCCTGTCCCCAAGTTTGTCTTTTGTCCTTTTAGCACTGATCAGTGGTTTTCTAAATCATCTTTGCTGTCTGGCAACAATTGGATATTCTAGACCCATTCTGAATTTTCCTGTCCCAAAACTTGATATCAATTCTCCTTCAAAGAGTTCTGATTCATTTATAGAGACCTGAACCTGGGTTATGTGGGTTCAAATGAGTAGTGATGTTGGCCAAAGCCAATGCTTCAATTTCAGTTATTTTAGGACTTTTTGAGACAGGGCTGAAAAAGAAATTTTTCTTAGTATATCAAGTTCATGTTGATTTTTCCCACCTTACAAAGTTTTATATATTTGTACCCTCCTTTGCTCTGGCATGGATTTCGAAGACATTCACAAGTTTCTCCTATGCCAACAAAGCTGACATACCAGGTCGAATGGTTTGGTAGTGGCCTGTGTTAAGAACGGTTATGATGATGCTTCTGGGCTCAGGAGGAAAGAGTATTGGAATGATTAACAGTGTTTGTCATGGGCAGCGGAAGGGGATTGGTGAGGTATGTGCCCTGTTAGTTGACTCCGTAGACCAGTCACGCTGTCTTGGTGCTTCTGCTCAACCCTAGACCCACTCTGGATCAGCAGTAAACTTTAATATCTTTTTTTTTTTGAAATTGTGGTAAAATACACACAACATACATTTTACCATCATAACCACTTTAAGCGTACAGTTCAGTGGCATAAAGTAAATTTGTACTGTTGTGCTGCCGTCAGCTCCGTCCATTTTCAGAACTCTTTCAGGCAAAACAGAAACTCCACTCATTTCCCCTCCTTCCCCGGCTCCTGGCAACTACCATTCTACTTTCTACCTCTGATTTGACTAACTAGGTACATCATGTAAGTGGAATCTTACAGTATTTGTTCTTTTGTGACTGGCTTATTTCATTTAACATAATGTCCTCAGGCCTTGTCTATATTGTGGCAAATGTCAGAATTTCCTTCCTGTTAAAGATTGTGTGATATTTCACTGAATGTATACGTATTTTATTTATCCATCTGTTTGTCTATGGACACTTTGGTTGCTTCTACCTTTTGGATATTGTGAATAATGTTGCTGTGAATATGGATGTACAAATATCTCCTTGAGATCCTACATTCAATTTTGGAAGGAATATTCCAGAAGTGAATTACCAAATCATATGATAATTTATTTTTAATTTTTTAAGGAAATCCATACTGTTTCTGTAGCAACCGCACTCTTTTATATTTCCATCATCAGTGTCCAAGTGTTCTAATTTCTCTACATCTTCATCAACACTTTTATTTTCTATTTTTTCATGTTGGCTATCTTAATGAGTATGACATGGAAGATGAGTGGTAAACTTCTGAGAGGTAGCTAACCAGGAAGAGAGTGGTCCTTTGGCCTGAAACAGGGAGCCAGAAATTGGGCAGCAAAAAACGCTGCAGCTCATTCCAACAGAAACCCAGAATGCCTGAATCATCTCCCCTGAAAGCAACCCATGTGTAATGAATGTATTTCCCTATAACACAGCAAGCAATCATCTAGGTCCTTTAACTTGCTGAAACTGCGTGTCCAGTGTCTAAGACAACACCTTATAGACTGTGCAAATATTCCTAGAAATGGGTGCTGATGGGTCTCTTTGCTTGTTTTAGGAAAATATGCTAAAAAGGAATATGAAGGAATTGATTTGATCGCCTACTATGCCTATTTAGGATGAGAGTGGAGACTAATGATGAGGTTAGACTTCTTTTTCTCATTAAGATTTCCATGAGAAAATAATGGGGAGAGAGGGGAGAGAAACCCCATCCATACAGTGTTACTCTGTGTGATGGTGCTCCTGAAACATTAAAAAGAGAGTAGGGATTTGGGACTCACTATTTAGAGATTTAATTTATTCATGCTACTCCTGACCCCTATTACTCTGGATTAAGGAAACGTGATTCTAGTACAGTTTAGAAAATACCAAACTGAGCTCTAAGCCAAAGGCAAATATTTCTTGAAAAAAATGTAATTAATCCCCTCCAATTCATATTATGCTATATACCTCTGTATTCACAGTTGCTTTATTGCACTTTTTTCAAAACCGATTTTGTTTCTCTGTTATAAAATCCACTGAGGAATCACTTGTCTTTAGGCAGAAAAATAAAAGTATCCATGTGGAGGAAATTAGGGTTGATTGGGTTTTCTAAGGTATTTATTCAGCAACAAATAAACATTTCTTCCCATGGCCTGCCTGCCACTGTGTTCAGGAAGCAGAGCTACAGAGAGAACACAAGAACCACTGCCTGACTTTGAGGCCTCAAGAGCATTGAAATGACCTCGAGTAGTTCTTAACCCACGTGAGGGCAAGTGTAACACAAGCCACACCCCTTATTGTTGGATCAGGAGTAGTAGGACAGGCTTCTTTCAGAGGTGAAGTTGGAGAACATTACAGAGCACAGCAAGGGGTGAGCTCATGGCCCAGCTAAAACCACTTAAGGAATTAATCATAAGCAAGACACGTTGGCAGGAATATCTGTAGAGAGTCTGTTTTGGTCTTGCAATGTGAGGTGTGACAACACATATTTATTAACCATGCCAAGTATATGTTGGGTCTCTGTGAAATAGGAATAATAATAATAATAATAATAACAACAACAACAACACCCTACATTTATATCACTCTTCACTCACAGAGCAGGTTTACATGTATCTCATTGTAGGCAGACAATGTAAAAAGATCCAATTGAATCACCAATGATGAACATGATACATTCACCTTTGAATATTGTTTAGTTAAACTATTTAAACTCTTGCTTTCTATAGGGACTCATATTAAGAATAATATTTTAAAATATTGATTTTTAATTGGTGCAGGTATTCGAATGATTCGATAATTAGTCCTAAATTTAGGGATGTGCCAGTGAAATTGAATTTATCATTTCAACCACATCTATAAAGTTGCTTAACTTTTTAAGTAAATTACTCCCTGAAGACCAAAGGAAAGTACTTTAAAACTTTATTGAATGACCTAAGCATGCTCTTTTCTTTGCCCGTTTGATATTTCTTCATTCACGTCTACTTTATGAGTCACTGAAAATATTTTTTTAAAAATCATCCAAGGGATGAGATAAACCTTATAATTCTCTTTCCAGTTCTATCATTCGTCAAGTTTATGGCCACATAATGAAATTGGGTTTAAAAAGTGATCTCTAAGTTACCTTTCACATAAATATCCTACCATTTCCATACTTTCACGGAAGCCAGAAAAGAGAAGGTAGCCTACTTAATTAATAAATCGATAAACTGACTAACTCATGTGGATCTTCTTATTTTTAAAGCAACATAAGTGGAGGAAATTCATGCTTTTATTCAAGTCCTAAGGCATTTTGCTAGAAGTAGCAAAAATGGCTAGAAGTATCCCAAAGTAGCGAGTCCAGTCTTCTCCCCTGCGAGTCAGTGAGTGTGCCGAGAGCCAGGCACAGACAGAGACCTGCCATCCACGAGGTTTTCCAAGCACAGCAGAAGAGAGTTTCTCCCCAGATGTAGAAACCACAAACCATCTTTTTAGGATTCAGCCCTTCATTTACAAATAAGTAAACCAAGGCTTAGGAGATGAAGGGACTCACCCAAGATTTCACATCCATAGAGTGGCAGAGCTGGGCCTTGACCCCTATTCAGTGCTTATCCCAGAATTCCATGCTGCATATTTTGGATGTACGAAATGTCATCATTGTGCAGAAATTCTTGAATTGAATGGCTCTGGGGCCCATATTGGCAACCATGATACCAGTATTAGTTGCTTTGCTTAATGCAGCTCAAAATTTTAGTCATATAATCTTTCCCCTATAAGACTTTTAAGCCTCACCTATTAAACTTAATTTTTATAACCACTCTTTTATAAGATCTTTAGTATATCCGGTATTCAATAGTTTAACTCGCCTGATTTCTACAATTTTTTTAAGGGGATGCAGATCAGGATAGCATATCAGGGGCAGGACAAATTCATGTACAAAAAAGGATATTTCTTTTGCAGCGCTGAAAACCAGAACAACCAGAAAAGCAGGACTGCCTCTTGACTCTGGCCCTCTGCCCATCTGCTTCAGCATATGTTCTAAGGCTTGTGCCATATTACCTCAGCCATGAGCTATTTTTTTCCAAAGGAAGCTGAAGTAAATTGGAAAAAAATAGTCTAGCTTTCCAAAGTGGACTCTCATGGGTTTTCAGTGCACAGTGTAAATAAAAGATTTGCTTTGCAGCTCCTGAGAAGAGACAATGTAAATAGGAAGTAGCTGCTTCTCTCCAAGAGCAGAAAAACACCTAATCCTAATCCCGTCACCACCGCGCTCTGGTAAATGGGTGGAGGTCCGATGCCAGTGGCAGTGGTTCCCAGACTTTACTGCACATGGGACTCATCTCAGGACTGTTTGTAAAAAAAACAATGGTGCTTGGTCTGTACCCCTGAGATGTTCTGACTTGATTGGTACAGGGAAGGAATGACCTGGGCATTG
Organism: Tonatia bakeri; assembly: GCA_004024845.1. Classification (NCBI taxonomy): domain Eukaryota; kingdom Metazoa; phylum Chordata; class Mammalia; order Chiroptera; family Phyllostomidae; genus Tonatia; species Tonatia bakeri. The sequence continues at coordinate 85,761 of PVIA01002182.1, forward strand.
GAATTTTTACTTATTTTTAAATTAAAGGTGAATGCTATAAAGATGATTCTAACATGTACCCAAGTCTGAGAACCACTGCCTTATTGGTCTAAGAGGTAGATTTTACCAGCTCCACTCATCAGAGGCTTGTTCTGTCCAAGACTGGTTTCTGACTGTTACTCAGCCATGTCCCCGTTAGCATGTCACTGAACTGCAAGCCTCAGTTTCCTCGTGAGTAAAAAGGGAATAATAATGCTTATTTAATAAAGCTCTGTGAAGATTAAGTGACATATGGATATAGTAGTCTAGCACATTTGTAGGTACTTAAAAATATTTCTTACATAACCATCATTTAAATTCAGAATTCATTCAATTTCAAGGCTTTCAAATAGGTTTTTTTTTGTTAAAAAAGAAAGAAAAGTAATCTAACATTTCTATATCAAAAATCGTATTTTCTCTAGTTTTGATTCCATACTTACCAAGCAATTTTCTGATTACAATTTGGCTACTATGTAGAAAGCTTTTATATCCATTCACTCATTCCACTAATATTTATTGAGAGCCTTCTATGGGTCAGGCTTTATTCAAGACGTGGAAGTACATCAGCAAGCAAGAAATAGGGATCTCTGATCTTAAGGAGAATGCCTGTAGTATTTACCTGTTGAGTATGATGCTGGCAGTGGGTTTGTCATAAGTGGCCTTTATTATGTTTAGGTATATTACCTGTATGCCCATTTAGCTGAGAGCTTTTTATCATAAATGGGTACTAGATTTTATCATATGCCTTTTTTCTGTGTCTACTGATATAATTGTGTGGGTTTTATCTTTCATTTTGTTGAAGTGGTGTATCATATTTATTGATTTGGGGATATTGTACCAACCTTGCATCCCTGTGATAAATCCCACTTGATCAAGGTGTATCATCTTTTTAATGTATTGCTGGATCTGGTTTGCTAATATTGTGTTGAGGATTTTAGCATCTATGTCCATCAGGAATATTAGCATAAATTTCCTTTCTTTTTGGTGCCTTTATCTGGTTTTGAAAATAGGACAGTCATGGCTTTGTGAAACGAGCTTGGGAGTCTTCCCTGCTCTTGAACTTTTTGGAGTAGCTCCAGAAGGATAGGCGTAACTTCTTTGACTATCAGGTAAAATTCACCGGGGAAGCCATCCAGTCCAGGACTTTTGTTTGTTATGAGGTGTTTTTTTTTCCCTTCCCTGCTTCAGTTTCATTAGGTGTAATCTGTCTATTCAGATTCTCTGATTCTTCCTGAGTTGGTTTTAGAAGATCGTATGTTTCTAGGAATTTATCCATTTCATCCAGATTGTCCAGTTTGTTGGCATATAGTCGTTCATAATATTTTCTTACAATTCCATTTCATGTAGCTCTTTTCTCTGGAGATTTCTCCTCTCTTTCATTTGGGGCATTTTTTTTTTTGTCTTCCCATTTTGGCTGCCCCTTTGTGTTTGTTTCTGTATATTACGTAGATCTGCTGTCTCTCACAGTCTCGGCAGAGTGGGATTATGTACTAGGTGTCCTGTGGGACCCAGTGGCACAGTCTCCTTGATCACCTGAGTTGGGAGCTCCAGAATGTCCCTTGTTTGGGTTACATGAGCCCCCCTGTTGTAATTGACTCCTGATTGCTATTGGTCAATTCATGCGTGGGGTCAACCCTCAGACTGGCTGACAGTGAGGATCAACCTTGACCACTCTGTGTACAAGCTGCTTACAATGCAGGTGCTGACTGCACAAACTAGAATTCACCTCGGCATGTTTGGTGCCTCTGGAGGCCTCCCTTTGGATTTGTTGCTTGTAAAGCTAATGGGATCCTGCTCTGTTGTCTGGAGCTGGCCATTGGGTGTGTTGGTTCTGGGGCCTCTTGGGAGGGACTCTGGTGCAGTCAATGTCACATGCTGCTTGTAACTGGTCCTGGGCAACCTGTTTGGAGCTACAGAGTGATCCACAGTTTATGGTTGCCCCTGATGCACCTGGGTGTGTATGCAAAGGACCAAGCTGCACACCAAGATCAGCTTTTATCACAATTGGGCCCAGGGACAAGTCAGCAAAAGTCCCAAGGCACCCCAAGATCTACCCCTGCCTTCCTCCACCTTCCAGCTGCCTTTTAGGCTCAGTCACTGAAAGAGCCTCTGGCCATACTCAAACTGCATGAAGTACGTTCTCAGTGAGTCACAGGGTAGGGGTGAGTGGTATTTATCAGATTGATATATATTCAAGCTCAGTGTCAGTGTTGGGTCTCAGGTCACTCAGCAAATGTCCTAAGGTGTACTGAGTCTAGCTGCCCCCCATGGGGTGCTTGTACACCTTTCTGTTGGAGCACGGTCTCAGGAAGTCATCAGGGTGAGGCCAGCAGAGTTTATCAGGCCCAGACAGACCAATATTTGGCCATATGAGTGGAAGCTCTGCATTGGTCATATGTGCAAGGGAACAATGGCCCTGCCCTACAGCCACACAACTCAGCCTGTCCCAGATTCTTCAGGAGCCCGATCTCAGCCAGGTGGGACCACAGGGAGTCAGGAGCGTGGAGCTAGTGGATCTCCTGTGAGGGGGAGGTGCCATTCAGGCTTAGGGGAAGGTGGGGAGAGTGGCCCCTGTCCCAAAGCCACACAACTGTTTGCCTCAGATTCTGCAGAGCCACCAAGAGTCAGGAGGGTGAAGCTAATGCATTCCTCCAGGCTGATACTGTAAAGAGTGCTCCCCCAAGAAAGATGGCATCCGTGGTGTGGGAGAGGGACTTAGCACAGGGATCCTGGCGGCTGTTTCTTCTGCTCTCTTTCCAAGCCACAAACCCCAGTCTCTCTCACACAACTCTAGTCTACTCCACCCACTCTTTGCCAGAGCCCAGAGGGAGAGTGGCTGTGAATGAGATTTTGTGCATTATCCCTTTAAGAAGCCATCTGTGTCTCTAGCAGACTCTTGTCTCTCCCTGGCAGACAGAATCCCCTCTGATTTTCACAGCCAGATGTCATGTGGGCGCCTGGTGCTCTGAGCTGGGGAGTGTGGCTTGGGATTGAGACTTCACACTTCTCAGGGGGAACCTTGCAGCTGAGATATCCCTCCAGGATCTCAGCCACTGTCTGTGTGGGCAGGGCCCGCCCTTTTTGAGACTCCATCCTTCCTACCAGTATTGATGGGGCTTCGTCTCTAAACCCTTGGTTCTAAGACTTCTGTCAGCAAATCTTCAGGTGGTTATTCAGGTTGCTTGCTCTATATTTTAGTTGTAATTCTAGTTTGGTCCCGGGAGGAAACGTGTATAACTTTCACCTACTGTACCGCCATCTTGGACCCTCAGAATATTGTCAGATCTTAAGGCAGTGTTACTGTTCATGGCCTGTATATCAGATGTACCCATGTTCAAACCTGGATCTACTGCTTACTAGCCATGTGATCTTCGGCATGTTACTTTTTACCTGTCTATGCCTTAGTTTCTTTGTCTTTAAAATGGGGATAATATAGTAATGCCTTAAAAGGCTGATGTGAAGAGTAAAAGAGATAATGCATTTTGGACCACAATGCACAGCTCCCGGCACATTAAAAGCACATGGTACAGGTAGTTCAGCCATGAAGTCTGGACAGCAGACTAGAGGTAAGAGGGCTCAAAGGGGGCTCAGAATAGGTGGCCGCCACACTAAGCCTTAGCATTACATTACTTTTGCAGAAGCCCTACACTTTGAAAGCCTCTTATCTTAGGCCATTCGGTACTCTTTAGACCCTCTGGTCTCTTGTGCAGACACTCTGAGCAGTAGGGACCTCACTTGGTTAAGGGGATGGTTGATTTCTTTGAGATGGAACAAGGATACATCAGTGTTCCTGTCTAAATACAGGTGTAGTCTCTCAGAATGGTGCATGTAGCCAAAACTTGGCAAGATCAGAGACCCGATTCCAGCTCTGTTATTTTCTGTGTGGCCTCAACCAAGTCACTTAGTCTCTCTGCACCTTAGCTTCCTCATCTCTATGTCAACGGTGATACTGACTTGCAAGTAATAAGGCACGTAAAGGCCATCACACAGCAGGTAGCTCAGTGATGTCTGCTCTTCTCCCTCCACAGTTGAGGCCCATCAGAGAACAGCTTAAATCCGGGGAGCTTTACTAGAATGACTCATAAGGTTCACCGCCCAAACCTTGAAATGAGGTTCGGGTCGCCTCTTTACCTGAGTTTTACATACTCCCTACCAGAAGCGAGCGGAAGACTTGCATAACAGCTTACACAAAGTCTCAAATTTGGACTTAACTTATCATCGCTTACTCAGTGATGGATAGTATCTGCCACTCTGATTCAGGTCTTGGCCTGACAATTCTCCTTGGTTTGGAAGAACCATCCCTAACCACAAATGACCACTCTAAGAATTATAAGTAGCCATCTATCCAGTGAATTAAATACAAACACTTCGGCCCTGGCTGGTGTAGCTCAGTGGATTGAGCGCAGGCCTGTGAACCAAAGCATCGCTGATTTGATTCCCAGTCAGGGCACATGCCTGGGTTGCAGGCCATATTCCCTAGTATGGGGTGTGCTAGAGGCAATCATACATTGATGTTTCACTCCCTCTCTTTCTCTCTCTCTTCCCCATCTCTCTAAAATAAATAAATAAACTCTTTAAAAAAAAAAAAACAAACTACAAACACTTCTCTGCCAGGACATCAAACTGTACTTATTTGTGTAGGGGAATAGTGGGTCCTTAACACTTAGCAGCTTGGTCCTGCCCCCTAGAATCTTATACCCACCCACTCTCCTTGACACCCCTCCCCACCACCCCCCACACAAATATGCACACTGCCTCATTAGGGGTACCACCTCACACATGCTCAATAATGCCTATATTTTGTCTATGGCTTTAAACGTAAGTGTAGTCTTTAAAAAGAGATGCAGTGGTATTTTATGAGTGTTTGATATGGTCTCTTGCCTTTTCTAGGGAAAACAGAAGCCTATTTGGAAGCCATCAGAAAAAATATCGAATGGTTGAAGAAACACAACAAAAAAGGAAATAAAGAAGGTAAGGCTTGAATATGGTTATAAATTGCAAATTTCACCCATTTGTCAGGGCCTCTTGTTAAATAAATATTCCCACAATCAAATTAGGCTAAAGTCTCCTCTCAGATTCCAGGAAGATTCTGGCACTTCCCAGTTGTAAAAGAGAACCTATATTTCTCTTATTTTTCAAGCCAGGCTTTCAAGCAAAGGCCTTTTCCCCTTTCTTTGACACTTTATGATGAAAAAAAGTCAAACAAAAGTATACAGAATAGTATAATGAAACCCCATGTGTCCATGACCCACTGTCAGTAATTATCAACATTTTGCCAGTCTTCTTTTGTCTACTCCCCCGCTCCCCTTTCTTGGAGTATTGTAAACAGAGGCATTTTCTGAGCACATACGAGGTTCACTCAGCAGTCAGGAAAGCAGTCACTCACTCACTTAAAACACGGCACTAAATGGGCTCTGTTCTGAGTGCCAGGAATGTGAAGCACAGTAAAATGCAGCACACCCTCCCCCCGAAGCGCTCACAGCATCAGTAAAGCATGGTTGGCCCTGCTTGGAGCTATCACAGACAGGTGTGGTGGTGCTAGGGTGATGAGAGGAGGGGGCACGTCTTACCGAGACTGAGATCACTGGGCGAAAGGGCTGTGCGAAAGCCTTCACTGGAAAGGTAAGTGAGGAGAGATGGAGGCAAAGGGAGCACTAGTTACCAAAACACAAAGGGACAAAAGAAATGATATGTTTTGAGTACTGGAGCTATTCAGTTTCCCAGGACCATTGGGTGTCTGTAGAGAGGACCGCAGACAGGGCTGGGAAGGTGGGGCAGGGGGGCGGGGGTCAGGAACAGGCTTATGCACCCTGCATAGGAGGTTTGTTTTCGCCAGAGGAGCCTAAATTAGGGCTTATTTAAGCCCAGAAAACTCAGTTAAGAACTGAGAAATCTATCTGACATGTGATATGGTTACATATTGAAAAAATAAAACCCCAGAAGGCTGGAGAGAAATAGGAGGCAAGGATCTAGAGCGGAACTGATGGGGTTTAAACCAGGGCAAGGCAGAGGAAATAAAGAAGGAAAAAACTCAAGAGCTGTGTGGAGAGACAGTCCAGTATGATTCCCAGGTGTCTGACCAGAGCAGTTGCAAAATGATGCTTTTAAAGTGAGACAAACAGTACTTCTCAACCCTTAAAGTGCATTCAAACCACATGCATAGCTTCTATATATCCTGCTGCCCAGGGGGCGTCAGTAAATCAGAAACTCGAGGGGCAGGACCCAGGCATCAATATTTTTTGAACCCCCCATCTTTTTACCATGCAGCCAAGTTTCAGAACCACTGAGATAGATGGAGCACAGTGGGAGGAAGGGGTATTTTCAGCCCCATTTAGCTTGGGGGCTTGTAAGCTGAGCAAGATGGAAACAATTATCAGGTCTTCACACATATTCATTTTATTTGGCTCAACATAATTGTGGATTTCCAGGCTGTCCGTTCCGTTAAAATTCACATGAACTGTAGTTCATCAAATCTGCCACTGATCAGAAAATGCACATTGTTAGTGCACCACGAAGGAAGAAAAAGCATATAACATGCCATCAGTGACTGACTGCGAAGACTTGAAAATTTTTAAAAATGTTCATTTTAGAATCAGTGTAATACTATTACATTACATTCTATTACATTCTGAAACCAGTATAAATAACATGGCCCAACAATTTGGACTATTTATGTTATTTCCATCACTGATTAACATATGAGTCAAACTCCTGGTCATAACGAGAAACATTCTGCAGTTCAGTCTTTCACTTCAAGAAACAACCAACCTCTAAATGCACAGAACTCTAGTGCTTGCATTGCGGAGGCTCTGCGAGCAGACTTCGAATGACAGAGCTGAGTTGGATGTTTCCTTCTGCCTCTAGGAAGTAAGGGAGACGAACATCATACACCCTCCTGAAGGCAGAATCGGAGAGCTTTTTCTCCACTGCCGTCCTGTATGCTTGGCTAGACTTGGGTCATCTCTCAAAGCCTGTGGGGCCATGCAGTGGCTGCAGCTGTGTGAATGCAAAGACTGACTGACTTCTTATCAATTCTGACTTCCTTGATGTCTGCTGATGCCCTTCGTTTGGCAGGGGCCTGGGGGACCTGAATCTCCTTCCCAAGTCCAGGAGAGAAAGGTCCATGTTATGTGATGATGAGGATGATGATAAAAATCATCTTATGTGGCCATTTTTTAAAGTGTACTTTTAAGAAAGTAAATCACAGCACTTATTTCTTTTGTGCCTTACCACCTTAAAACCTCTTTTAAAATGAGCAAGGTAGAGACTGACCTGTGTGTCGCACAACCAGCTAACGGCCTTTGGTCTGCACCAGGCCGCTTTTCCTGGTGTGCAATGAGAGCTGAGTCATAAGGATGCAGTTTTTCCACTTCAAAGGAAAGCACAGTATTTTCCCGTTTGTCCATTCACATCACCTGGACCTCTTCACATCTGTCCTTGGGAGTCTGCCCTTTGTGCCACTAAAGATGTTGACCCTGCAACCGAGTCTGAGGAGTATTAGTGTGAACCAGTGAGTCAGCCAGGACCAGCTTGTGAGGCAACACGTGCGTGTGAACACACGTTCAGCTCGGTTCTCTATTCCGTGCCTGAGTGAAACAGAAAGTCAACCGACGAAAAGCCCCAAGCACTTGTGGAACGATTGTTCTGCACCAATTAAATGCTCCAGGTTCACTAGTTAAAGGCCTCAGAGTGGCCTTTAAGGGAAGAGTGGTCAAAGCAGTGACTGCAGACTGACCCTAGTTCAGAACCTGACTCTCCCACAACCTGAGCACATGTGACTTACCTCCTCTGTCCTGTTTCTTCGTCTCTGAAATGGAAATACTAATGCTAAACTCATGGGGTTTGGTGAGGAGCAGGTCAGATGGTGGTTGCAAAGTGCTCAATACCGAGCGTTTTCTCTAATCCTCGAGGCTGGGCCCTAGTGGGGAGCAAATACCCTCCTCGGTGGAAACAAGCTCTGGCTAAGCCTCAGCTCACCTTGACGTGATAAACACCTGATGCTTGCAGAGAGGTCCTTCAGGCTTGGGTGTTTTTTTTTTCCCCATGCAGGGTTTTAAAGATGTCCAAGGGACCCAAGCTAGCTAAAGGGACCATGGAATACTCTGAGCTTTGTACCCCTTTACAAATGGAAAGGAGGCAGGTTCTGGTCCAGGGGCTGTCAGCCACCAAAAGGAATGGCACTGTCCTCAAGGAACTCAGCCTCAAGAAACTCAGTATCTGGAGGGGTTTCCCCAAGTACAGAAGACCCACATGCCCACCCATAAGGGATCTGTGTCGTACATTTTGGTACCTCCATAGGATGTATTGCATATACCAATTAAAAATGGTGTTTATGAAGAATATTAATACTCACTGTGTAAAGTTAAGTGAAAGGAGCTAGTTATAAGTTTGTATACACACTGTGATCTCAATTCCGGGTTGAAATAGATATATTTGAAAAGCTACAAGAAAATAGAACAAAATACCAACTGTAGTTATCTATGATTAATAAGATTCAGGTCATTTAAATTTGATTTTCATGTTTCTCTCTTTTTTATTTTTTAAAACAATGGGCATATAATACTTAAAGAATCAAGGGAAGATGTGGGTTTCTTTTTAAGTCTTCAGAAAGGTGTCACAAGCAGCCTCCTTACTTGGAGATCTCTTTGTTTTGGGTAGGTGGTTTGATGGTTTACACAGGTTTTTGTGTGTATAAGTAGGACAGAGAAACCTTAAAGAAGTCATGATTTGGCTTTTTGCCCCATGCATATAATTCAAACAGTGTGAAAATCAAGGTAATTCTTAATTTGGAAAAAAAATGGAAAAGTGGGTTGTCACCTCAACAGGGACTAACCAGTGTAACGAGTTCAAGAAGTCAAACGGTTGTGATCGTAACTTTTACCACTCAAGCTTTAGGATCTTCTTACCCCAAGTGTGATTCCTAGACTAGGAGCTTCTGTATATCCTGGCAGCTTATTTAAAATGCAGAATCTATTCCCAACAAGAAACGATTAAAAGAGTTCCTCACCATTAAACCAATATTTCAAGTAATGTAAGGACTTCCTCAAGAAGAACAAGAAAAAAGATAAAAATATGAATAATACAATGACAACTGCATACCTATCAATAATTACTAGAAATATAAGTGGATTAAGTGCTCCAGTCCAAAGACATAGGGTGGCTCAATGAGAGGAAAACAAGCCCCTTATATATGCTGTCTCCAAGACACACACAGGCTGAAAGTGAAGGGATAGAAAAAGATACTTCATGCAAGTGGAAATGTTAAAAAAGAGCTGGAGTAGCAGTACTTATACAGAATGTCAGACAAAATAGACTTTAAAACAAAGGCTATAAGGACATTTATATACAAAAGCCAAAATATGAAAGCAACCTAAGTGTCTATTGACAGACAATTGGAAAAAGATGTGGTGCACATATACATATATACCAGGAAACGTTACTCAGCAGAAGGAGAAGAAGAATGAAGTCTTACCGTTTGCACCAACATGGACGGACCTGGAGGGTATTGTGCTAAGTGAAATAAGTCAGACAGTGAAAGATGAATGCTGTATGATTTCACTTATACATGGAATTGAAAAATCAAAACAAAACAAAAAAATAACAGTCAAAACAAATAAACTCATACATACAGAGAACAAGCCAAGGTTGCCAGATGGGAGGAGAATAGGGGACTGGGTGAAAAAGGTGAAGGGGTTAAAAAGTACAAATGGGCAGTTACAAAATAGTCATGAGGCTGTAAAGTACTTCATATGGAATATCGTCAATAATATTATTTTTTGTAGTTATACCTCTTATACATTTATTTCTGTTATGTTACATATAGATATATGTATATATACTTAAAAAAATACAATCTATATCCCCCTCCCTTCCCCACAAAATTCACAAAAGGGAGTATGAAGCTAGGATTGCCATCAGGCTTTTCAAAGTAGCCAGGGCCAAGAAAGAAGCATCTCTCAACATCTCAGGAAACAGCTGCCCTTCTTAAGCTTCGGGGTCATTGAAGCAGCTGTATTCCTAGGACCAAGGGGAGGTGAGAGGAGAAGAAACAACTGTAGTGCGACAGAATAATAGGATGTGAGTGTCCAGTGACTCCTAGAATGGCAGACTGTCTCCCAGAACTCTCAGGGTAGGAACAAAGGTGGAGCCCTATGGCTCTGCAGATGCAGAGAGAGTAGGAATTGGGGATCACCCTGCAGGTGCAGGAGCGGGGTGGTAGGACGAGGAACATATATGGGTTATACTGGAGACACAGCAGCCCCACCTATTCAAGGACAAATGCTGGCTCTTTAAAATATAGGAGAGAAGGCGTGGTAGAAGGGCGAGGGGGACAATAGAACACATAAGAAAGTCACATAAAACAGGAAGTACTTGTACTTGCTTCCTGCCTAGAGAAGGTGTGATCTATGCATGGGGGTGGGGGAGAAAAGAGAGGTGAAAGGTCATGGACCTAGGATTATCAGTTTACCAGGGACATAGGAAGGCTCTTTGAGGACTCCTTGGGGGTGGCAGGCAGGCAGTTGGGACCCCACATCTCTGGAGAAAAAAACTACAGTTCCTTCAGTCCTACTTGGACCAAATCTTGGTGATCCCGTGGAGCCCCTTGTGCTTTGAGATTTTCTTGTGGGCTGGTGCTGGTTGCTGCCAGCAGCTGGTTCCTGCAGTTCAGTCACGTGTTGCTCAGGGTCTTGACATGTGGCTGCAGCTGCTGCTGCTGTAGTAACTTTAATGGTTTTTTAAAGGTTGGTGACCTCGCTCTCAATCTGTGGCTTCAGGCCCAGCTGCTGCTCCTTGTGCTGGTTGGCACTGCTCACCTGCTCCACAGTGCTTGGCAGCACTATCTCACAGCCCACACCCCACTCCTGTAGGGTTCAGCCAACGGCCCTGAGATCCTGGTGCTGGATGTCCTGCCCAACGCTATAGTCAACCTCCAACCGCTGGTTGCACCGGCCCAGGGAGCCATGAAGCACGTCAGCATACATGGCCTCAATGAAGAGGTCCACCAGTGCTGCACATTACACAGGGCAACGGCCTTCAGCAACATTGCATATGGGATACACTTGACTTTAGCAGCTAGGGTGATGACTGATAGGCATCAAAGCTTATTCTTCTGAATCTCTGTGAGTGGGGGAAGATTCCGGGCTTCAGCTAAGCAGTCGGCCTGTGTTTCATAAGCAAACACTGTGAGCAAGCAGAATATGGAAGCGAGGTCATTCTCACCAGCTGTCTAACATGAGGCACATCCAGCAGTTGCCCAAACAGGTAGACACTGTGAGCCTCCAGCACCTGGTGGGCCTCCAACACCTGGTGGATGAGTATGTCCAGGGCTGCCCCTTGGCTGACTTGGCCAGGTGCAGAAATTGCTCCTGGTTCTGTCCTATCACCTTCACTCTGGCACTCAAGGCTGCACTGAGCTGGGGGCATCCAGGCTCAGGATGTCTGGAGCGGGAAGCTTTGTCTTCTAGAACCAGGAATATAGTCAATAATACTGTACTATGTATGGTGCCAGGTGGATACTAGATTTATCAGGAGAGATCACTTCATAAATTATATAAATGTCAAACCACTATGCTGTTTGAAACTTGAAACTAACATAATATTAAATGTCAATTGTAACTGAAAAAATTTTTAAATTAAATTTAGAAAAAAAATGCAGAATCTGCCCCCCGCCCCCAGCTTGTAGCTACTGAATGCAAATCTGCAACTTCCCGAGAGTCCCAGGTGACTGGTATAAACGGTCAAGTTTGTGAAGCCCTGGTCTCCAAGCCTGTTCCCTCCATGGTCAGATGAGGGTGGCACTCCCCACTTGAACACCTAGCAGGTGTGATGCTGGAGAGCGGATGAGCTGGTATAATTCATACACACATGATTTTAAACTGCAAAACTCCGCATGAATGACAAAACCTGAAACGTCTTTCGATGTGAAAGACGGGGATGGTCGTGGTGGCAAACAGAACGCTTCTTGGTTAATGGTAGTCACTGTGATGGGGTTGCTCATTCCTGCTCTTGCTCATGATACCACAATGATATTTTTCAGATTATGACCTTTCAAAGATGAGGGACTTCATCAACCAACAAACTGATGCTTATGTGGAGAAGGGCATCCTCGGTAAGGAAGAAGCCGATGCCATCAAGCGTATTTACAGCAGCCTGTGAAGATGGCAGCAAGGTCCCGGCATCCTTCCACTGTTTCAGAGAGCATCATACAGCTTGAAACTCTTCTAATTCTGTGATGAAAGTTATTTTGACCCCAGGATTATTAGAAAGTGCTGGATTTACAGTAGTTAACCTTTTAGAAGTGGTTAAAACATAGCTTTCTTGCCACAAAAACTATCTGAAAAGTAAAGTTGTATGTAAGCTCAGATTTTGTATATAGAATCCTTATTTCCTTGTAGATTTACATTTTATAATCAGAGATCTGTTGCTCTGGAAAATCCTGTAATGGACTGACCTTAAAACTGAACCTTTTTCCTACTGTGCCACACATATGATTATCCCTTAAAGAACTGGGGGTTCTGTTTTCAAGGCATGCTGGTTACCAAAGCACCTCATAGCATTTATCTATTGCAAGATGCCCTTTTCACTACCAGCTCCCTTGTGGTTGAAATAAATTCCCATTTCCTCGAAGCCCCTGTAGCTTGAGGGAAGCTACCTTCCTTTTTTCCCTTAAGGCTGCTCCTGCGGGTTCTATTTCAGGCCCAACGGCACAAAAGGGAACCTGAAAATTGGGCATAGGATTTGCTGGATTTTTAAACAATTTCCTCCCACTCTTAATATTTTTCTATTAGTGAGTTTTCAGACATTGATTTTGTTTATTACGAGGGATAACTAGGTACTCTCCAAGCAGAAAATGAGGTCATAAACAACACATAAAGTAAGGTAAAAAAAAAAAATCATGCCAGATCTGAGTTATCTAAACTGGACTTGATCCGAGCCAAGTTCCTCAAAAGGGCCAGACAGCAGGGTAGAAACAGAGATAAAAAGCATCTCCTTCCCTGGGAACCTAAGCAGGTTGATGAGCTTCCCTGGAGGAAAGGGGTAATGAGCTGCAGGGCCCCGAAAACCCTCTTCCTCAGTCACCACCACCACACACGCAGCCCTGTCAACATGCAGCTGCTCCAGGTCCTCCTGACGTGTTAATGCAATGTCCCTAAACCAAAGAACACTTTGCAAATGTGTTATTCAGTATAACTTCATTACATATTTTTCTATACATTTCCATTGAAAAGCATAACAATACTATAATGCTTTGTGTATTAGCTGTCACTGCTTCAAATGGCCTTCTGATACCTGTCTTAACTGCCCCTAGCTGGCATTCACTTTTCGGTGAGGACTGGGAACTTAAGGGAAAACGGGAGAGGCTGTTTTTCATGGGTAGGAGACCCCTGCAGCTCCTCCCATCCTCTCTAGAACTGCAGAAATAAACACCAAAGTCTGACACACACACACAAATACCCGTAAACTCTTTACTTAATTTATTCCAGAGGAGTCAGCACTCATTGGTGAGCAGAAAGAAAATGAAAAAACCTTTGCTCAAACTACACTTTCCAAAGCACACAACTCAGACTTGTTTTAATGAGTCATCTTGGATAACGTGACCGACTCTACTTCACCCATGTCCTGTAGTCCAGATAGGCTGCTTGTACATCAAAGAGAAAAAAACTGGCTGTGACTAAAGCATTTTATCATTTGCTTTTCTGTACACTACCTACCTATCTATGCAGTATTTTTAAAAATAAAAATTTATTTAGTGAGTTTTGTGAATACACTAACATTTGTTAACAAGACAAAAGGGAGATAGATCATCAGTCCTGTTCTATGAATAAGAAAACTGGCTCTCAAAAAATTATGCTCAATCTCATATGGCCAAGAAGTTATAAAGCTGAAATTAGAGCCCAGGTGCCTGATCTGGCCCATTCTGCCACAGCGATTCCAGGCACAAGGCAAAGGCTAACGGACTCCAGGCCAGGACAGTTTTGCTATAGCCACAGCCAATTCCAAGTTCTTAATAACTTGAAAAAGAGGAGAGGTGTTTTGGCTAGAAATCGCTGAGAGAGACCCTTAGGTAAAAATAAGATGTTCAGAAAATTGTTTTTGAGATTGTGGACTTAATTTCAATTTTCAGCTTATGTCTTTTGGATAGTGCTTTTGTTTTGGTTTGGTTTTTTGATTATGGGATAGGTTTTTTTTAATTCTATTTTTTCCATTACCATTTATTCCCCTTATGCCCACCTCCTCCTGGCAATCACCACACTGTTGTCCATGTCCATGAGTCCTTTTTCCTTTTTGCTCTATCCCACCACCCTCTGACCTCCCCCTGCCTTTACCTGTCATCCTGCTCCATCTATGAGTCTCTCTATTTTGCGTATTAGTTCAGCTTGTTCAGTAGATTCCACATGAGTGAAATCATATGGTGTTTGTCTTTCTCTGACTGGCTTATTCACTTAGCATAATGTACACCAGGTCTATCCATGCTGTCACAAAAGGTAAAATTTTCTTTTTTACCACCAAGTAGTATTCCATTGTGTAAATGGCCAATAGTTGTTCTACCCACTCATCTACTGATGGACAAGGGCTGCTTCCATATCCTGGCAATTGTAAATAATGCTGCAATGAACATAGGGATACACATATTCTTTCACGTTAGTATTTTGGGTTCTTTGGGATATATTCCCAGAAGTAAGATCACTGGGTCAAAAGGTGGATCCATTTTTAATTTTTTGAAGTAATTCCATACTGTTTTCCACAGTGGCTGCACCAGTCTGCATTCCCACCCACAGTACAAATGTGTTCCTCTTTCTCCACATCCTCACCAGCACCTGTTGTTTGTTGACTTACTGATGATAGCCATTCTGACAAGTATGAGATGATATCTCTTTATGGTTTTAATTTGCATTTCTCTGATGATTAGTGATGCTGAGCATCATTTCATATGCCTTTTGGCCATCTGTATGTCCTCTTTGGAGAAGTGCTATGCAGGTCCTTTGCCCATTTTTTAATTGGGTTGTTTGTTTTCTTGGTGTTGAGTTTTTTAAGTTCCTTATAAATATTGGATATATTTATCCGTTATCAGGTGTATCAGAGAATATGTTCTCCTATTCTGTGGTTTGTTTTTCATTTTAATGTTTTCCTTTGCTGTGCAAAAACTTGTTTAGTTTGATGTAGTCCCATTTGTTTATTTTTTTCTTTTGTTTCCTTTGCCTGGGGAGATATATCCCATAACATATTGCTACAAGTAATGTCTGAGATTTTGCTGCCTATGTTTTCTCCTATGGTTTTTATGTTTTCGAGACTAAGATGTAAGTCTTTGATTCATTTTGAATTTATTCTTGTGTGTGGCATAAAAAAAGTGGTCTTGTTTCATTATTCTGTGCATTATCTGTCCAATTTTCTCAACACCATTTATTGAATAAACTATCTTTAGCCCATTTTTTTATATGCTTGCTGCCTCTGTCAAATATTGACTATAAAGGTGTGGGTTTATTTCTGTGCTCTCTACTCTCTTCCATTGATCTATGTGTCTTTTTAAGCCAGTATCATGCTGTTGTGATTACTATGGCCTTATAATATAGTTTTGTTTGTTGGGAGTTTTTTATTACTGCTTTAATTTCACTAGGTGTAATCTGTCTATTCAGATTCTATCATTCTTCCTGATTTAGTTTTAGAAGATTGTATGTTTCCAGGAATTTATCCATTTCATCCAGGTTGTCTAGTTTGTTGGCATATTGTTCATAATACTTTCTTACAATACCCTGCATTTCTTTGTGTCAGTTGTTACTTCTCTTACAGTTCTGATTTTATTTATTTGGGTTCTTTTTTCTTGATAAGTCTGGTTAAAGGTTTGTCAATCTTGTTTATCTTCTCAAAGAATGAGCTCTTGGATTCATTGATCTTTTTTATTGCCTTTTTTTTAGACTCTATTTTGTTTATTTCTGCTCCGATCTTTATTATTTCCTTCCTTCTACTCACTTTGGACTTTTTTTGTTGTTCAAGTTCCTTTAAGTGTAAACTTAGATTGTTTATTTAAACTTTTTCTTCTTTTTTGAGAGGGAGCTATAATGCTATGAATTTCCCTCTTGGGATTGCTTTCCCAGAATCCCACAGATTTTGTATTGTTGTGTCCTCATTTTCAGTTGTTTCAAGGCATCTTTTGATTTCTTCCTTGATCTCGTTGTTGGCCCATTCATTATTTAATAACATGTTATTTACTTTCCATGTCTTTGTGTGTTTTCCAGTGTTCTTGTAATTGAGCTCTAGTTTCATAGTATTATGGCCAGAGAAGATGTTTAATATAGTTTTAGTCTTCTTAAATTCATTGAGATTTGTTTTGTGCCCTAACAGACATGATCTATCCTAGAAAACATTCCATGTGCACTTGAAAAATATGTATATTCTGCTGCTTTGGGGTGAAATGCTCTGAAGATAGCAATTAAATCCATTTGATCTAGTATGTCATTTAAGACCACTGCCTCCTTGTTGATTATCTGTCTGGAAGATCCCTCCATTGAAGTCAATGGGTGTTAAAATGCCCTGACTATGATGATTTCTGTCTATTTCTCCCTTTATGTCCATCAAGATTTGCTTTACATATTTAGGTGTAAATATGTTGGCTCCTATGTTGGGTGCATAAATGTCTACTAGGGTTATATCCTCTTGTTGGATTGTTCCTTTTATCATCATGTAGTGTCCTTCTTTGTCTCTTAATATAGTCTTGGTTCTAAAGTCTATTTTGTTGGAGATAAGTACTGCTACTCCAGCTTTTTTTTCTTTCCATTTACATGAAATATCTTTTTATGTCCCTTTACTTTTAGTCGGTGTGTACCTTTCTATATGAGGTGGGTCTCTTGGAGCCAGCATGTATATGGGTCTTGTTTTCTTATCCATTCAACTACCCTATGTATTTTGGTTGAAGCATTTAAGCCATTTCCATTTAAGGTGATTATTGATTGATACTTAGTATTTAGTGCCATTTTATTGTTAGACTATTTTCCTCTTTTGCTTTTTCTCTTTTTCTTCTTCTTCTACTTAAAATAAGCCCTTTAACATTTGTTGCTGTAGTGGTTTGGTGTTAACAAATTCCTTTAGCTTTTCCTTGTCTGGGAAGCTCCCTATTTCTCCTTTGATTTTGAATGATAGCCTTACTGGGCAAAGTAGCTTTGGTTGTAGGTCCTGCTTTTCATCTCCTTGCATATTTCATGCCACTACATTCTGGCCTGAAATGTTTCTGTTGAGATATCAGATGACAGTCTAATTGGTGCTCCCTTGTATGTAACTACCTGCTTTTCTCTTGTGGCTTTTAGGATTCTCTCTTTTTCTTTATATCTTGTCATTTTAATTCTGATGTGTCTCAGTGTAGGCCCCTTTGGGCCCAACTTGTTTGGGACTCTCTGAGCTTTCTGGACTTGTGTGTCTTTTTCCTTCAACAGATTAGGGAATTTTTTAGCCATTATTTTTTCAAAATGGTTCACAATTTCTTACTCACTCTCTTCTCCTCTGGTATTCCCATGATAAGGATATTGTTACACTTCACATTGTACAAAATGTTTCTTCCCCTCTCTTCATTTTTTTAATTCTTTTTTTCTTTTTGCTGCTCTGCCTGTTTTTTTCTACCTTGTCTTCCAAATCACTGATTGATCCTCTGCTTCATCTAACCTACTGTTTATTCTTTCCAGTATATTATTTATTTCAGATATTGCATTCTTTATTTCTTACTGGTCCTTTTTTATGGTTTCTATGTCTTTTTTCATGGTTTTGAGTGTCCATATAACCACTGTTCTTTTTTTAAAAAAAGATTTATTTATTTTAGAGAGAGGAGAAGGTGGGGAGAAAGAAAGGGAGAGAAACATCAATGTGTGGTTGCCTCTCACACGCCCCGAAATGGGAATCTGGCCCACAACCCAGGCATGTGGTCTGACTGGGAATTGAACCGGTAACCTTCTGTTCATAGTCTGGCAGTCAATCCACTGAGCCACACCAGCCAAGGCTATAATCATTACTCTCCACTCTCTATGTGATAAATTGCTTGCCTCTGTTTCATTTAGTTCTTCTGGAGAATTCTTTTCTTCTTTCATTTGGGGTCTGTTTCTTTGTCTTTCCATTCTGGCTGGTTCTTTGTATTTGTTTCTACATATCAGGTAGATCTGCAAAGACTGGTGTAGGCTTTTGTCAGATGCTGCTTGTGACTGGCCCAGGGCAAACTGTTAGAAGCTATCAGTGATATACAGCATGAGGCTCCCTCTGTTGGGCCTGTTTGTGTGCAGAAAGAACCAGGCTACGCACCAAGGCAGGCTTTTATCAGCACCAGGCCTATGGGAGGGTCAGCTAAAGTCTCAAAACTCCCACCAGAGATCCACCTTAGTTGTTAAATTATTGATATAGCATCAAGCTGTACTCAGCAGCCCAGCTTAAGCTCCACAGTGTGGGGTAGAGTAATTCCATGGGCAGGCTACTGCTTCCCCTTGGGCTGATGCTGGTGGAGCAGAGTGCTCTGCCTGAGCAAGATGGCTCCTGCAGTATGAGTGATGACTCAGCACAGGGATCCTGGTGGCTGCTCCCTCAGTTCTCTCCCCAGAGCCACCAGCTCCAGACTCACCTCAAGCATCTTTAGTCCACTCTGCCTTCTCTCTGCTGAAGCCTAGGGTAAGTGTCTACAAACAAAATGTCGTGGGTGGGCCCTTTAGAGGCTCTGCATTTCCAGCCGTCTCTCCATGGCAGACAGAGACCTCACTGCTTTTCACAGCTGGATGTTTTCTGGGGTCCTTTCCCAGCTCTGGTGCTATAGGCTGAGGAGCCCAGCTTGGGGTTTATACCCCACACTTCTCTGGGGAAACCACCCAGCCACTGAAATATCCCTTGGGAATTTCAGCTGCCATCCATGGGAACCCAGGCAGTGCTCTCGTGCCTCCTCCACACTCCGTACCAGTCATGTTGTAGTGAAGTGGTCTCTTCTGTCTGTCCTTGATTATAAGGCTTCTGTCCAGGTACTGTTCAGTTGTTTCTCCAGGATGACTTCTCTACAATTTAGTAGTAGATCCAGATTGGTCCTGAGAGGAAGTTAGTGTAGCTTCCACTTACTCCTCTGCCATCTTGGGTCTCTGTGGATAGTGTTTTGAATTTATATCTTTTGGGTTACACTCAAATTTCAGATAACTTTATGTTAAACAGCATGATTACTTTACATTTTTAAAAGTTTCTGTGCCTCCACAGAGCCCCGAGCCTTTTCTTACATACATCACTGTTTTTCATTCATTCATTCATTCATTCATTCATTCATTCATTTATTTATTTTTCTTTCAGTTTTCTCCTCTTCCAACTAACTCCCCTCCATTGTTTATGTAATAGGACTCAAGAAAACAGTATGATCAAGAGATCATCCTCTATCAAAGATGATAATAAAAAACATGAGGGGAAAAAACAACAAACAGAAACAAAACACAAGGGATTATGTACATTGTGAAAAAACAAGAAATTCACAGCAAGGGCAGACAGCTACCATTTCCCATTCGTGCGTGCCTCAAGGGTTGGACATGCACAGTTCTGGCACTATAAACTCTGCTGCATTCACACTTAAGGACCCTTGTTTCCTACTTAATAGAAGAAAGACCTGGAGGAACAAGATTGGGAGAAGAAAACAGGGAAAGAGAAAAGAGATGAAGATAGGAAATGAAGGTCCATTTTGCCCTTCAGAAAGCAGACCTCTTTTGGAATGTTGGGAAGGAACAAATATGAGCATTTTTTTGTGGAAGCTTGAAGATTTATTTAACTTGACATTTGAATAGAAATTGAGACCAAAAAATATTTAACTGTAAATAATATACTGCTTAACTTTTCCTCTTATAAACTATACATATAATAAAAGTAAGATAAATGAAATTATGGGTATAGAAACCTAACCCTCAATTCAAATGAGCACAGTGACTAAAAAACATGCTATAAAGTGATTTATCAATGAAATCTAAACTAGAGTTCATCAGTGTGTCAGGTCATGGTATTGCTTTTTTCTTCAATTGATCATATTCCATGTTTTCACTATGTCTGAAACACATCAAATATTATAAAAATGCAAAGGTTACTAGTAACGGCAACTGATTTGCTTTTAAATTATTGAAACTTTTTCAAAATTGCAATTAAAATAATAAAAACTGTAAAAGTAGAAGAAAAGCTGTCACTATTTCAAAATATAACTTAATTTTCTCTCATTTAAAAAAATTAGAGACTCAAATATAAAAACATAGTTTATTTTTTTAGACTTTGGTAGTTTATTTTTACAAAATAGCAGACAAAATTTGGTTCTTTATAGTAATTCAGAATATGTAATACATATTGAAATATATAGCACTTAATTACAAACACATAGCAAAATCAGCATCACTTAAACAGCAACCATATTTTTCATATCACTAGGAATTCTCAAGAAATAAAGTTTTTAGCTTGGGTATGTAAATAGTCTTTGATGCTTTATGTCAGACAGTATTTACAAAAGCAAGTCTAAAAACTACCACCACTATAAAAGTGATGAGCTTCAGGATACAATTTTGTTTCATGCCATAATGCAGACTTAAAATTATGGAAAGCCAGAGGCAACTAATCACTTCAGTGCAACTGCAGTTGGTGGAACTACTTAACTGTGATTTAAAGATGTACACTCAGCGTCCAAAAGAAATGCTTTTGAATCTTCAGTTGTTGGTTTCTTTATGATCCAGCCATCACGTAATCAGGTGAGATTATGACCCCCGATCATCTAACTGTGATAAAGTGAAGTTGCATAGGGACTGTCGTCTTCTCTGGGAAAAAAAAAAAGGAATACAGCATAAACCAGTGTTTAAAAATGTATTCAGGACTTTCAGTCAACATGGAGGCATAGGCAGACATGGTTCCCTCCTCACACAACAACATCAAAATTACAACTAAAATATAGAACAACCGTCACTCAGCACCATCAGAAATTGAGTTGAATGGAAGTGTGACAACTACAGAATTAAAGGAACCACATCCATCCAGACTGGAGGGGTGCAGACACAGAACAGGCTGGTTCCACACCCACATGTGGTGGATAAAAATTTGGGTGGGATATCTTGAGAGGGAGGAGTTCCAGTCCGACAACAGGCCCCCCAGCCCAGGGTTCTATTGCCAGGAAGATAAGTCCCCACAACTTCTGGCTGTAAAATCAGTGGGGATTGAGTCAGTAGAAGAAATATCTGAAGCCCCAAGCAGTTCTTCTTAAAGAACCCACACATGGACTCATATAGTCAGACTCACTCCCTCTGAGCTCCAATACCAGGGTAGCAGCTTGAAAGGCACCAGTGGCAAATTGGGAGGAAATAAAGTCCCTGGCATCAAGGTAAGCAGAGACCATTGTCCTTTTTCCAAACTCTCCCCTCACAGAGCCAGCTAGTTGGTATCATATCTAAGACACCATCAACCTGGCTAACACTGCTTGACCTGCCTTGGAGATCCCCAGAGATTCTACCCCACCAAACTTATGGGCCTATCCAAGCTGCTTTTACATATGAATGCTGGTCTTGACTCATGCTTCACAACTTCATAAACCCCCTCAAATACAAACAGGTGGCCTCAGTGAGCCCCAGGCCCAGGACTAACCCCAGCCAGCCAAGATTCACAGTTTGGCTTTGTCTGGGAATCTCCAAGCTCAGCACAACTAGCAGCCATCTTGGATTGCTTTATAGCTCAGGCAGGGTGGCCCTAGGCAAAACACAGGTTGGGGCAGACCTTGGCCTCCAGGAAATCTCAGGGCTAACACACCCAGTGGTCAGCTACAGACCACTGTCAGAGCATCACCACCCTGCTCCTGCACAGCTGATCCTCCATGGAGGGTGGAGGTTAGTGGTCTGTGGTCACAGCAAATCCTTGCCGCTGACTGGCGTGGGTAAATCCCTCCCATTGATTTGCCAACAGCAACCAAGGCTCAACTACAAGAGGAGGGTGTACTCAGCTTGGGTGATAGAGGAAGCTGTGCCATCGGACCCTACAGGCCGATGTACATTAGGCCATGCTACCAAGATAGGGAGTCATAGCAGTTTGACCTAATACATAGAAACAAACACAGGGAAGCTGCCAAAACAAGGAGACAAAGAAACATGGCCCAAATGAAAGAATACATCAAAACTCCAGAAAAAGAGCTAAATGAAATGGAGATAAGCAATCTATCAGATGCAAAGTTCAAAACATTGGTTATAAGGATGCTCAAGGAACTTAGTGAGAACCTTAGCAACATTAAAAAGATTCAGTCAGAAATGAAGGATACTCTACCTGAAATAAAGAACAATTTACAGGGGAAAAAAGGAGAGTGAATGAAGCCAAGAATCAAATCAATGATTTGGAACATAAGCAAGCAAAAAACAACCTATCAGAACAAGAAGAAGAAAAAAAGGCCTGGCTGGCATAGCTCAGTGGATTGAGCGCAGGCTGCGAACCAAAGCATCACAGGTTCAATTCCCAGTCAGGACACAATCCTGGGTTGCAGGCCACGGCTCCCAGTAATCGCACATTGATGTTTCTCTCTCTCTCTCTTTCTCCCTCCCTTCTCTCTCTAAAAATAAATAAATAAAATCTTAAAAAAGAAGAAAAAAAGGATCCAAAAAAATGAGGACAAGTATAAGCAGCCTCCGAGATACCTTAATAAGTCCAACATTCACATCTCGTGGGTGCCAGAAGGAGAAGAGAAAGAGCAAGAGATTGGAAATCTATTTGAAAAAAATAATGAAAGAAACTTTCCTAATATGGTGAAGGAAATAGATATGCAAGTCCAGGAAGCACAGAGAGCCCCCCTCAAGATGGATGCAAACAGGCTCACTCCAAAATACATCATAATGCCAGACGTTAAAGTTAAAGAGAGAATATTAAAAGCAGCAAGAGAAAAAAAGTTAGTTACCTACAGGGGATTTTCCATAAGACTGTCAGCTGATTTCTCAAAAAAAAACTTTGTAAGAGAAGGGATTGGCAAGAAATATTCAAAGTCATGAAAAGCAGGAACCTACAGCCAAGATTGCTCTACGCAGCAAAGATATCATTTAGAATTGAAGGGCAGAAAATGAGCTTTCCAGACAAGAAAAAAACTAAGGGAGTTTATCATCACCAAACCATTATTACGTGAAATGTTAAAGGGACTTATTGAAGAAAAAGAAGATCAAAAGTATGAAAAATAAAATGGCAATAAATATGTATCAACAATTGAATCTAAAAAACAAACTAAGCAAACAAGAAGAACAGAGACAGAATCATAGATACAGAGAGCGTTTTGATGGTTGCCCAACAGGAGGGCCTGTGGGGGAATGGGTGAAGAGGTGAGGGGATTAAGAAGACAAATGGGTAGTTACAGAATAGCCATGGGGATGTAAAGTACAGTACAGGAAATGGAGTAGCCAAAGAATTTGTATGCATGTCCTATGGGCAGGAACAATGGTGGGGGGCTTGCCTGAGGGTCTGGGGCATATAGGTGGAGGGGGTGAATGGGGAAAAAGCAGGACAACTGTAATAGCATAATCAATAAAATAATTTTTTAAAATACTAACACACCCTGGCCAGGGTGGCTCAGTGGACTGAGTGCTAGCCTGCGAGCCAAAGAGTCACTGGTTCAATTCCCAGTCAGGGCACATGCCTGGGTTGTGGGCCTGGTGGCCAGTAGGGAGACATGTGAAAGGCAACCACCCACTGAAGTTTTTCTCCCTGTCTTTCTCCCTCCCTTCCCCTCTCTAAAAATAAATAAATAAATAAAATATTTTTTTAAAAAAGAAAACTAACAACTATACTTACCATACAACTTAATATCCCCTTGCCCAAGAAGTTCAGGTGTGTATCAACTTATATTGTAATGTTATATGACATGCAAGTACACATTTAGGTGTACCTTATTGATTCCATTTTGTTGATTTCCCAGTTATTGTAAGAAAGAATGGCACTTGTTATATATTTATATTTATATTACATTTAAATAAAGTAATAAACTTAAATCAAGATTTAATTATATTCTTTTTATATCCATTTATATTTTTAATATTTCATCTTTTAAAAGGATTTGAGAGGCCTACAACAAAGGGGATACATGTAAGATGAATAAAATAGAAATTAAAAATCAGGATGAAGGAATAGGATAAAAATATATTAACGATAAGAAATCATATAGTGGTTGAATTAAGCACCAGTTTTAGTTGCAATCTTTCTGGTAGCCAGGGCAAAAAAGGAAACATGGTAGGTTGAGCTATCCTTGAAATCATAAAGGAAGAAGAAAACCAATATTCTAGGAGAAAGGAAGGTTTGCCTAGTACCAAGTTAAAGAAGAAAGGAAAAAACTCACATAACATTTTACGTAAAAATCATCTGGGAACAAAGAATGCATAATGGCTTTGACAAATTTTATAAGGATCAGTACTTTACAAAGTATTCTCTAGGGCACCACTTCCTTTGAGGGTGTCAACTAGATGTCTCTCCCTGGCTGCTGTCCGGAATCTCTAGCTGGACAAGTTATGCTATTCAGGCAAAGAAGCAAACTTTTTATAACAAACCACAGTGACAAAGCATTGCAACAGATAAAGTCTTTTGTAGAATGCAGTGGCTCTGTTTAGAGTTCACATATTAAAAATGTCTTTCTGGAATTAAAATACAGTTACTTAAAGCAAAAAACGAAAAGAAAATTTGACCAAGTAAAAATACCTTAAGAGCGTATTATTCAGCCTCTGACACTTTACCAGAGTATTTTTACCTGCTTTCTTCTTTTAGTTTCTTAGCCGCCTGTGTTGATAACTTAATCTGCAAGTCTAGTCTCTGCAGGAAATCTCTGGCTGACACTTCCTCAGGCGTCACGGGCTGAACCTCAGGTGCTGGAGGACTGGGAGGAGACAGGGCTTCTGCAGCTGCCACCAGCCCTTCTTCATGAGAAAAACGGCCGTCGAGAGTTTCATTTTCGGGAGAATCAATTGAGTTAAGTCCATTAAACAGCAAAGGCTTCTCCGAAATAACTGGGATGTTCAAAGTTTTCTTCAGAAATATACAGTCATTGGTAAAGAGTTTATTTGCCCTTTTAATCTGCTCCATCTAAAATATAAAAAAGGAAACAGTTACAAATAAATAAGAGTGGAAGTAGGGCTCATTACACACTACACAGGTAAAAATATTGGCAATGTGTGAAAATGTGTGCAGTGCTCTGTCTGGATCTGAGATTTTTAATTCGGGTTTTGTCATCTCCTAAGATACCCCCAGTTATTTCAAGAAATCCTGTCTCGTAATTTTAAAACAGGAAAGACTAATTTCCCCCACTATAATAACTGCACTGCGAGACAGCGTTTACCAAGCAGCCTTCAATCTCCAAAGTTAAAACGATATAGAATTTTTAGCATTTGTGTAATAAATTCCACTCCTATTTTAAAATTTCTACTATCTGATTTTTTAAAAATGTACTAGTGCTGTTATTTTACTTATGGGGTGTTTCCTGTGTCTCTTGAATTATATGGGGTAAGCACAATGGGTGCAGGCGGCGGCACAAAGACAAGCACAAGGATAATCTGGAAGAATGGTGTAGGCCGGGGCTGCAGTCATTACGAAAGGCCTCACAGAGAAGGTGGGGTTCTGACTTTGATTCTTTTACCTTTAAATGGACCTTGAAGAACAGGTAGGATTGGGGCAGTTAAGGAAAGGAGGTGGGGAGCACTTAACATACAGTACCTCATTTTTTCTACCTAATGGAGTAGGTACTTGAGGAGGTACTTGCGCTTTACAAGTAAAAGAAACCAGACTCATAGAGGTTGTGTCCCATGGAGTCATAATTAATACAAATGGCAGATGGAGAAGCTGGAATTTAATACAGGTTTCTACAACCTCAACCTCTTTCACAGCCTTTGGATGACTCCTCCAGGCACAGAAATGGGGATAGGAGCTGGGGATGAAGGGGGAATGGAATTTATATACATTACTTAACCTCATTTAATCTTCAAAACAGGTCTATAACCTAGGTATTAGCATCTCCTTTTCAGAAATGAAACAGTCAAAAGAGTTCAGCGGCATGCCTAAGTCCACAATACTGGGAAGTGCACCTAGGACTCAAACCATGCTGGTACTGAGTGTGTGGAGAAGTGCCTACTCTTTTTTTTAACTTTATTTTTATTGTTGAGACTATTACAGATGTCCCCATTTTCACCCCCTTTGCCCACCTCCACCCAGCCTCTGCCCCCACTTCCCTTGGCCATCACCACTCTGTTGTCTGTGTCTGTGGGCCATACAAATGTGTTCTTTGGCTAATCCCTTCTCCTTCTTTCATCCAGCACCACCCCCCCCTCTCCACCCCGATATCTGTCAGTCTGTTCCATGTCCATGCTCTGTTTTTATTTTGTTCATCAGTTTATTTTGTCCATCAGATTCCATACTAAGTGAGATCGTATGGTATTTATCTTTCTCTGACTGGCTTATTTCGAAGTGCCTGCTCTTATGTCCATCACACCGTATTATAAGGTATCTGCAGACTTCTCCACGCAGCTAGCCTGGGACTCGCACCATGCTAGGCTCTCTGCATTCACCGTAACATCTAATTTTCACCACAACTTTTTCTTATGAGGTATGTACTGAGCCAGTTTGGGAATCTGACAGACTTGGATTCAAATCCCAGCTCTAACAAGACTGTATGAACATGAGCTCATTGGTTTTCTCACCGAGTCTGTTTCTTCATGTGTAAAACAGGTATCTATCTATTCTTCGCAGGGTTGTCAGAAGGATTAAATGAGAGTTTATACACATATGTGCAGAGAGGAGACAGATGATAGATAGATGATAGATAGATAGATAGATAGATAGATAGACAGATAAATAGATAATAGAGATAGATAAACTATTTGGCAGAGTGCCTGGCAGTATATGGTACTCACTCCTCTCCATTTCTAATGAAAAAATAAAGGAACACAAGAGATAACTGATTGGACAAAGTGCACATGGGTCTTTAAATACATGAGCCGGAATTTCCATCTGACTCTAAGGCCCATATGACACCTGGATGAAAGTTCATGACTAATGGGAATAAATTACGGAGATCCTTTAATGTGAAACTGATTAAGTGACAAAATTAGATTTCCACTTCAAAGAGTCTGAAAAAGCGTTAGTTAAATAAATGCATTCTATTCCTCCTACTTTCTTACTGTAAGCTGAATCCACACAAATAATACATTCAAAGCCTTCTTTTTATCTTTTAAAGACTACATTACAATATCTTTTGTGTAGGGTGGGTGGTCTTTAGTGTTCTTGGTTTTAGTTAAAAGAGAGAAGGCAAAGGCGAGAAAGAGAGAACATGAATAGGCCGGTGTGTTTTGGAGATAAAATTAAAATCTAAAAATCCTAAGTATCTCTGGTCTAATTTAGGCTTAGATTTGAAAGAGCTGAATAACTTGAATATTTTATCCACAGCAGGTTCAGGTATAGTCTAATCTGCCTTTAGTATCCCTTGTATTTACCACTTAGTATCAACCTCTCCATCTCTCTCAGCCCATGAGCTTCCAATGACATGGAGCTCTCCCCTGGCTCCAGGGTGAGCCTGTGACTCACTCCTGCCCTTTGGTGTGTCACAGTGCCCTGGCTTTCATGACAGGTCACAGGCCCATCTCAGAATAATTCAGAGCCACTGGGTGGGTAGAGTTCCTCTGTTTTTCCTGCTGGAAGGAGATGGGCCTGGAGCTGCTAGCAACCCTCCTTCCCACCTCCTGGAACCTGACAAGGAGGCCATGTTGGAGGAGAGCAATCAGACCTGCATCAAAGCTTGCAGCCAGGATACCCTAGGACCTTCACTTCCATTAGCCAATAAATGCTACTTTATTTTTTGCTTAAGCCAATTTGAGTTAGGTTTTCTGCCACTTGTGAATGAAAGAGCTCTACATTGACACAATGTCCCCTGAAATGCTTATTGGCAGGGACCTACAATTGCTAATCGTCATTGTTTTCTGGGAATAATAACCGAGGGCAGAAATATCAGGAT
This sequence comes from Tonatia bakeri, assembly GCA_004024845.1. Lineage (NCBI taxonomy): Eukaryota > Metazoa > Chordata > Mammalia > Chiroptera > Phyllostomidae > Tonatia > Tonatia bakeri. The sequence goes on from PVIA01002182.1 coordinate 113,746, forward strand.
CTGATTGCTGAGAAAGGGCTTGGGATTCGTAAACTGAATTCCTTCAAGACAAGAATTGTTACTTGTATAGCCCACAATCTAACAAAGATTGCATACGCAATAAGTGCTTAGGATGGTTGGATGGTTTGATAGGTAGACAGACAGATGGATGGATATAGGTCAAAGGGACAGGCATAGACAATAAACCCAGAGAAGTAACCAGAAATGGGCAGTAAGTTATGTTGTATTAGTTATTCTGTAAACCCACCCTGACCTCCCAATCCATCTCCAACTCTTCTTGAGCCTCTTTGGAACCCCAGGAGGCTGGCGTCTTAACTGCACTACCCAACCCCCCTTGTCCTTGGAATTCCTGTTGGTGTTCCAAAGGAAGACACCAGGAGAACCACCACACCCTGACTCCAGTGGCTGCATCCCTCTGGAGTTCTTGCCAGGCAGCCTGTGCCCCCCCACCCCCAACCCTGTGTTGGCTATAATGCTCCTTCCCCTGACCTTGAGGCCAGGGGGTAATATCACCCTGATATTGTCAGTCTCGGGTGCTTCATCATCCCTTGTCAGGTCCCTTAATTCTGCTCATACTTCTGTAAATGCCCTTTTATTAAACTCTCTTTGGCCACACCTTCTGAGTCCACTATCTGTATCATGCCAGGATCCTGACTGACACATCTACCACTCACAGCCAGGCAGCGGCCAATGACAGGGAGCATGAGAGAAGGTGACCGAGTCAAAGGCTGGTGTAGTCAGGGAGTCCACAGGGACTGAAGGGCAGGGCTCCCCTGGCTCTTGACATGCTGATGTACGATTGATTCACCAATAGAACTGCCTCTTTAACTAGTCCGTGAGCTTCCTTACATTGGGGCCAGAACTGGCACCGTCTGGGTATTGTCAGCAAACATTTAAAGTACATGTTGACCTTTATAGCTGCACTCTAAGATGACACACAGGATACCAACATCAAGGACACCGGAGATATCCAGACACAGTGAGTATCCAGGTGGAAACCAATCTAAGGATGGGCAGTTTTGAGTAGGAAGGTGAAAATGGTAAATGAGTCTAATATAAGGTAGTAGTTAGAATGCGGCTTCAGGGCCACGTTTTCTGGGTTTAAATTGTGGATTTGCCACTTTCTAATCATTCTCTATACCTGTTTTCCTTTCTGTAAACTAGGGCTAAGAATAGTACCTTACACACAATATGATCCTTATGAGGATTAAGTAATTTGATTCATGAAAAGCACTTAGAACAACGCAGGCACATAGGAGCACTCAGAAATGTTAGCAACTATTATCATTAAAATTGGTTAAACGTGAGAAAGCAACAGGTAAGAGAAAATCCAACAAATGTTCAGCAAATGAGAAGAGGTAAGAATTTCTCCCAATAAAAGATATTTCTCCCACAAAATCAGAGAAAAACAATTCAGGCAAACAAACCCGGATGAGTGACACTGCGTGTCATCACTGCCCCGAGGTGTGTACTTTGTTTGTTTTCAGAGGCAATTACTATGCTCTTAGCTTGTCCTCCTCTACGAACTGTGGCTTGAACCAACTCCATAGGCCCCAAACTGTTACCTACAGTAAAGTTAAGGAGTGAAACCAGCCATGCAAAATGCCAGGGGGCGCGAAAAGCATTCCAGCCAGAAAGAACCCCAGAGCAGGAAAAAACGGTGTGGCTGGAGGCCACGCAGGGCCTTGGATGCCAAGGTGAGGAATTTGTATTTCATTTTAAAAGTGACGGGAGGCCGTGGGACGGTGAAGGCCGGGAGTGACAGGACGTGATTAGAGGTAAAGATCATTCCGGTGGCTCTGTGGAAATGGATTAGCACCAGTGGAAACAAGGAGGCCCAGCATGGAGGAAACCGCAATAGCACAGACAACAGACTGTGAATCATTCCAAACAGTGAAACGATGTTTTAGGAATGTTTTATACTTTTACCTGAGCTTCGATGGGCCTAATGTTCTGGGAGTTCACCTCACATAAAATGAAGAAAAGCCATGACCCGGTCCAGGGAAGACCTGGAAAACTCCACAGCTGCCCCTCCTGTCCTCTGTTCAACATTTTCTAATGCCCCATTAATGTTGACAATAGAAAGTGTGACTTTTTCAAGGGGACACAGAACTACCCTCTGTTTCTTGGGGGTAGATGAGGAGGGAAGAGGTATAGTGATCAAATGCTTTCATTTCAAAAGTCTTTTCTAATCAGGACTGAATAGCACGGCTCCATAAAGTTTACTGACGAATGGGGACAGAGAGAGCAGTGAGCGCGTGATGCAGTGTGCGGATGATGTTTTAGTGAGTTGCACACTCGAAACCTGTATGTTTTTATTAACCAGTGTCACCCCAGTAAGTTTAATTTAAAAAATAAAATAAGAATTAAGTTTACTGTCTGCTTACTAAGAAATAGAATAAATAAGAGCTAACAGGATGGCCGCAAGGTCAACCACAATGAAATCAGGTAGAACAAGTGCCATCAACAGCTTAAAAATAATTTATTTAAAATGACTCCCCTGCAGCCCTGGCCTGTGTGGCTCAGTTGGTTGGAATGTGGTCCATAAACCAAAGGGCCACAGGTTCGATTCTCGGTCAGGGCACATGCCTAGGTTGCAGTTCAGTCCCTGGCCATGGCACATAGGAGAGGCAACTGATTGATGTTTCTCTCTCACATCAATGTTTCTCTCCTCCTCTCTCTCCCTCCCTTCCTGTCTCTGAATCATTAAGCATGTCCTCAGGTGAGGATACAAATAAATAAAATAAATAAAACGACTCCCCCATAAATGCTGTCCGTAAAGGTGGTTTTACTCTAGGGGAAATTGTAAAACTGCCCCCACCACAGGCAGCTCAATAGCAGCTGCTGAGGACGGATGGCCAAGAACGCTCCTGAAGGCAACTCTGGCCAGCGTCATCAGGCCGGTCACCTGTCTAACGGTTAAAGAGACAAAGTTTCTTCTTCTTTCTCTTGTAAACAATCATATAAACGGAGCCACTTTACAAAAGCAGCCAGAGCTGCCATACGAGAAGAACTGCCTTGCATGTCTCAAAGCTTGGAATGTCCGAAACAGGGCGAAATAGCCTTCGGGCTGAGCCTGAAGAACTGCTGTTTACCAAAACACTGTTTGCGAAGATAACGAGAAAGCAGTTACTATGACTATTGGGCTGATGACCACTGGACTGAAAGTGTGAAACACCATTTAGAATTAATATCACTGTTACAGTATCTGCACCTACAGAAAAGTCCCCTCCGGCCAATGCCACTGTCCCCCTTCCTTCCTCATAAACACCCATTGCCTTCTTCTCCTAATCGGGCTTCTTTTTGAATTAACATTCCCCAAGCAGTTATTCTTACTGATCTCAATCAGTGCATGTTGCCTCTCTTGGAAGGCCTTTTATTTTAGGTTAACACTCTCCACTCCTCAAGAAAGACACACCCTTCCAAAGACATTTCAGGATAATCACACAGCACTGTGTGGCTTGTGAAATGTTTTCATATATACACAACTCTCATCTGATGATCATTTTTCAAAAAAGAAAAGAGACTTAAATATTCAAGAATTGTCTCCAGGTCATTTTCTAGTAAGTGCCGGATTCAACACCCCACTGTCTCCTGTTAAGTTTTAGATTTTGGTGATAATCAGACTCCTCCACTGCCATGTGCTAAGGGGAAAAGGATTTAATTTTTCTCCAAGCTATCTCAGAAGGATGTATGACACTCCATTTATATGAAATGTCCAGAAAAGGCAAATCTATAGATTAGAAAGTAGATTTGTGGTTGCCTAGGGCTGGAGAAGGGAACAAGAAGTAAGGGCAATTGGGCCCAGGGAGCTTTTCAGGGTGATGGAACTGTTCTAAAATTGGATTCATGTGATGGTTGCACAACTCTATAAATTTACTAAAAGCCCTTGAATTGTACACTTAAGATGGGTGGATCGTGTGCCACTTAGTGATGGGTGGATCACTTAAAATGACCAGGAGATGGGTGGATGTAAATTATTTCTCAATAAAGATGTTTTTTAAAAAAGAACACATGAGAATCTATTAACCGCCCCCCCCCAATACTAAAGACAATTTTACCGTACCTCTCACTACAAGTGGCACTATTTATTTATGGTTCTCTCCCCTTTGACCAGCAAGGGTCAACAATTTCCAGCAGCAGCGGGGGCTAAAGTTATAAACATGAACAATTTACTACACTTGCACTTCTAACTCCCAGCACTGGCTCCCCTAACGTGACAACCATTTCACCTTTTCTCAGCAAAGTGACTTCTGTTAGGGGAAAGGTCAAGAAGTGCCTGGGCTTGGCAACTCACTGGAAGAGAAAGAGAAGACCCTGGTAATAAAACAGGAAGCGACTAAGGGCACTGGAGGCATTGTGGCCTCTGAAGAGGGGAGAGGATGGGCAAGTTGCCAGGGGAAAGCAAAGAGATGAAAAATAGTTATGCAAATAATAAGTCCCCTCACTGCCTAACCACTTTCAGTTTCTGTTCTGAAACTGTTCCAGGGTTTCCAAACAAAGAGTTCGCAGTGGCTGCCTGAAGCTTGTTACTTTCCTCCAGAGACTTACATACAATTAAGAAGAGTAAGCAAAACCTAGTAAACTAGGTTAGGTAAAGAGCCTTAATGCCTCAGTGCAGATAAGCACAGCCAGGGAAATTCCAGCCCCAACAAGTTCATGTCTGAAATTTGAACTTTACTCAATAGTTCCTAAACTCTGCCCAAAGAGTTTCTGTTTCCCAGAAACATTTTCTAAAATGCCTCTTACTCTGGTAGAGATGTTCAAATCTAAATCTATATTTAATTCACTATAAGGACCCAATACTGGGGGCAGCAGAGGAAAGAAGCACTAAGCACCAGCTGCAGCAGCAGTCTTCTTTCTGCAGGTTAGAGCTAGCCTCAAACCCAACTTTGCCATTCAAATCAAGCAGAAAGCACCCCCTCATTCAACCAAGACCCCGGGCCCCATCTTTAGGGGTCTGCTCCACTCCAGGGCCCAGTGACTTCAGCCCAGTCAGGCTTTCCTATGGATTAATCCACACATATGTGGAGGGCCCACCACGTGCCAGACTCAGGCTGGACACAGAATATACAGAGATAAATCACAAGCAACCTGGCTTCTCGAGCAGCTGTAGGCTGGGGAGAAGCAGCAGCTGATAACTTGCTGTGAATAAAAAGAGGACAGCATGTACTACCTTGTAGCCCCAGCATCTAGCACAGGGCTTCGAACAAACCAGCCTCAAAAAGTTAAGTAAAAAAATAATGAATGTCAGTTATGAATAACTATAAATGACTTTAGAAGGGGTGGTGGAAAGAGTCATTAAGATATTTTCTAAGTCACTGGCAGAACTGGAATGCCTGTCCAGGTCCACAATTTTCTTTCCTATAGGGAAGCTTCCTGGATCCGTCGGCCCATCTCCAGGGCAGAGATACTCAAACAAAACAGTAAACGAATAAGCAGAAAACGTATGGCATATCATCAAATTACCTAGAATCCAATCATTTCACCACTTCTCTACTGCTTTGGTCCAAACTACTACCCTCTCACCTACATTATTGCAAAGCCTCTATTCTATCTGCCTTGGCACCCATCCCCACCTCCACTACTCTCATCCCACACCTCCCACACCAGCCTATTCTCAAAGCAGCAGCCAGAGTGGCCTTTTTTTTTTTTTTTTAAATTATTGAGTTTAGAGAGAGAGAAACATTAATTCATTGTCCCACTTATTTACGCATTCATTGGTTGATTCTTGTATGTGCCCTCATTGAGGATCAAACCCTCAATGCATCTTCAGTGTATTGGACAATGCTCTAACCAACTGGGCTACCCAGCCAGGGCCAGAGTGATCCTTTTAATGCATAGCTTAGACCATGTCACTCTTCTGCTCAAATTCCTCCAATGCTTCCCAACTCATTAAGAGAAAAAGTCAATTCTTACAATGGCCTTTAAGGTCCTGAGTTATCTGGTCCAAATACACCCTGTTGCATTCTAAGCACCAGCCATAGTATACCTGGAACTTGTCAATCAGATTCCCACCTCAGAGCCTTTGCACCACTTGCTGTTCCTTCTGCCTGGAATATTCTTCTCAGATATCTGCATGGCTTCTCCCCTCACTGCCCTCTCAGTGAGGTCTCCCATGGCCATACTATTTTAAATTGCAGACACCTCCACCAGCCCTCCCTATCTCCTTTCCCTGCTTCAGTTTTTTCATTTTGCTTATCAATACCTGGCATATAATATATTTTGTTTATTTACTGTCTCCACTGACTAAAATATAAGCTCCGTGAAGGCATGGATTTTTATTCATTTACTAATGTATCACCAAAAAGATAGAAGCTGGAAAAAAAGAAAAATTAAATGAATGACAAATACTGTCAGGAAAGCAAGGCAGTAAAGGGGAGGAGAGTTGCAACCTGACCCAGAATAGCCAGGAAGGTCTCGTGGAGGAGACAGTTAAGCAAAGACCTGAAGGCATTGAGGGAGCAAGTTGCACATCCAAGATCAGGTACACGATTTGTAGGGCCCAGTGAAAAGAGGAAATGTGGGGCCCTTGTTGACAAATTATTAGAAACTTCCAGGTGGCAACAGCAAAGCATTAAACCAAGTGCAGGGCTCTTACAAACATGGGCCCTGTGTGACCGCACAGTCACACCGCACAGTCACACACCCACGAACGGGGCCCTGCACGCAGCTGTCAGGGCAAGTGTGTCCCACACAGATGGAGCAGCAAGTGCGAAGGCCCTCCAGGAAGGGGCGGTGCTTTGGGAACTAGCAAAGAGGCCACATATAAAAACATAAAGATTCCTGAGTCCCTTTTCTGAATGTTCTGATCCAGTAAGTTCAAGGTCAGCTAGAACCTTTTCTTTTTAGTCTGTCCCAGGGCACTCTCCCATCCAGGCAAGTTGGAGGAACACATCTATTTCCACACCTTGGGCTGCACACTGCTGCCGGTCACTGGGTTCCACTTCAGATAACCCGTTTCCACGCTGTTCTCCTGGCAACCCAGGGCTGGCCACCAGGTATCCATCTTCGCTTCTTGGCAGAGTCTTTGTTCTGGGAACCTCCTTATACCTAAAATACTACTGGCTTTCATCAGTGTCCCCCACCGAGGGCCTGAGGTCCTGTCTGGACTCCCAGCTGGTGGCCGGGGAGCTGTCATCCCCCGACAGGCTTCCCTGAGAGTTCCCGCTCTGCTAAGTCAGACTGGAGAGATGTACTCTGCTCTTGCCAGACATGGGATGTTCGAGTCAAATGTTTGCCTGGATTCACTCTTAATTTCCAGGTGCACCACCTTCGGTCTCTAAATCTCCAACATCTCATTACGCACTCCTTTAAACAACAGTTTAAATATATTGATGGCCTTGGCAGTCAATATTAGAAACTTACTCAAATTCTTTCTGCTCAATCAGGGAAACAGGAAAGCCTTTCTGCCTTTATAGCTTCTACCTAAAATCTCAGTTTACAATGAGTAAATCCAGTTACTAGGTACAGGTATTAATTAAATCAAGAACATCACTTCACTGTTACATATTATCACCTTCATTAGTTCTACATAATCAGTGGAAAAGTTTCTAAAAATTTCATCAGTTGAAATTTCATCAACTTTATAAGCCCTGAACTATAAAGCTGAAATTTATAGTTCAGAGCTCAAAGTAAATAATATATATGTAATAAACCAGTGGTTCTCAACCAAGAGTGAGTTTCTTCCCTGCGAACATTTGGCAACGTCTGGTTGGGGTGGGGGTACTACTGGCATCTTTGGTAGAGGTCAGAGATGCTGCTAAACACCCTGCAATGCACAGGATAGCCCTCCCCACAACAAAGAATCATCCAGTCCATAATGTCAATAGTGCTGCAGTTGAGAAACCCTGTAATAGACTGTTTGTATCTATAGATTCTAGTTCATGATATTTCAGCTTAACATGTTCAAATCAAGTGCCTTAATAAAGCTAACAAAAAATGTGATTTACACTTTAACAGAGAGGGGTAACAAGGTTATGAGTAACAGGATCTACACAAGTGAAAAACAAGGGTTAGAAAGCATTTGATCTAAGGTGGACACCTGCAGTGAGCAGATGTTTAGAAGCTCTAGGCAAGTCCAGTGAAACCACAGAGGGCAGCGGGTGGCAGAGAGATTGATGTGGCTAGTGACCAGGGAAGTATCACTTCTCTGGATGTCACCGGTTGCTAGGGGCAGTCACCCTGGCTAGGTGGTAAGACCCATGGAGACTAGACAGAAAAGACCTTCCTTCTTCTGTAAGAGAGCTGATGTTAAGAGAGCTCTTGATAACACCAGGATAAAAATATGGCTGGAAATCAGAAGTAATAGCTAGAGAAAAGCAAATGTTTTATCACTGTGTGGATTCCAGCTGGCCTCAATGAATAAGCGTATTTGGAAAATATCTTTACCTCTCATCCATCTTCTCACCTGTAAAAAGGAGATTAATTACACCTCTCTCAAGGCTTACGAGAAAAATCAAATTAAATAAGAACAAGATGGAACAGGACAAATGTAATGCCTGGCACCTAGCAGGCATTCAGCAAGAGGTAGCTACTGTCATTTGCCAACTCTTTTTTCCTTTGGCTTTGACCCAAACCCAGCCCCATTAATGTACATAAGAACTGTCGTCCTAAGCTCACATTTAGAAACTCCCATGGGGACAGAATGGGACAATCCATGGCACGATAATGTCAGCACATGCTTGTGCAGCAAGATCTTTGCTCTCAAAATGTTTACATGACAGAAGGACCTCCTACGTAAACATACACCAGCTTGTATGTGCAAAATAGATTCCTCAGTCTCTGTCGTTTCGTCAAGGGCCAGAGTTCACTTTAAGAGAGACAGATATAGAAAAGATCAACTTTCTTCCCATCCCCGTCTAAGATGCTTCAGGAAAGAACGTTGAAAACTGATACATAACTCAAATGCAAAAAGGCCATCACATAGCTCAGAGTTAATTATAAGTAATTTCAATGAAACAATATGTTCCCTCAGGTTTCCATGTTCTTCCCAAAGGTGTAATGCAATATACCCAGGACAGACACACTTATAAATTTATAATAAACACAGCTCTCCAGCTCACCCAGACCACAGTTCTTGGCTGCTGCTTAGCGACAGATGTCACATTCACAGTTGCCAGTGAGCCCAGGGGTGTAATTTCACTTCTAAATAAAGAAGCATAATCGATAGAACCAGAGCATCCGGAGGGAACAACTACCATTCTTGACTCATCACAGTGCTTGTTTACACAGAAAACAAAATTCCCTGCTCAAGTGCACAAGGTCTGTTCGGCTTTGAGTAAATATATCCGTGGTGGCAGGAACGGGACTGAAAATCCGGTGACTGCGGCTGCCGGTGAGGCCAAAGCCCTGGTCCTCTTTGGCTTTCCTCACGCGACAGAACGGTCGGAGTCTGGGCAGGGCACCGGGAACTCGATGCACCTACCTGGGGCGGGAGCCTTGGCGGCCTGCCCCTCTGGCTAACAGGACTAGTTTTGGCGACCATTGCTGTCGCCAGCATCGCGCACGGAGCCAGCGCTTGGGGCCGAGCCTCCCGGAGACTCACGGCTGCCTCCTCGACCCCCACTACCCGTACGCCCCGCCCCGAGACGTTCTCCAACCACCTCCCCCCGACCCTCCCTCGCTCCCTCCACCCACCACCACCACCCCTGCAGCCGGCGGCCGCGGCGGCCCTCCCTGCTCACCGTGACTCCGTACTTGAGCGCGATGCCCTGCAGCGTGTCACCCGCGCAGACCCTGTGCTCCACATGCCGCTCAAAGACGCCGGCGTTCACGCTGGCGGTGCTGCCGTACGAGCGGGTTTTGGTGCGGGCCAGGCTCAGCGACAGCTCGGCCTCCTCCGGCTCGGAGCTCGAGCGCGAGCGCGAGCGCGGCGGCGGCGAGGAGGCCGAGGGCCGGGGTGCGCGGGGGCCGCCTTCCCGCAGGGTCAGCACGGGCGAGGAATCCGCCATGGGTCCTGCGGAGGCCGCCGGGTCGGGAAGCGGGCCAAGAGGGCGGTGCCTCCGCCTGTGCCGCCGCCGCCCCGCTTCCTCCTCACTGAGGCTGCGGATGGCTGTGCTGCGGGGGCGGCGGGCTGGAGGCGGCGGCGGGAAGCTGAAGGCCTGGCATGGCGGGTACCCCCGCCCCCCCCTCTCCAGCCCCGCGCGTCCCGCCTTTTTCCCGGGCGCCTCTGCAAAGGGAAAGGCAAAACCAGTCTCCGCAGCGCCCGGCTGACTGTCGAGCTCCCCGCTGCCCACCGGAACGGGAAGGCCTTGTGCTGCCGAGAAACGGAGCTAAGAGCGGCCTGTCTTTAGGTATCCGCGGCCCCAGGTGAACGCCCCACCGGGCCAAAAGCCTGGTTGGAGCCCTGCCTTGACCACAGCAAATCACCAAAGCTTTGCTCTACTCCCCTTTTTGATTACCCAGCAGGCACCAGCCTCCTCAGACCTCCAAGCTCTCTCTATGCTAAGGGTACTTCGCTCTTCCCACTCGGTTACCTGGGTGCCTCTAAGTCTAGGTCACAGAAAACATTAACACCACTAAACATGTAAAGCCTCTCCAGGCCCATCTGAACAGCCTGTAGGGTCCAGTCCTTTCAATATGACACCAGGAGGACAGTGCTTCCAAGGCCTGGTGGGTGACCTCAAACTAACCTCCAATTGTTTGGGTTTCACCCTTCACTGCACACTAGTGCCGATGTTAGTCCTGGGTTGCCTTGAAAGTCTGACCAGCTACGGTCTAGTTAACTGGCTTACTGCTTAGAATTTACTATCTGCCTCCATCTTTTTTTTTTTTCTTATCGATTTGGTTTCCTCTTTAATACTCTGAAATCATAACTCGCCAAAGTATTATCCTTAAATCTACCAAGGACCTCTTGTCTGTATTCTTCACCTTGAATACTCTCTCCTCAACATTCTGACATGGGATAGTATTCTACACAGAGTGGGCGCGCACTCACTAGAATCTAGTGCCCGGGTTTCTGTTGTACTCTGGACAGCTCTCCAAAATGAGGTACCTGATAGGCAGATTAGGAGACCAGGAGTTTGATTCATTGGCTGAAGTTTCCGTATGTTGCCGTGTTGGACAGAGGCAAAGGGCCTAGATTTCAGGAGACAAAGGATAGGAAAGGAGCAAGTGGTCCCCACATCATTCTCCCACTCAAAAGTTCTTTAGTGGCTCCCAGTAGACAATAACATTAACATAATTCTCACTGGCATTCAAGCTATTCTTTCCATTTTTGTTATCCATTCTATGGCCATGGCCAATCTTCAGCTCGTCCTGTACACTCCATATGCTTCTGCCAGTCACGTGAATTTGCCCCTTTCTACTTTCATGCCTTGCACGTGCTATACTCTCTATCTGTAATGCTACTTTTCCAATATCTGTCTACTATTTTTATTCAAGGTTTATCCCAAATGATACAGCTTCCATGAGATAGTTCTTGATTCTTACCTATCCCCTTCCCTCAAATGCCCAATTATTCATTGTTTTTCCACTGAACCCCAAGGTGGTTTGTAACTCTTGTTTAGCATTTAACTAGTGTTTTGTGTCATGTGCGTGTCTGGTTGCCTCTATACATGCTTCTGGGAGATGAAACTATATCTACTCATCTTTTTAGCTCAGCAGTGCCTAGCTCAGAGGCTTGAATAAAGCATCAAAAGTGGTTGAATTGAGGTGTAGTAAAAAGACCATAAAAACTAAATTAGCTTAATTAGCAAGAATCTCCCATGCATGAACTCTTGGATGGTACCCAGTGTGCCCATCCCAGGGCCTAAGAAAACCCGAGTTTCAAAGTACAGATGAGATCAGGTAATGGAAGAAATTGCCCTTAAAGAGTTTGTGATCTAGTAGTGAGATAGCATATAACATGTCTCCAGCAAGGAAAAGTTTACTGAAGAAACTTGGAGTTTTTATTTAAAGATTAATGAACTTGTGTAATGATATGTTATTAGGTGTTCTTTGGAAAGGGGTCAATGATCAATTTATTGAGTAATGTCCAACAGTGTGCCAAAGGTGTAATGGCCACTGTAGTGAGAAGGTATTTTCAGACTGAAGAATGATGCATACAATTCCACAAAATATAACAATTTATTATAGAGTAATTTACTTACAGGATTGTAGGGTCAGAGCAGACAGGTGACCCAGCAGTTCTGCACAAATTATTCTTCACTACCAGACCCCTATTACAGTGCATTTTTTTATAATATAATTCAAGTATAGGTGACTGGTAAGACAAAGGGACAAAGGATGCAGTATGAGCCTGGGGCCATATCTCATGGTGGTCTTATGGTAGATGATGATTTATAATCAGTTCTATCACCAGCTTGATAATGATCTCAGTTGTTATTCCATTCTGGCCATTACTAACAAAAATATGACTACATTGTATGGAACACAGGTAATCATTAAGTAGAGACTGGTATGCTTACAAAGGATAATAAGGGTGGTTAAAGGTAACGGCATGATCCATGACACAAAGATAGAGTTGGTTTTTGTTCACAACCACATCTACACAGGGAAATATTGCCAGCTTTATTTCCCTTTTGGAGATTCACAATGCATATGAGAATACAGAAGGTTCTAGAAGTCCTGCAGTAAAGTAAGCTACTGGATGTTGCTTGACACCATAATCCCCAAACTCATATGACCATGGAACCCCTTTTTTTCTCAGAGTTTTTGCAAGGAGCAGGACAGAGGGTGTGACAGGCCTAAATAAGGGACCAGGAAGATGACTTTGAAAAGTCAGAGATTACCAAAAGACAGAAAAGTAGGTACCTAAATAACATAAGGGGCAGAAAAAGAGCCAAGTAGGAAAAAGTCTAGGTGGTGATCACTTAATTCCTTTACAAAATGACCAAAGCCTCTGTAAAGGTGCAGGAAAAAGTTCCCACCACAAGTACATGGAGATTCAAAAGCCATTCCACTTCTCTCTTATTAGGGCTAATTTCTAAGCTGTCCCTGGTTATTTTCAGTTTCTTCAGCCACATTAAATCCTGGGTCATAAAATGCTCTGAAATAAATCTCACATAATTCTCAGAATTTCCTCCATGATTCATTTTTGTGATCGTCATGATAGTTTCCTTTAAATCTAAGAAATAATCAGCTTGAATTAATACTTAGTTGATATTTTTATAGTTAGGGTTCTTTGTGAATTGTTTTTTCCTTAGATATCTAGGCTGTTCCCAAATATCTAGTCTTTCTGTGAATTTTATATTGATTTCCCCCTAATTCAAAAAATAAAAGTTAATATCTACAATTTGTGTCTTAGATTGAATTTTTTTCTATGTTTATTTTTGCTTCTTCAACTTTGGCTTCATTTATATCTACCTACAACACAGAGGAAACGTCACAACTAATGGTGAATTATTAGAAGCATTTTCTTTGAGGCCAAGAATAAGAGAAGGAAGCCTTCTATTACTACTTCTATTTAATTTTGCTCTGGAGGTGCTAGCCAATGCAATAGGAAAAAGGGGGAGAAAGGGAAATGAAGATTGAAAAGAGATAAATTGTTGTTGATCAGTAATGGACAACACTAAAATGTTTACGGGCAATACAGATAAGGTCTGCGCTGGAACTGTTCAACCTTCACAATCATGACACACAAGAGCAACATGCACGTATCAGTTGCATCAATCAACCAGACAGTGTAATTGTGAAAAAGATGACCTTCTAGATACTAAAAAACATTATGAGTAAACTTAACAAAAGAGAAGCACGTTTTATATGGAAAAAATCATAAAATTATATAAAAGGACATAAAAGAAGGTATACATAAAAGAAGAGATATGGCCCTGGGTGGCGTGGCTCAGTGGATTGAGCGCAGGCTGCGAACCAAAGCATCGCAGGTTCAATTCCCAGTCAGGGCACATGCCTGGGTTGCAGGCCAGGGCCCCCAGCAACCGCACATTGATGTCTCTCTCTCTCTCTCTCCCCCTCCCTTTCCTCTCTAAAAATAAATTTTAAAAATCTTTAAAAACAGAGATATGTTTATGGCTAGGAAGATGCAAAATGATGAAAATATCATTTCCTTCTCAAACTAATATATAAACTCACTGAATTTTTTACCTAAACTCCTATGGGATTCTTGTGGAAGGTAAAGGGCTAAGAAATGCCAAGACATTAGAATGATGAAGGGGGACTCAACCTTCACAGCCGTCAAGACATGACAAAGCTATGAGCAGTAAACCACTGCAGTAGTGCTGCTGGGCTAGACAACTGTAACACAGAGGCAACAAAGAAAGCCCAGAAACAGACCCATACATATCAGAGAAATTAACCTATGACAGTAAATGCTGCTGGTACAATTAGTTATCTATGTGAAAAAAAAGTGAAGTTAAATCTCTACCTTATACCATGTACCAGAATCAATTACAGATTGATTACATGTGTAATTGGGGAAAGCAAACCTAACACTTTTAGAACAGAAACAGAATCACAAATGTATGAGGACTTCATGCATGACACAGGTGGCCCTACAGACCACTGGGGAGTGGTCTATGCAATACGGGATGTCAGGACAATTGGTTAGCGGTTTGGTAGGATCTCTGTTCCTTACCATGCACAAAATTTAATTCCAGATAGATCACAGACTTAAATGTGAAAAATAAAAACTTAATACTTTCAAAAGAATATATAGAAAAGTATTTTTATAATCTCGAGATAAGAAAGGACTTCTTTAGTAAGAACCAAAAGAAAAGTTTTACTCATGAAAGAACAGATTGATAAACATAACGTTAATGTTAAGAACAGCTGTTGCCCTGGCTGTGTGGCTCAGCTGGTTGGAGCATCGTCCCGTGCACCAAAGGGCTGAGAGTTTGATTCCCAGTCAGGACACATACCTAGGTCATGGGTTCCATTGCAGGTTAGGGCACATATGCGAGGTGACTGATCATTGTTTCTCATATCGCTTTCTCTCCCCCCCCACCTCTCTCTCCAGTGAGTATGTCCTTGGGTGAGAATTACAAAAAATTAAATTAAATTTAAATTTAAATTAAATTAGGAACTAAGAAAAGATATAGGTGCCCCAGGATCCAAACATATTTGAATAAAATGTTTGATATATCCCTCATTACCCAAATTCCAGTTAATTTTTATATGAAAATCAGGAACCAATAGATGCTAAAAACTAGGTATTCTTCAACATTTAAATTCTGGCTATCTGAATTGAGAAACTACATAGATTCTGTTAACAAAGAATATTTTATTTGTAACATATACAACTATAATAAAGATTAATATCTAGAGTGCTTAAAAGGCTGATTCTTACCTAACAGACAAATAATCTAATGGCATAACTAGAATCTTATAGAAGAAAACATCCTGGTGTGAATAAACACATGCAAAGCTGCCTAATCTTATTAATTATCAAAAAAATTCACATTAAGACAACAAAGGGTAACCATTTTACACTCAAAAGATGGGCAAAAGTTAAGTTTGGCAAGACCACTTATCAGTGAAGATATGAATTCAATGCGCTGTTGAGAAAAGTACAATTTGGTACGACCACTTTGAAAAACACGGCCATTATCTCACAAAACTGTACCTGTGCATATCCTCCAAGTCAGAAATTCTAATATCAGAAACTGTATATGCCCTGTTGAAAATTTCATACCTAAATGTCAGGAAATGTGTGTGAGAATTTTCATTTAATCATCCTTCAGAATAACAAAAAAAAAAACAAAAACAAAAAACTGGAAACAATAACAAAAAGTTGGAAACAATCAATTAACCATCAATAGCAGAACAGATAAGTAAATTATACTGTACTTATATTATTATATATTTTAACAGCTTAATTGAGAAATAATTCACATACCATACAATTATTTACTTAAAGTATATAATTCAATGTTTTTTGTGTATTCATACTACACTATTAGTCTTTTAATCACGATAAATAACATATAACATAAAATTAGCCGCTTTTTAAACCATATTTAAGTATACAATTTAGTGGTATTAATTATATCCACAAAGTTGTGCAGCCATCACCACTATCTATTTCCAAAACTTTCTCATCACTCCAAACAGAAGCTGCGACCACAAAGCAACCACTACCCGCTCCTGCCTCCCCCAGACCCTGGTCATTGCTAATCCACTTTGTCTCTACGAGTCTGCCCATTGTAGATATTCATACAGGTAGAAATTTACAATGTTTGTTGTTTCGTGGGTAGCTTGCTCTACTTAGTGTAATGTCCTCAAGGTTCATCCATGTTGTAGCATGTATCAGAACTTCATTCCTTTTATGGTTGAATAAAATTCCATCGTAGAGCTGTGTCACATTTTGTTTGTCCATTCACCTGGTGATGGACACTTGGGTTGGTTCCACATTTTAGCTGTTGTAAGTAATGCTGCAATAAACATTTATATATAAGTACTTGCTCACATTCTCGCTTTTCATTTCTTTGGGTATATGCCTAAAGGTGGAGCTGCTGGGTCACAGGTAATTCTATGTTTAGCTTTTTGAGGAACCGCCGAACTGTCTTCCACAGCAACTACACCATTTGACATTCCCACTGGCAATGCACAATGATTCCAACTTTGCCACATCTGTGCAAACAAATATTCTTTTCCCAGTCTATGCCTTGCCTTTTCATTCTTTTAACAGTGCTTTCTCCAAGCAAAAGTTTTCAACCTAGTAAAGTCCAACATCAATTTTTTCTTTCGTGGATCTGCTTTTGGTGATGTGTCTAAAAAGTCATCATCTAATGCAAAGCCACCTCGATTTTCTCCTATGTTACCTTCAAAGAGTTTTATAGGTTTTGGTTTTGCAGTTACATCTACAATCCATATATTTTTTGTGAATAGTAAAAAGTCTTCTTAGATTTATTCTTTTGCATATTGATGTTCGATTGTTGCAATACCATTTGTTGAAAAGACAAGCTTTTCTCCACTAAATTGCCATGGCTTTGTTGTCAAAGATACGTTAACTGCATTTCTGTGAATCTATTTCTGGCTTTCTCTTCTGTTCCACCAATCTATTTCACCAACACCACATTGTCTTGATTACTGCAGCTTCATACTAAGTCTCGAAGGTGGGTAGTGTAAGTCCTCTGACTTTGTTCTTCTTTAGTATGGTGGTGGCTATTCTAGGGTTTTTGCTGCTCCATATAAACATTGCAATAATTTTGTTGATGTCTACAAAATAACTTCCTAGGGTTTTGACTGGGATTGCATTAAATCTACAGGTGAAGTTGGGAAGAATCACTGCCCTAACAGTATTGAGTTTTCCCATCCATGATCATGAAATACCTCTCCATTTATTTAGACCTTCTTTGATTTATTTCATCAGAGTTTTGGTGTTCCCTTCATATAGATATTATATATATGCCTAAGTATTTTTTCCTTGTTTGTTTCTTTGTGCTAATGTAAATGGTGTTGGCTTTTTTCAAATTCTAATCATAGAAAAGCAATTGACTTTTTGTATATCGGCCTTGTGTCCTACAGCCTTGCGATAATCACCTATAGCAACCTTATTCCAGGAGGTTTTTTAAAGTCATTCTTTGGGATTTTCTATATAGACACTTATGCCATCTATGAACACAGACAGCTTCATTCCTTCCTTCTCCACTTGTATACACCATCCCCATCGCCGAGCCCCTGCTCTTATCTTACTGCATTAACTAGGACTTCCAGTACAATGTTGAGTAGGAATGGTAAGGGGAGACGTCCTTGCCTTGTTTCTGACCTTAGGAGGAATGCATCTAGTTTCCCACTGTTAAGTATGTCAGCTGTAGAGTTTTTACAGATGTTCTTAATCACATATAAAGCTCTCCTCTATTTCTAGTTTGCTGGGATCTTTTTATCATAAATGAATGTTGTACTTTGTCAAATGATTTTTCTGTACCTACTAATATGATCATATGATTTTTTTCTTTAGCCTGTTGATATGATAAATTACATTAATTGATTTTTTTAATGTTAAGCCAACATTGTATACCTGGAATAAATCCCACTTGATTGTAGTATATAACTCTTTTTATACATTGTTGGATTTGAATAATTTTGAGGACTTTTACAAGAGGTATTGGCCTGTAATTTTCCTTTATTTGTAATGCCTTTGTCGGGTTTGGGTATTAGGGTAATGCTAGCCTCACAGAATGAGTTAAGAAGTAGTCCCTCTGCTTCTGTTTTCTGGAAGAAATTACAGCAAATTGGTACCATTTCTTCCTTAAATACTTAGTAAAATTTACCAGTGAAATTATCTGGGCCATGATAAAGTTCATAAAGATTAGGGCAGAAGTAAAGTAAATGGAGTCTAGAAAATAATAGAGTAAATCAACAAAATTAAAAGTTGGTTCTTTGAAAAGATCAACAAAGGTGACAATCCTTTAGCTAGAATGACCAAGAAAAAAAGAAAGATGACTCAAATATCAAAATTAGAAATGAAAGAGGGGACATCACTACTGACCTTACAGAAATGAAAAGGATAATAAATTTATATTATGTACAACTGTTTCTCAACAACTAGATAACTCAGATAAAATGGATACATTCTTAGAAAGGCACAAACAAAAGAAACTGACTCAAGAATAAATATAATCTAAATAGATGTAGAACAAGAAAAGAGGCTAAATTAGTAATTTTTAAATTTCTGACAAAGAAAAGCCAAGGCCCAGAAGGCTTCTTTGGTAAATCTACCAAACATTTAAAGAATTAATACCAATCCTTCATAACCACTTCCACACAAATAGAAGGGGAGGGGAACACTTCCTAACTCGTTCTGTTGATATAAGGCAAGTGTTACTCCAATACCAAAACTAGTCAGAGGCATCAAGAGAAAAGAAAATATAGACCAATTTTCTTATGAATATGGACACAAAAATTTTCAACAAAATACTGGCAAACCAAATCCAACAACATATATCAATAAAAAGGATTATACACCATGACCAAATGGGATGTATCCCAGAAATGAATATTTAATCTAACATATGAAAATCAGAGTGATATACCATATCAATAGAATAAAGGGGAAAAAAACACATGATCCTCATAATGGACACAGAATAAGTCTGATGAAATCCACCACACTTTCATGATAAAAGCATCAAGCAAAGTAGATAGGAACTTCCACAAACTCATAAAGGTTGTTTACTAAAGAATACCATCAAGAAAGTGAAAAAAAAGAACAATTCACAGAATGGGAGAAAAATCAATGCAAATCACATGTCTGATAATGCATTTATGACCACCAGAACATATAAAAAATTTATGAATCAGTAATAAAAGACAAATGACTCAATTAAAACTTAAGTAAGGGATTTGAAAGGACATTCCTCTATAGAAGATATAAAAATGGCCAAAAAGCACGTGAAAAAAATGATCATCATTAGTCATTAGAGAAATGCATATAAAAATCACAATGAAATACCATTCTACTTTCTCTGGGTGGCTATAATTTTTAAGATAGACATTAGCAAGTGTTGGCAAATGTTGGGAACCACCCTGCCTGGTTTCAGAAGCTGTAAGCCCCTCATGGCTAAGGATGAGTGACCGACCTTTGGACCATAAGCCGCCAGGGAGACAAAGCTTATCTCCCTGACAGGGGTGCCGCTTCTGCCTCTTATACTTCACCCTGCCTGTCCCCGGATGTTTGGTTGGTTAGCCAATGACAGGTCAGATTCCTCAAGGGAGGAATGACCTAAGACAGGCACAATCACGGGGAAGCCCCAGCGAAGGACTTGGTGGGGCTATAGCAAAAGTGGGGGGTGGACCCTTGCCCCTGGGCTTTGACAAAGCCTGAGTCCTCATTCTGTCTGCGAGAACTCTTCGAATCTCTTGGCTGCCTTACTTCCCCTGCCTGACTTAAGCCTGAAACAATGACAGAGGGCTGTGCGGCCCTGTGTTGGAAAGGGCGGGTTCCCTGGGGCAATCAGGCCTAAGAAAGAAAATATAAAATCCTGTGAAACCTGCTTTGCTAAGAATGCTCTCAATTAAATGATAAATGTTCAAGCAGGAAATGAGTTTGTTTCCCAAAGTCTTGTAGCCCTTTAGCTAACAGACCCTGACTCAGAACAAGCTCTCGTAGTTCTTTGTATGCCATCTATTGTTTGATCCTTACTGCCTAACAATGATTAATAAGCTTTACCTGTATTCCTGTGCAAAATGAACCCAATAAAAGCCCATTGAGGAAAAGGCTCTTGGCCCTTCTCCTTTGAGAGATCAGCCACCTTTCCTCCCCAAGCAGATCATGTCTTGGTAGACTTATTCTCATCGATGGTGGCCAGGGGTGGGGGAGGGGGGTGTCCTGTGGGTGGAGTCTCCCCACAGGCAAAGATATGGAGGAATTGGAAGCCTCACACATTACGGGTAAAAATGTAAATTGGTGCAGCTACTTTGGAAAACAGCCTGGCAATTCCTCAAGAGACTAAACATAAAGTTTCCATATGACCCAGCAACTCCACTTGAAAAGAAATGAAAATGTGTATCTATATAAAAACTTGTGCACAAATGTGCACAGCAGCATTATTCATTCATAATGGCCAAAATGTGGAAACAACCTAAAAGTCCATCAACTGACAAATAAAGAAAATGTGGTATATCCATACAGTATAACGTCATTTGGTCATAAAAACAAAAAAAGAATAAAGCACTGATACTTGCTACAGCATGAAGGAACCTTGAAAACATTACTAAGTGAAAGAAGGCAGTTGTAAAGCCCACGTGTTTTATGATTCCGTTTATATGAAAGGTCCAGAATAAGCAAATCCAGAGAAGACAGAAGATAGATTAGTGTTTTCCAGGGGCTGAGAATGTGGTGGGAAGGGGCAGTGACTGCTAAGGTACATGAGGTTTCTTTTTGGGTTTTTGAAAACATTCTAAAGTTAGGTTAGGTGACAGTTACATACTCTGTGAATATACTTTAAAAAATTGAATTGTACAGTTTTTAAAAGGGTGAATTTGTGGTCTATAAAATATACCTCATTGAAGTTGCACTTAAATATGTAAGAAAGCTCCATTGCTCAGCTCCAACCATTATCAATCCATGACCAAGCTTGTTTCATCTATTCCCCACACTGCCCCCCATACCAACACCACGCTCACACTGGATTATTGTAAAAGCAAACCCCAAACATTATTTCTTCCAAACAATTCAGTATTTTTAGTAATATGTAGTAGTATCTCTCCACAAGAACTCTTTTCTTTTGTTCAAGTCTTCTTTTTTTTATTCTTTATTTTATTGATTATGCTATTACAGTTGGACCATTTTCCCCCTTCACTCCCCTCCACCCTGCCCATCCCCTCCCACCCACATTCCCCCCTTTAGAGAACTCTTAAAATTTAAAATAATACCTTAATATAATTAAACATCCTATGTTCACATTTCCCCCAATTGTCTTATAAATATGGATTTTAAATGGCTGCTTTGGACCTGGCCTGTGTGGCTCATTTGGTTGGGCATCATCCACCAAACTACAAGGTCAAGGGATCTATTCCCATTCAGGGCACATGCCTGGGTTGTGGCTTTGGTCCCCAATCAGGGCACATACAGAGGCAACTGATCAACTGATTAACCAACCAATCAATGTTTCTCTGTCACATCAGTGTCTTGCTTCCTCCTTTCTCCTCCCTCTAGATCAATAAAAGAAAATTTTTTAAAAGCCAACTACTTTATTTAGGTCAAAATCGATACACTGTATGTGGTTATTTCTCCTATGCTATGTATCTATAAGCTCTCCCTTTTCTTTTTCCTGCAATTTATTTATTGTTTGTCTTATAGAGTTTCCCATACTCTGGATTTTGTTGATTGCACTACTGTGATGTCATTGAACATGATCACTATCATATGGTGATTCAATTTTAGATACTTGCTGCCAACAACACTATAAATATGACTTAATTCACAGTTCATCAACACAGCCACCAATGCTGTAGAGCTGACCCTATTCTTTGCAGCATATTTGTCACAAATCATCAAATGTAATCTGTGTAACAACCACACATGGTAAGTATTGCAATACTATCCCCAGTCTACAGATGAAGACACTGGGCTTAGAGAGGTTAAAGAAACTTCATCACAGTCAAGCAGACAATGAATATCTGAGTTTAAATGCAGGTCTTTCTAATGTTAAAACTCATACTTCTGTTACATGATAATATCCCCATCCTTTGCCTGTGGGTTGTGATTCTTGTTTATTTTTATCAACTCTGCAAAATAGTCCTTCAGTCCATCCAAAGAACTTACTTTCACATTTCATCTGTAACACTGAGGATGCTTTCAGCTTCAAGTAACAGAGAACTCCATCTCAAATTGACTCAACAATAAGGATATTTATTATCTCACATAACAAGAAATCCAGAAGTAGGGCAAACCAGGGCTGATTGACTTACTGACTCAACAACAACATCACAGACCCAGTTCATCCTGTCTCTTTACTCTGCCATCATCAGTGTGTTGGCTTTGTCCTAAGGCTAGATCCCCTGATGGTTCTAAGATGGCTATTCCAGTCTCAGGTAACACAGCCATATGCAAAAACATCCATGGAGATGGTGGCATATTTCCTTGTATGTCTGTTTAAGAGCAAGAAAACATTTCCCAGAAGGCCTTCAGCAGACCTCTCCTCAGGTCGCCCTGGCCAGAACTGGGTTACAGTCCCACCTCTAATCACTCACTGGCCAGTCAAGAAGGATCCTATTCCCCTTGCCTGAGATAGGTAGCAGTATACTTCTGAGATGGTAATAGGGTCACCTGGTGAAGGCTTCCGTAAAGAAGAAGAAACAGGATGGGATGGATGTTGAGCAGGCAAGCAACAGTATCTACGACATGTTTCTAATGAGATATGCTACATTTTCCATTGTGAATAATAAAAATACTTCATTATAACAACCACACAGAACTTTTTACTTTCTATCAAGTGATTTTTACTGTTGTTGTACAAGCTTTCTTATCCACATGAGGAAGAGACTAGAACAGATGATCTGTAAGGTCCGTTTCAGCTCTAAGAGTTCTGTCTCAAATCTATATTTTCATTTTTCAAAAAGCAAGTTGAAAACTTAAACCTACTAGATATAGCCAAGAAATGATGATGGGTTTCAACTGATCATAGGTATGGCTGCCATCCTTTTCTCCCTTAGAAATTGTTTTAAGTATATTTTATTGATTATTACAGTTGTCCCATTTTTTCCTCCCCTTTATTTCCCTCCTCCCTGCACCTCCCCTTCCACCAGCATTCCCCTACCCTCCCCACCTTAGTTCATGTCCATGTGTCATACATATAAGTTCTTTGGCTTCCATTTCCCATACTATTCATAACCTCCCCCTGTCTATTTTGTACCTACCATTTATGCTTCTTATTCCCTGTACCTTTTCCCCAATACTCCCCCCTCTACCTCCCTCTCCCCACTGATAACCCTCCATGTGATCTTCATTTCTGTGATTCTGTTCCTGTTCTAGGTGTTTGCTTAGTTTTATTTTTACATTCAGTTGTTGATAGTTGTGAGTTTGTTGTCATTTTACTCTTCATAGTTTTGGTCTTCTTTTCCTTATGTAAGTCAATTTAACATTTCATATAATAAGGGCTTGGTGATGATGAACTCCTTTAACTTGACCTTATCTGGGAAGCACTTTATCTGCCCTTCCATTCTAAATGATGGCTTTGCTGGATAGAGTAATCTTGGATGTAGGTCCTTGCTTTTCATGACTTTGAATATTTCTTTCCAGCTCCTTCTTGCCTGTAAGGTTTCTTTAGAAAATTCAGCTAGTCTTTAAAAAAAAAAATTTTATTAATTAATTTATTTTTAGAGAGGGGATGGTATGGAGAAAGAGAAACATCAATGTGTGGTTGCCTCTCAGGCGCCCCCTACTGGGGACCTGAGCCAGGCATGTTCCCTGAGTGGTAATCAAACCCCAGCCATTTGATTCACAGGCTGGTGCTCAATCCACTAAGCCACACCAGCCAGGGCCTCAGCTGACAGTCTTATGGAAACTCCTTTGTAGGTAACTGTCTCCTTTTCTCTTGCTGCATTTAAGATTCTGTCCTTATCTTTAATCTTGGGTAATGTTATTATGATGTGCTTTTGTGTGTGCTTCTTTGATCCCACTTCTTTGGGACTCTCTGGGCTTCCTGGACTTCCTCGAAGTCTATTTCCTTTGCCAGATTGAGAAAGTTCTTCATTATGTTTTCAAATAAGTTTTCAATTTCTTGCTCTCCCTCTTCTCCTTCTAACACCCCTATGATTTGGATGTTCGAATGTTTAAAGTTGTCCTGGAGGTTCCTAAGCCTCTCCTCATTTTTTTTGAATTCTTGTTTCTGCATTCTGTTCTGGTTGGATGTTTATTTCTTCCGTCTGCTCCAAAGTGTTGAGTTGAGTCCCAGTTTCCTTCCTTTCACTGTTGGGTCCCTGTATATATTTTTTTATTTCACTTCGCATTGCCTTCATTTTTTCCTCTACTTTGTGACCACACTCAACCATTTCTGTGAGCATCCTGATTACCAATGTTTTGAACTCTGCATCTGATAGGTTGGTTACCTCTTTGTCACTTAGTTGTTTTTCTGGAGTTTTGACCTGTTCTTTCATTTGGGCCATATTTCTTTGTCTTGGCACACCTGTTATGTTGTAAGGGGTGGAAACTTAGGTATTCACCAGGGCAGGCAACCCATGTCACTGCCTTGTGGCACTGTATGTGGGGGAGGGGTCAGCACTTTCAGTTACTTCCCCGGCTACCCACAAGCAAATTGGGCCCTTCTGATGCTGATTCCCAGGTGAGTGAGTTTGTATATATTCTAGGACCCTGTGGGTCTCTCCAACAAACTTTCCTATGAGTGTGGGAGTTTCTCCTGTTGCCACAACTCCCACAGGTTTCTTCAGTCAGAGGTTTTTGAGGCTTTATTTCCCCACACTGGAACCCTGGGTTGTGCAGTCTGTCTCGCTCCCCAGTTGTTCCTCCCGGTTTATCCACACACAAATGTGGGACCACCCAGTCTGCCAGCCACCGCTTCACCAGTCATCCAGCTGCAACCTTGCCATGCATACTCTCACCCTGGCTACCTGTCTCTGCTCTTCCTACCAGTCTAGATGAATGTTTCTTCTTTAACTCCTTGGTTGTTGGAATTCCCTACAGTTTGATTTTCTGTCAGTTCTGGTCGTTTTTTTGTTTTTAAATTTGTTGTTGTCCTTCTTTTGGTTGTGTGAGGAGGCAATGTGTATCTACCTATGCCTCCATCTTGGCCAGAAGTACAGAAATTTTTAGACAGATTTAAAGAACTAAACTGACTAAAACTTATATCTGTCCATTAAATTTTAACATTAAAAGTAGAAAGGTTATCTATTTTACTTTCCTCACTCATCCATGAACATCTACTAGCTTGCAACCCTCCTGGTATAGACAGAGATTGAACAGAAGTTCTTTTCATAATGTTTCCTTTAGTTTGGTGCCAACATCCTCCTGGAGCTTATACATGGCCCTGGGACTGTCAGATAGCTCTTGTATCTCTGCTTTGACTGCCAACTATGACTTTGAAATCATTTTTGTGCTTGCTTGCTTTCAGTCTTTATCTGAATAATGCTCCATTGATTTCATCACACACAGACACGTTACACTACTGAGTACCTTTGCTATATCAACGCTTTACTACTCTTTCTTATCTGAATAAAATCGCTGCCCTGGCTGGTATGGCTCAGCTGGTTGAGTATTGTCCCACAAAGCCAAAGGCTGCCAGTTCAATTTCCAGTCAGGGCCCATGCCTGGTTTGCAGGCCTGGTCTCCAGTTGGGGTGCATGTGAAAGGGAACCGATGGATATTTCCCTCACACATTGATGTTTCTCTCCCTCTCTTTCTTTCTACCTTCCTCACTCTAAAATAAATAAATAATTTTAAAAAATGCTTTATTATTTTCAGTGTATGCCTACCTTCAGTTTTCTCTGGGAAAACTGCCAGCTTGATCTGTAAGCAGTCCCATTATCTAACAGAAGGCTATGATTTGTGACACGCACACAATATAAAGTCAAAGATATTATGTCTGCTACACAGGACACTTGGAATAACACCAGGAAAACACGGAAGTGTAATTTAAGCTGGTTTGGTCACACCTCCATTTCATTTAACTCTTTCCAAGATCAGACTTGTCATTCTGGTGAGGAGGCCCAGGGTGCCATCCGTTATTGCAGTCGAAGGTGGAAACCACACTGGTCTCTCAGTCAGCAGTGCCTGTGAGCCACTGTTCATCATGCTAGTCCCAAAAGCCCTAGAGAAGTCACTTTATTTTCTGATGCAGCCCCCTTGCTGGGGAAGGTATGGCCCTGGTTTGAAACACAAAAAAGAAAGACATTGCTGTGGGTGCCTCTTTAGGGAACGCCAGAGTACCCAGAGCGGAAGGAGAAAAGATAGGCTTAATGACCAGTTGGAGGACCTTGGGTAAGTTATATCACCTCTCTGTGCCTTGAGAACTCTGACTGGAGAAAGCTCTTCACTCTGTATCCCACAGGTTATCACAAAAATCAAGTGAGAACATGAACGGGAAAGTATTTCACAAATGCAAAGTGGTGTTGTTACTTTCCAATAGGGAATTTCCTCTGCAGCACTTCTCTCTCCACATGATTCCTGCACAGGTCATGTAGATGATGATGCTGTTTCACCTCCATTCACCCTTTGCTTGTTTCAGGCAGAGATTACACCTGGAATGTTGCTTGCATCCACTATTTTTCTTTTTCTGTTAAAGATTTTATTCATTTTTAGGGAGAGGGGGAGGGAGGGGCAAAAAGAAAGGAGAAACATCAATGCGTGAGAGAAACATTGATCCGTTGCCTCTCACATACAACCCAACCTGGGACCAGGCCTGCAACCCATGCATGTGCCCTGACTGGGAATCAAACTGATGACGTTTCGGTTAGCAGGCCAGCACTCAGTCCACTGAGCCACACCAGCCAGGGCCTTCATTTTTCTTCCACTACAGCTCTAAGATGCAAATTTCACCATAGTGTGAAATACTGCATAGTAGCTACTTACAAAACTCAACATACCTGAAACTGTCCAGATAAATGTTATAAGCAAGAATTATAACAGGGGGAGACATCCCCTTCAAAAAGGAAATCAAGTCTAACTAGAAAAAGCTCCTGAAAGGTTACCCCATTGGGCTATGTAGTTTGGCACCCCATTATGCTACATAGTTTGGTAATTAATTTCCATAGGTTTTTAACATTTACTTGGGACATGGGTATTGATTTCTTATAGAGAGGGAAAGGGAGGAAGAGAAGGAGAGAAACATCAATGTCATTGAGAAATATCGATCGTTAATCTCACTTAACCGAATGGAACAGGATGGAACCTCAACCTAGTTCGCATGTGCCCTAACGAGAAATAGAACCCGTAACTTACTGATTTACAGGAAGACGCTCCAACCAATTGAGCCACGCTGGCTAGGGATAGGCCCGCTATTTTTAACTCAGCATTATATGCAGGGTTTTCCAGGTAAAAAGTATGCCGGGGAAGGTCCTTGCACCTCCCAAGGAAGGACCCTTTACTGATCATGTGCTAAGTACCAGACACAGGCACTTTCTCCTATGCACCTAATAGTGTTTGGTCCTCACAACTCATGTGTTACGCCTACTTTACAGATGAGGATACTAAGGCTATCAGAGGCCAAGTTGTTCAGCCTCACATCTAATGAAGCCACCGCATGTGCATGGGCTCGCAAACACTCTTGCACCCCAAACTTCAGATCTGCTCGCTACCTTCAAGCATGTACCCCAGAGACTCCGCAAGCTTGCGCCCCAGGCCCGCGTGAATCCAGTAAAACCCAGGGCAAGCCAAGTCTGTATCTGAGCCTCGTCTCTATCTGAACTCGGTCTTGACGAGACTGCCCCGTTAAGGCGTTCATTCACCCAACAGCTCCCCACAAGACTGAAGAGTCCTTGCCACCCACCCTATCTGTAGTCCCTAGCTTCTCAAGAGAGCCTGCACAGCATTTCCCCAGGGCTGAGACTCTCCTCGCCCGCAGAGCCCTTAAGGGGTCGGGACGTAGATTCTGGAAGACAACACTTGCTGGGCAGGGCCGGAGTGGAGGCGAGGACCGGACAGTGGGTCCCGCTCCGCGCGGCCGCCGCGCGCCGCCGAAACTACGCTTCCCAGCGTGCTCCGCTGCCGCCGCGCTCCCGGCGCCGCCCGCCGTCCGGGACCCGCCTGTTGATCGCCGTGCTTGCCCGCTACGGCGCCGCCCCTGCTCTTGGCCGGCTACCTAGGGGCTGAAGGACTGACAGCTCGCACCAACGGCTACGGGATGGGCGCACTGACCGGTGAGCACGCAGGGCTGGGAGGGGGCCGGCTGGGGCCACGCGCTGTCTACAGCC
The DNA here is from genome assembly GCA_004024845.1 of Tonatia bakeri. Taxonomy (NCBI): domain Eukaryota; kingdom Metazoa; phylum Chordata; class Mammalia; order Chiroptera; family Phyllostomidae; genus Tonatia; species Tonatia bakeri. The sequence goes on from PVIA01002182.1 coordinate 142,015, forward strand.
CCAGTCTGCAGCGCCGCCAGGGCAGCCGCGCTGTCCCAGTGGCTGGAGGATGCTCAGCGTTGGCGCTCGGCTGGCAGGGTGCGGAGTGCGGGGCTGCCTCGTGCCTCCAGCGTGGAGCTGCGCAGAGGAGAGCTATGCGTGGGGATGCGCGGGCGGGAGGCTCCTGCGGGTGTGTGTTCCACGCCCTGCACTGCGGCTCCGCTGCCTCTGCAGCGGTCGCTGCCTCCGGGCCGCTGCAGGGAGGGCGCGGTCTCCTGTCCTCCCAGGGCTGCGGGGTTGGGTTTTTCCACGCTGGGCTTTGTTCACCACTTTCCTCTCCTGTGAACATTTGACGAGCTCCTCGTACCTAACTAATGCCTCGCACTGCATCTTTAAAGCGGGAGATGGGGAAGGGTGGGGTAGGGTGGACACCGGCTTGTGTCTTTTTCTAAGACCCCGGAGCTGTCATTCGCAGGGAGTTTCAGCCTCTGAGCAAGCAGCATTCAGAGAGCGGCCTGATGCAGGTTCTTGAGACCCTTGTATTTTTCCTGGTTAAAGAAAAGGTAGCAAGTGTTCTCTTGAGTCTTCCTAAATTTACCCTGTTGACCTGCAGAAATGAAGTTTGATTTCTTAATGCCGTAATAATAATATTAACACAAGTCTTCTCATGGGAATTTTTATTTAAAGTATTCAAAGGTGGGAAGGTGATGCAGGCCAAATGCAAATTAGCAATGAAATGCTAAGGCATCATCTTGCCCATTAGACATCCGAATCACTCACGAGGCACTTGGAAAGGCAATGAAAAGGACATCGGAGCAGGTGTGTTTAGGACAGGTTCCTGTTTTAACTCTACGATGAAGAAGCTGAGGGACTCTGGGCAAGTCCCTTCACCTCTCTGAGCCTCTTGCATGTAAGATGGGACGTTTGGGCAAATGATTTCTAAACCTGTGTTCTCCCAAAATTCTCGTATCGGAACTGAAGGGATGAGTGGGCTCCATTCAACACCATCATGAAGACCCTGATTGTGACAGAGCAAGTGGCTTTACCCTGGAGAGGAGGAAAGATTTTTCTGGGCTTATGCAATCTAATTTTTTTTAAAAACAAAAGTGATTTTGTCTATCTACTCTCTTTAGTCTGACCAAGTAAATATGCATTACCACTGTTTTAATTTTTGTTGATCACTGCAAATTTGTAGGCAACGTGTTGTTTGTTTTTGATTTGCTGAAGGTGGAGTGATGAGACCAGCAGGTAAAGGGAGGAGCAAATGGCCCCCTAAGGTGGACTGCAGTTGTCACATGTGGGCAATAGGGCTGCGGGGAGGAAGCCCCAGCAAGAAGTAAGCAGAGAACACATCCACTGAGAAAAGAGAGAGCTGGGTGCTGATGGGTTTACTTGAATAATAAATCTACACAATAGAAGGAATGAGAGAACCAGAAAACCACTGCAGTGCAAACCCTAACATAACTGATTGAGACAAGGACTCATCCACAGTTACAGCACCTTTGAGTGAGCCCTGACCAGTGCGGCTCAGCTGGCCAGGCATTGTCCAGGTCCCCAGTTCAGTTCCCCATCAGGCACCACGCTTGGGTTGCAGGTTCCCTCCCCAGCACATAGGAGACACAAAGGGTTGATGTTTCTTTCTCACATCGGTGTTTCTCTTCCTCTCTTTCTCCCTCCCTTTCCCTCTCTCTAAAAATCAATCAATCAATCAATCAATTAATTAATTAATTAAATCTTTTGAAATTTCTGAGTGAATTGTTGTTGGAGAACAGGATTTTCACATTTTTTCAAAGCATCTTACCACAGATTGTCTAGGAAACATGAGGCCTTACAATGAAGAGATGAGCAAGTTCTCACTCGAGCCTGGTGATCAGGCTTGCTCATGCCTGGAATGAGTCTCCTGTTGGATGCAGTAAGAAGGTCATAACTTCACCCATGGTGTGTTCTTGCCAGGAAGACTGGAGGAGCGGGGAGTATCGTAGCTTAAAATACTCAAGTGATGTGACAACCAGTTGGGGTGTGTGAACGTTGGATCCTAAATCAGAAAAAAAAAATAGCTGTAAAAGATGATTTGGGGCAGTTAGGGAAAATTGAATGTCCTGAATATTAGATGATATTATGGAATTACTTTGAATTTTCTTAGGTGCAGTAGTGGTACTGTGGCTATGTCCTTAATCTTTCAAGATGTGTGTCTTAGAAGCAGAGTGTCTTGACATCTGCAACTTTCAGCCAGTTCAGGAAATAAGTATAAGAGTTGGGGAGCAAGCTCAGAAATACAGCGAAGCGATGACGTTTGGTGAATCAAAGACAGTGGTATAGACATGCTTATTATATTATTTTAACTTTTTGTAGATTGAAACTTTTTAAATTAAGAAATTGGGAGATATCAATAGAGTCAATAAGTACATAAAGAGAAAGCATTGTAGAGAACTGGGTGGTCGGTGACAGACAGTTGCAGTGAGTCCGTGGGGAATGCACAGTTGGGTCCCTTTCTTGGTTCATTTTGGCTACTGTGAGTCACTTTCTTAGGACACCCATCTCCGAATTGTAACCTCAAAGTATTAGTAATTGCCAAACCTTAGAAATTCCAGCCCTACCCAAGAACCATCTTGAGCGCACTGCCCCTTTCCTCTGTTCAAGATCTGTGTAAATGCAGAAGGTTCCAGGTGGTTGTTCTTTTTGTTTTGAGTTAGGGAAGCATTGGAGAAAGAACAGGTCCAGCTTTTTGACAGAACAGAAGATGTAGGATTTTCTCTCATTCCCTTTATTTGTAAATCACATGCAACCAATTGTTTCCTTATAGACTATAGTGGTCAAAAAGGTGCATAGAAGGCATGTGCGAAAGAGACTTCCTATATCCAGACCAAGGAAACAGAAATAACTCTTAATGTCATACAGAACCTTGTGCTACAAGAATATTTTTGCTATACCTGCAATGTATATATAAAAAATACTGCTTTTATGTTTTGCCCTGCTGTTTTGGCATCAAGACATCTCTTTCATGTCTGTTGCCAGTATTCTGGATTCCTCCGGTGACGGCTGAATAGAGAGGGAATGAGAAGGTCAGCTCTAGGACTGTGGATAACAGGAGTTCGTGAAGCAGGGCACAAGGCTAGCCGTGCCAAGCTTGTACATAAGGAGTAAGAAGCAAATCTGAGGCATGAGCTCTAAGAAAAAACTGGAGGCCTCTCATCAGAAGGGTTGGAGAGGTCTAGAGTCTAGGGCGCGGGCTGCTGTTCAGCCCATATATGCAAGGACAGCTGTCTCTGGTGTGGATTGCTGACAGCCATTCTGTCTGGGCAGTGCCCGTTCCAAACCAGTTGCTAAATATTTTGCCTATCATCTTGTTAAGCATTTGTGAGTCACAATACCTACAAAGAAAGAGGCAAGATACATGGCTCAAAAACTACATTAGCCATCAGAAGCCAGGAGGATACATGAGCCGCAAGATAAAAGCAGGGAACCCATCATGCTAGTCAGGAAGTGAAAAGCTTATAACTTCCCAAAGGCAAGGTGAGAGGAGATGGCTAGCATCAATAGGCAGTTAAAAACCAGCCCTGGCTGGTATGGCTCAATGGATTGAGCCCCATACTGCAAACATACATACTGGTTGCTGGTTCGATTCCCAGTCAGGGCACATGCTTGGGTTGTGGGCCAGGTCCCCAGTAGGGGGTACCTGAGAGGCAACCACACATTGATGTTTCTTTCCCTCTCTAAAAAATCTTAAAAAAAAACGCTAAAAGACACAAATCCCCAGTGGAAGGCAAGGAGGTAGACAGAAACAGGGACTCCTGGGAAAACAGAGAGTAGAGCTGGACAAAGGGAAAAGGAAGCAGGAAGTAGAACCTGACAAGAGAATTAGAAACCGGGTGGTGGTCTGGGCAGACAGTAAGACTTCCATGCTAAAGAGCTTCTGCCCCAGGCCAGGAAGTTTCTTGACTACTTCTTGCCCTACTTCTTGACCAGGTGGAAACCAATCTTGTACTTTTGAAAGCCCACTTATGGTGGCTTGCTACACCTGGCAACACTGACTCAAGGGTCTTACCGGGTGCTGCCTCTCTATATGTGACAGATAATGACAGGGAGAACAAATACCCCAAATGGGAGCTTATGCCCTGACCAAGGACAAACGAGAAGCGGCTTTGAGTGAGAGTTTGCACGTGGTAGGCACTGAGCCCAGTACACACATTATCTTACTTAGCATCCCCTTCACCTTCTAGGGTAAATACTGGTTTTTTGCCCATTTTGCAGAGGAAGAAATGAGGCCTGCAGAGGTGGCCCCCACTCATGGATCTGCAACCATTAGACCGAGGGTTGTTTGATTCCAGGGCTCATACTTATAGTCTTGTGTGTTCTGAACCTGGAGAGGGGCGGTCGCTCGTGGGCACATGGTTTTTAAAAGGAGACTGTTTTCAAGCACAGTTTGAGCTATGCCAGCTTTTGTGTAGTAAGATTGGCCAGTTAAGAACAAATAGTCTCAGACACAGACTCTCCGTTCCGGTAAGATCTGTTCCTCATTGCCGCCAGCTTGTCCCTCCAATTGGCCTTGTCACATTTTTGCCTGAAGTTCCTCCTATTCCAACCTATTCTCTGTCCCTTATCTTCTGCAAGAATTTCATATAGTATGACAGAAGCCGTTTGCCTGTTTAAAAAGAAGCAGATGTGATGGACTGTGCCATCCTCAAATAGCTATATTCCAAAATACAGGCTGTGTGCTTTGTACACATCTTTGTGTTTACCCACAGCTAGAAAGGAATTAAATATAGAAGATTAATTCAAGTTTTATTGGAGGAAATGTTGATATGCTGATTCTATGCTGCTTTATTTGTTTTAGAAAATGTCGATTTTGCTCTAATATAAATTGGCTCTTGTAAAAATTATGAGACATTGAAGATATGTGATAAAGAATAATAACTTCTCACTTACCTACTGCCCCCACTTGGGATTAAATCATCACCAGTACCAGTTGGAATCTGAGCCCCCCTCTCCAATCAAGTCCCCTTCCCCCACCCGCCCCTCCCAGTGTGCTCTGTCCTTTCTGTGAGCAGTCCTCCGCATCTTTCCCAGACAGGTATGTACTCTGAAGCGATTGGTGGCACTGTTTTGCCCATTGAAAAAACTGTTCACTAGGATTTTACAAGTAGTTTTTGTTCACTCTTTTGTAAACATCACTCTCAGGTTTTGATTGCACTGCTTGTTTTGGCTTTGGTGGTAAGTCTTTGCACACAGGCAGGGCCAAAGGTTGGGTGCTCGGTGTTGTATCTGATTTTCCTTCCTCATACCGTAGTTGCACAAAGAAGGTGGTGGAAAGAGAAGCAAAGAAAGCCACTCTCCTTGATTTCCTTCTCAGGGCTTATATCTTTGGATAATTGAAAGAGTTTTTTGAGGGCCCAAGTCATCCTTCCTTCAGCTCAAGTCCCTACTCCCGGTTTCCGTTTTCCTGACTGGCTCAGGGTGTGCGCCCACCTGGGCTGGCAAAGCCTTATCTGCCTCGCCTCATTCCACTGTGCACGTTAGTATCTTGTTGCCTGTTGAGCTCTTGCCACGGGACAGACGTCTTCTGGAGGTGAGGCTGTGGCAGTGCTTTGCAAACTTTCCACTGTGGCATCACTAACGGGGAGAGGACCAATGTGAACCCTTCTGGGCCCTGGGTGGGGCTAAAGCAGGCCAGCCATGAGCCAGAAATTTGCAACTTGATTTTAAAAGCTACGTGAATGCTGCATTCTTCCCCATAGTATATCTGTATATATTATTAAAAAAATAATAACTAGCTTTTCCCCAAATCCTCAACTCTAAGTTGTACTCCAGGAAGATGCATGCACCTTTTATTTTTTCTCCTCTGGCTTTGAGATTCTCCTGGCACATTGGCACAAGCCATGCAGTTTGTTTCACCAGGTAGTTACATACTATTAACGTGTTATTGTAACTACTTAATTAATGTGTCTCTCACTGCTAAACCATAAACTCAGTTGGGGCACAGGATATCATCTGTTTGGTTTACTCCTATTGCCCCAGCAGTGTCTGGAAAACATGGGCTTTCAATAGATATTTGTTGAATAAATATACAAACCTGAGCTGGAGAAGGAATATAAAGAATTTTGACATTGTCCCTGTCCCCTGAGAATTTGTGGTGTAGTTGGAGAGAGAACCGTATATGTAACCTGCATGGAAAGGTAACGGGAGGGCAAGGGGTGAACAGCAAATTGTTAACAGGCAATTCAAATCGAGGAAGCAGAGCGACTTCTGTGGGCTTGGACAGCCTCAGAAAATTCCATGACAGAGCAGGAGGCAGTAGGTGTAGTGGAATGAGCTCTGGACCGGTGGGCCACTTCACCTCTCCGAGCTCATTTCCTTCGTCTGACGGTTGTTGCACAATATCTGTTGGACGCCTACTCTAGTTCAAGACCTGTGCTGAGAGCCAGGATTATAACAGTGAATAAAATTGATACAGTCCCCACCCTCACAGAGATTAGCAAGGAAGACAAAGATAAGATATGCAATTGCAATAAAGTCAAGGAAAGTTCTGATCAAGGGGTGTGCCATGGGGATGGGGAGAACAAGGCCTCTCTGAGGAGTTGAAGCTTTCACTGAGGCTGGAAGATGAGGAGGTCAGCAGTGAGCCAGAGGAGGAGCGGATGAGAGTGCTATGAGCAGAGGGAACAACATAAGGCATGATCCAGGAATTGGAAGTGGTCCAGGAGGCTGGAGCCAGGAGGAGATGGAGGGAGTCCCATTCAGGAGGAGGCTGGTAAGGATGACAGAGGCCTAACTGTGAATTTGAACTGTCCTCAAGGCAATGGGAAGTCTCTGGAGAGTTGTAAGTAACTAGTGCAGAGTTGTTTAAAAAGATCACTTTGGTCATTTGTATGGTGAATGGATTGAAAGCAGGTAAGAGGGAGGGGGCAGTGCCGTAGAGTGAAGTGGGTGGAGTCTTAACAGATTTAGGTAAAGACTGGGTTTGGTGATTAATGGCTAAAGAGGAGACAAGGAAGAGAAGGTGTCAAGAATGGCTACCCCCCCACTGCCGGCCCTGGCCAGGTAGCTCAGTTGGTTAGAGGGATGTCCTGATAAACCACGGCTGTGGGTTCAATCCTCAGTCAGGGCACATACAAGAAGCAACCAGTGAATACATAAATAATTGACCCAACAAATTGATGTTTCTCTCTCTCTCCCTCTCTCTCCCCACCCTCTCTAAAATCACTAAGTAAAAATTAAAAAGAGAGAGAGAGAATGACTCCCTAGTTTCTGGGCCAACTTCCTGAAATGAGAAACTCTGGAGGAGGAGCAGCCATTCGGAAGGAAAGATGATGAGAGTACTTCTGACATCTGAGGAGCCTGAGGCAGCCAAGTAGAAATATCAGTTCAGCAGAGAGAAATATATAAATCTAGTCCAGAGCAAAGATACAGATTTGGGGATCTTTGGGGTATGGAAAATAATTAAAGTTTTGGAGGAGATGAATTCCCCCAAGGAAAATGTATAGTGTGAGAAAAGTTCTAAGGCAGGACCCTGCAGCCTGCCAGTATTTAAGGCAGAAGAAGAGGAACTGTCAAAACAGATCAGGATGGAGAGGGGAGGAGAAAAAACATCTATGTTGCTGGACTGGATGATTATTAAGGCCTCAGTCAGCTCTGACAGTCTGTGGTCATCACAGGGCTGGAATCTGAGCCAGGTCTCAAAAGCAGAGCACATGGCTTATTCATGAGAACAAAGAAGGGAATTCCAAGTAATATTACTATATCAGCCAAGGTCCCAATAAGAAACAGAGGATACACACAAGCTGAATAATTGGAAGGAATTTTAATAAAGAGGCTATTTATAAAGATGTAGGGAGGGTCTGAGGAATGCAATAAGGCAGAAATCTGGCTCTAGCCACAGAGACCCTTCACTACCCCCAAGGACTGAAGTCCACAAGGGAAGTGCCGCTGTACAGAGAAGGCTGCCTGATGGGAGATGTGGCCCCTGGACCCACCTCCCTCTCCTCTCCACCTGCCCTCCAGTTTCCTGCTAGTGCCTACTATTGGCCAAACAGAAGCCAGACAGCAAGGGAGCCCACTGATGCACATCATCTTCCTGGGGCACAGAGCAGGATGGGGACTGGCTGTGGAAGCACGAACAAGATATCTAGAACAAGTATGTTGGAAAATTGAAGTGTATGGATGAGGGAATATATTAATTTCCTATTGCCACTGTCACAAATTTGGTGGCTTAAAACAACACAAATTTATTATCTTACAGTTTGGGGGGTTAGACGTCCAAAGCAGGCTTCATTGGGCTAAAATCAACGCTTTCCTTTCTGAAGGCTCTGGGGCAGAATCCACTTCCTTGCCTTTTCCAGCTTCTGGAGCCCACACACATTTCTTGGCTCTCAGCCCCTTCCTGCATCTTCAAAGTAACTTCATCACTCTTAACCTCTGCCTCTGTGGTCACATCTTGTTCTCCGACTCTTCTGCTTTCCTCTTTCCTCTTTTAAGAGCCCCTGTGATTAATTGGGCCCACCCAGGTAATCCAGGATAATGTCCCTATTTTAAAATCTTTGATTTAATTACACTGGTCCCTTTGCCATGTAAAGTACACTCCCAGGTTCTGGGGATTAGCATGTGGACATCTTTAGGAGGGCATTATTCTGCCTGCCACATAGAGCGAATAAAACATTTTGACTAGGTTGGAGGGCTGCCTAAGAAAGTAATGAAAAAACAAAACAGGAAGTGCAGATCAAAGCCACACTACAGGAACTTCGGATGCTAGACTGTCTGAATTTTATTCTGTAGACAATAGGGAGCCATTAGAAGTCCGTCACCAGGGTAGTGGCTTGTTAGCACTGTTAAGAAAGATGATCTGATCGTGGTGATCTGGGTGGCTTAGAGGGAAGAACAGAAACCTCTCAAGATGCAATTAGAGTAGTCCAGGCCCAGGGGAACAAAAGGCTGAAACGAGAGTGACAGGAAGGGATGGTGTGGAAAGTCCTGTGCAGTAAGACTCTACTAGAGGTGTCAGCCAACTAGACCTGGAATGAAGGGGAGGGATCTGAACTTTGGAAGTGACTGACTGGTAAATTAATGGTATGATCTAGATTTCTAGAAAATCAGGAGAGCAAATCTGTTTCAGGGGAAGATGAGGAGTTGGGGTGTACGGGTAGAATCCTGGAATAGAAATACAAATAGAATCGTATCAACTCTGGATACCATCCATTGTAAAACACACCAGTATTTTATGTACCACTAAGAAAAAAATAAAATGTGGCACATGCCTTTTTAAATATATACTTTTTATTTTATTGAAAGAGATGTTCTTGACTTACAGACTTTTGATGTCTTTTAATTGACATAGAACAAAGTGCACATCTTTAAAGTGTACCATTTGATAAGTTTCGACCTGTGCATGCACCTGTGCAAACTATGACCACAATCAGAGCAATGAACATACACGTAACCCCAGGTTTCCTCATGCCCCTTGGCATTCCCTCCCTCTGTCTCTCCCCACCTCTCTTTGATCCCTATGCAACTACTAGTTTACTTTCTGTCATGTAGATCAGTTTACATTTGCTAGAATTTTAGATCAGTGGACTTGTACCATGCATGTTCTTTTTGGACTATTCTTTTTGGTCCATGTATATTCTTTTCATTCAGTATAATTACTTTGAGGTTCATCTATGTCATTCTGTGTATCAATAGCTCATTCGTTTTTAATTCTGAGTCTCTTCCATTATATGTATAGACCACAGTTGGTTTACCCATCTACTTACTAATGATTATTCAGGTTGTTTACAGTTTTTGGCCATTACAAATAAAACTGCTGTGAAGATACATAGATTTTTAAAAGAACATTCCTGTACATACATAAAAAGGGAAAAATGCAAGTGAAATGAATTGGTCGATATTCTTAAATGTCTTCATGTTCAGATTCCAACTTTTTGAATCGTTTTTTGACTCATAGTCATCTGTGTCTGGCTTTTTTTGACATAGTACCTCCTCTATGCCATCAAGAATAGTATTTTTGTAAAAGTTATTGATACTGGCTCTTAAACCATTCTGTAATTATAGAGAACTGGCCTAGTCAGGACCTTCCTTTGGGGGTGTTGCTAAGTACACCTGAGTACCCACCTCACCCACTCCCTCCTTACTCAATTTTAAAAGAGTCCCTGGGATTTTCCCCAAACCCCTGACACCTATTCTGCTAGTTTTGAAGCAGATGCTTCCGATGTTTACATCTATCTGGGTAGCAACAAGTACATCTGGACTGCTGCTGCGTCAGTGGTTATTGTAGGACCATCGATTATAAGGCACATCTTAATTTCGGGATGTTGAATGTGGGGAACTGTGCAACTTAAAATACGTTAGGGCCCTGGCTGCTGTGGTTCAGTGGATTGAGTGCCAGCCTGTGAACCAAAGGGTCCAATTCCCAGTCAGGGCACATGCGGAGATTGCGGGCTAGGTCCACAGTGGGGAGCACATGAGAGGCCACCACACATCGATGGTTTTCTCCCTCTCTTTCTCTTTCCTTTCTCCTCTCTACAAATAAATAAATAAAATCTTTTAAAAGTTTTAATAAAAAAATAAAACCTGCTAGGTAGTGTAGTTCAACCAGTTCATTCATATGATGGCTAGGAGCCTGGCAGATTGAGATCCTTGTCCAGAGCCACAGTAAATGGGTGGTAGCTGGGACCAGAACAAAGTGTAAAAGATCCAGTTGCTTTCTTAGACTTCAGTGGGATGGGGTTTGTTTTATTTTTACTGGAATAGAGCAATTGAAGCAGAAAGAAGGTAGACGGATAAAAAGGAGAGTTACATTGTATAAGGAAACGACACATAAATAGAAAACCGCAACTTGAATATGGTTAGCAGTTGAATTAATAAGGAGAAAGGAACGACGTTCTTTACCTGCCAACCCATTTTTCATTCTTCCTGTTTGAATTACCTTGTTCAAAACAGGGCTTCTCAGGTCATTTCTCCGCTTCACAAATTTGTGGTGGCTCCTTATCTCCCGAAAGAATGAAGCCCAGGTTCTCTGACAAGGCATGTAAGGAAGGGTCTTCACAGGTGTCTTCTGTGCCTTTAGTTCTTTCCTCTCCCCTCTCCGTAACTCTCCCCTCTAGAAACACCAAGCGTCCATGTACTCGCCGACACACCATGTACTGTCCCATCTTTGTGCCTCTGTTAGTGCGGCTCCTTTTTCCTAAGAACGACCCTTCCCCACTCATGCCTACCTTACAACCTTTTCCTTCAACCTCAAGCTCAACCTCTTTTTCACAGTGTCTCCTTGAGTCCTAGATCCCCTCATCCAGTAATTATTTCCTCACGTGCTTTAAACCTACTTTATAGTTGTTTCTATTATAACACTTACCAAGTGGTATCATCCTACCTGTGTGTCTCGCTGAGCCATGATCTCCTTGTTTATCTTTGCATTCCTGTTTTCTAGAACTCTTCCTGGCAATTAGTGGGGGTATAGCAAATATTAATTGCTTTGAGAGATCTGACTGATACTAACACCTCCTAAGGAGAAGCAGTCGGTTGAGCACGTTGTTATTTCCTGAATACAATATTATCTTTCTAGGGACTGCCTGTGGAATCTTCCGCCATAAAAGAAGGAATTGAGTAAAATCTTCATTGTGAGTGGAGGGGTGGGGGTGAGGTGGTATAAAGAGAGGGGATTGAAAGGAAAGTGGACTAAGGGTCTAAAGAATTAAGCACGGTGGCCCAGGAAACAAAAAGGAAATGAGACTAAAAAGAAAATGGGGAAGGAGGAAAGAAGAAAAGAGAGAAGCGGAGAGGTGATCATGCAGCCAGGATTTTAGAACCTTAACTTAGTTTAACGGCAGGGGAGTTACTGGACAATGCTTCCTCACATGGATGTTCCAAACTCTCTTCCCTGAATGAACCCCATTTTGTATTCTTCCCATCACTCCGTCTCTGAAAAGACACAAGTGTGCTTCTCACAACTGCCTTACAATTAGTGCATTGTTCCTCACTGTTCTCTGCGGGAAGCTGGAGGCGGCACAGTAAGTAGTACGGTGGAAAAGCACTCATTACGCTGGGCATCGGGAGGCCTGGCACACCCCAGTCCTGATGCCTCAAGCAACGTGCTTAGCTACCTTTCACCTCAGAATCCTTGTCTGTAAAATAGGGTACTAATGTTTGTACAGGCTTTCTTTCCAGGTTGTTGTAAAAGACAAGTGAGTAAAATACTGTATATGAAAACACTTTGTAAGTGGTCAGCTGCTCTGCAAATGAAGGTTATGGTACCTTTTTTTGATTAATTAATCATCCAATAGGGAGACACCCACTGGCCCTGTCTCCTCTTTATAAGTCCTATGTACAGAAAGGAGATAACGGTGTTTCTTTCTTATTAGGAGTATTCTGAAGTCTCAGGAAGCTGGCCCTTGTAAATGTTCATGGCCCATGAAAAAGGCATATAAGAAACCATGGCACTCCCTTTTCAAAAAGAGTTGGAGAAATACAAGAACATTGATGAAGATGAGCTTCTTGGCAAACTCTCAGAAGAGGAACTGAAACACTTGGAAAATGTTCTCGATGACCTAGATCCCGAGGTTAGTGGCCTGGAACTGAGCCTCGGGGTTAGTGGCGGTCTGGGATAAATGGCGTGGCACGGTCCTCACGCAGTGGTGTAGAAATGCCTTGGCTTCAGACTCAAGTTCTGTGTTCTCCCCTGATTGGGTCTGAGTCGCTTATTTCTACACATTTGTGGAGAACCTCAATAACCACATCTTTAATAGGATATGGCAAATGTATTTCTAAAAAAAACAGTTTAATGTAAATAAGGAAAAAATAGATTCCTTTGGTTGACAAAAGACTGGTCTGACCGGGGGAAAGGAAAGGTAAGAGAGGGAGGCAACAGATCTTACTGAGTTTCCTCTGTGAGTCACACACTCTGCTGGGCACAGAAGCCCCTTAGGTAAATTGTGTCGTCTCCATTTCATGCGTGAGGGGGCAAACTGGGAGAAGGAATTTACCTAAGACCTCACCCTAGTAAATGTCGGAGGTTTTATGTAAACCTGATCTTTAACCCCAAAGGCAGATCTTTTTTATATCTCGTTTCTTTCAAATGCATATAAACAACTTGGAATCTGTAATAGGTAGATTAGAAGAACTGTAACAATAATATCAAGTATATTTAAGTGGAGATTTTAATATTTTTATGAGCTCTTAAAAAGCTAAGTATTGGGTTGCCCAAAAAGTTCATTTACTTTTTTTCTGTAAAATTAAAGACACATTTTTCATTTTCATCTGGGTAGTTTCAGTATGTCAGCTATCTCCTGCTCTTGGCTTCTTGGCTCCTGGTCGGTAGAGACCAGGAGTGCTGCTGAACGTCTTCCAGAGCACAAGACAGCCCCATAGCAAAGAATTATTTGGCCAAAATGTCAATAGTACCAAGAAATTTTGCAAGCCACCTTTGACATGTTTGATTAGTCATGGTACCTTCGTCATACACTCCACAAATCTTTTCTCCCATTTCAGTTGCATGTTTACCTTTCTTGAAATAATATAACACGATATGCTGAAATGTTGCATATTTTCTTCCATCTTCAATATTAAAATGGCAGCATAAAAATTCACCAATTTTGATAAGGTTTTTTTGATGCATGCTGATATGATAGCTGTCACAATACAATCTAACAAAATTGTTTCAAATGAAGTTAAAGGAAACCAAGCACTACTAGAGCCATCATACGGACAAAAACATAACAGATTTTTTGGCCAACCCAATAACTTATTATGGTGTTTGTTTAACAAGCACCTTCTTCAGCCCTGCTGGTAGTATCTTAAACTTAGGACCAGAGGCATCCAAAATAATGATTTTACTGTAAATAAAAATGACACTAAAATCATTTCTGTGGTATTCTGATATGCCAGGTACCTTGGATATTATATTTACTTTTAAAAACATAAGTATTCTATTTGTATTTTTTATTTATTATTTATTTATTTTTTAATCCTCACCCAAGGACATACTTATTGACTTTAGGGAGAAGGGAAAGGATAGAGAGAGAGGGAGAGGAACATCAATGTGAGAGGGAAACATCAATTGGTTGCTCCTTGTCTGTCCCCCGACCAGGGACCAAACCCACAACGAGGTAGGCATGTGCTCTGACCACGGGTCAACCTGTGACCTTACGGTTCACAGGATGACGCGGTAACCAACTGAGCCACACTGGTAAGGGCTGTTTGTAGTTTTACACTTAAGGAAGGAATCTCTAAGTTTAATCAAGCAGGTATCAACATAATACCATACACCATAATATATGCCATAATATTCACTTTAAGTGCTTGGATGTTTCCCCAGGAGAAGGGTTAGCAATAAGAGAGTGCAACAATATTGGCTCCTCCGTAGAATCTCCATATGCCTGCCTGGGAGCACCTCGGGTGCAGTTCCGGCCAAACCTAAGTGGGCTCTGTGGCGCTGTGAAGGGAGGCTGGCCTTTTGCCAGCACATGTTAGAAGGCAGCTGCAGAAGACCCAGAGGCTGCTCCAGCCATCTGTGTTCTGCCTGCATGTATTGGGAGCCCTCCTCTCAGCACAGGATATTAGAGCAAGTAGGGCGACAGGTATGCCAGAGAACCCCACCCTCAGCTCACACCCACATCCCCGCATCTCTGCACAGGTGTCCTTCTCCATGCTTCCCCCATATACAGCGGGGGTGGGGGGCGGATAACAAAATATCAGTTGGGCAACACCTTCCTTCTGGCTCATACCTCTGTCTTTGAATCAGAGTGCCCTGCTACCAGCTGGATTCCGACAGAAAGACCAGACCCAGAAGGCAGCCACTGGCCCATTTGACCGCGAGCATCTCCTCATGTATCTGGAGAAGGAGGCTTTGGAACAGAAAGACAGGGAAGACTTTGTGCCCTTCACTGGAGAGAAGAAAGGTAAGGACCTTAGGTGGCATATCTTGGGGCAAAGGTACTCCTACTGTATTGTCATGGAAGATCTGGCAAGGGAACTGACACAGGAATGGGAAATAAGCCCATGAATTGGATTCGCTATTAAAAAGAATGAAGGCTGATGGATACATTATCAGTGTAGACATTTGTCCAGACCCATAGCACGTCCACCACCAAGAGTGTACTCTAATGTAAACTAGAAGCTTCGAATGACGTTGATGTCAGTGGAGGTTCACTGATTGTAACAACTGTGCCACTCTGCTGTGGGATGTTGATAGAGGGGCTTGTCAGTGTGGGGCCAGGGGGAATACGGGAACTCTCACTAGTTTTCTCTCTGAACCTAAAACCTGCTCCCAGCCCTGGCTGGCTGGCTCAGTTAGCTGGAGCATCATCCCACACACCAAAAGGTTGTGGGTTTGATTCCCAGGGCAGATACCTAGGTTGCATGTTCAGTTGCTGGTTGAGGAGCATACAGGAGGCAACTGATCGGTATTTCTCCCTCACATCAATCTCTCTCTCTCTCTCTCTCTCTGTCTATCTCTGTCTCAAATCAATAAACATAGGTTTGGGTGAGGATTAAAAAATAATAGTAATAAAAAATGTTTAAGCTGCTCTCCCAAATAAACTTTATTAACTAAATAAGAGTCATGGAGGCAAATTAAATGAATGCTTAGAGCATGATGGTACTCAAATTAGTTATGTTAGAAAAAAGATCCTGACTCCCAAAGAAAAAGTTTTGGAAGTGTGAAGTAGTGTTGTGCCTGAAAGAGGGTCCCATGGGCGTGAGTGGTTTGTCCCGGTGCTTCACCTGCTGCGGAGGTCTCCTCCATGTCCAGGCGTTCGCTCTGTTCCTTGTGATGCTGCCATTAGAGGCCAGTGCAGCCCGTCCTTCATGCAGCCGGCATTTACCTCCTCAGTGCAGAGCTGAGTGCCAGGTGCTGGGCCCGCAGTGAGGACCACCTGTGCTGGGAAGGCTCTGGGACGAAGTCCTGAGCTCTCTCCACACTCGGAATGATCTCAGAGTTAAGGCATGAAAGTCCTCCTCCTTCCCTCTCGACCCCGAGCTCCTTTGGAGGAAGAAGTGGATACCAGTTGCCTCTCCAGACTCTTCAGCTGCAGACAGCAGCTTGGGCCCACGGGCACTAACGAAATCACTGGTAACCTCATGCCAACCACAGTCTTTTCCAAACACAAGTCAGATCATGTCGCCTTCCTGCGCAAAGCCCCAAATCCTTACTGTGGTCCTCACGGTGCTGGAAGAGTTCGCCCTGCCCACCTCTCTGAGTATCTTCCCTCACTGAGCCTCAGCCCCAGTATCTTCATTCAGTTCCTCAAACCTGCCGAGTCCTTTTCCCATCTCAGGGATTCTCGTGGGCTCTTCCCTCTGACCCACATCCTGCTGTTTACATTCTACATCTTAGCTTACATGCCCGGGCCTCCAGCTTTCCCTGAGGTCTCTGTCTAAGACAGACCCTTCTCTCTGCCTTGACACGCATTTCCTGCTTTCACAGCACTGGGACAGTATTTATCCCTTTATTTTGGGTTTTGTGTGTTTTCCACATCATACTGAGATCTCCAGTGAGGCTGTGCCTCTCTGGCACAGAAACTGGCACAGGGGTGGCACTCGGTAAACGTGGGTTCAAATAAATGCCATCTCTGAGCATCTGTATCACGGCCGCGGGGGACAGGAACACAGCTCCCCCGCCATCATGAGTCACAGCAGTGCTGCCTCCGCGCACACGGCACCCGCGCTCTCCTCTGAGCCTTGCATCCTTGATGCATCACGCACCAATGATGATGTCATCTTACTAAGAAAGTAAAGTTGAACAGTGACAAACTGGGCAAGGAACCAAGGATTGCCATCGAAATATGGAGCTCTTTCTATGGCAGCATGGTTGCTATGGGGCTATTTAACTGTGAAAGAAAAAATAAATTATAATGTCAAATTTCCAGTAAAATTCCAGTTAACATCCAGTATTAGGGTAGTGACAGAATAATAGAGGAAAGCCTTTTCTTCTTTTCTCAGAGTAGAGGTCTGAGGAGCAACTGTGCTTGATTCCCTCTCCGTCCAGGTTAATCTGCAGATGGTTCACAGGGATGTTAGGAGTGCGGAGCAGCCTGGGTAATAAATGGGGATACAGAAAGGGTATGCACCGCACAGGTAGCTTAGGCGAAGCAACACAACTGAGCAACGTGAGCAGAGAGCAAGTTTTCTGAACAGAGCAGAGCTCAGGCTCAGGCTGAGGAGTCTGCAGGGCCCCAGGAGGGACCAGCGGGTGTTCTGGAAGCAGTGGGGGCTGCCGTGAAGGCTTCAGGAGAAGGGCCCAACAACCTCGGCACGCCCCATGCCCTGGGCCCTAAGTTCCCGGGCTACGGTGAACCCTCCACTGTAACTTTAGTCGCTGAGGACTTGTTATTCGGCCGGACCCCAGGGAATGGATGTGCAACAGCAGTTGTCCTGAATACCGATCACTGTGGCCCACCCGTGCAGCTAGTGTTTCGAGTAATCTGAAACAGTGCCAGGAATTAGGAACTTAGAAATCCTAGTTTTGACTCTGGACCCAAGATCATCTGAGCCAAGAAATAAAATGCTTCAGGCTACAGATACTATGAAAATTAAGTCTGGATAAGTGCCAGTGTCTGAGATGCTATTGATTACTTGATTTTCTATTTTTTTTCCTTTTCTATCTTCTGGCCATTCTCCTATTTTGTTTCCCAGTGTGTTTTCTTTATTTCTGGGAAATGTGGCTGCTTATATGATGGTCAAAGGTAGAAACCCATGGCCAGGATACTCTAGCCTGAGCCACAGGGAGTGGGGCCTCTTCGGGGTGACCAGTTCTGCCTGGCCCCTGTTTCCTTACCCAGCCATTGGAAGATCTGGTGAACCATCAGGAAGTACGCAGCCACTGTGACCAGGGACATGTCCTGGAGAGTTTTCATGAGGGAGGGGGACTGACTTTGGGTTTGACCCTTTCCTTTCCCATGGGTGTGGGGAAGGTCAGACTAGCCAAGGAGACCTGGAAGGAACTTGGGCCCAGTTGGCTGAAGCTGGAGCCAGCTGTGTGTTCTACCCACAGCAACAAAGAGGAGAAGAATTGGAGGGGCCAGTCTTTAGGGAACTCTAAGGATTGAAGTGGAGGAGACCCATTTCAGAGATCATGCCAAGAAGTAAAAGAGAAACCAAGAGTCCAAGCCAGGAGGAATTGGAAAGAGTGTGAGCAGGTCTGGGGTATTGCTCTGGTGGCCCTGGAGTGTCTTGGGTTCACCTTTAAAAGCCCGAGTGGGCTGTGGGTGTGCTGGCCTGGCTGGAAGTTAGGATGAGGAATTGTGCCATCCCCCCAGCAGTGCGATTATTAGTCCAGAGGTTGGGTGGGGTGGGGTGGGGTGGGGGGGGTTGTAGATATCGGCATATTCAGAAGTGAGTCGGGGCAAAAGAAATGCAGTCCAACTGACAGCATGAAGTGGGAGGTGGTGGCAGAGGATGCGTGTGTGGGAAGCACAGAGTGCCTACTGCTCAGACCTCCACACCTCTGAGTATGACAGCCCTGATTTGTTTCTTTTGAATCGGGCTTGCTTTGGTGTGCTCTAGAGAGGTGGCTGTATCCCCAGGTCACCCCCTGGTCAAGTGATCCTAGCTATAACATCCTACTTACTAGTCTGCAGTCTCAGTTGGTATGAGGAAAACTCTGGAGGATCGCCAGTTTGTCCCTCAGGCATCCCTAGGGCTGTTTAGATTAATCTGGCCCGAATATTTGCAGGGTCCAAGACAAGAACACAAATAGAAGCCCATATGCCATTTTTCTTACAAATATTTAGAAGTTAACAAACTATAAAAATATGTTATATCTTCATATAAATCTATCTAGGCCAGTGTTCTTGGACTTCCAAGAGTTCCACACAGGTATGTCTGTCCACTGCTAGGACCTTAGACACATATGGCTGACTCCTCAGCCTACATATCCAAGTTTCATTCATATTCACCCACAAGCAGCCTCCCCTTGGCCTGGCGGTGTGCATCCCAGCAGTGTGGCGTGCTTTCCGGTGGCACGGTGGGCACGGAGAAGGGATTGAGGCAGGCCCTGGATGCAGGCTCAGGGCTCTTTAGGCAACAAATTCCACAGACCCAGGTGCCTTGGGTGTGGTCTAGCAGGCAGCCTCTATTCTGGATGGGAATGTCCCTTTGTCCCACGACTCTTCCCTGGGTGGGGCAGAAGCAGTGTGTGTGGGGGGAGGGGGGAGGGTACGGCCAAAGGAGACCAGAGTTGGGCCCTCTATAAAGTGTGGAGTCCATGGCAGGGCCCCCTTGCCCAGGTCTAAGGGCAGTGCTGCTAATGGGTGGGAGGGAGGCAGGGAGGCAGAGGCTGTTTCTCTCTGTGTTTGAGGACTGTGGCCTCCTTGGCTCTCGGTGTTGCAGAATGCAGGGTTCCCCCTCTGACCTCCCTTTCTTCCACTTGTGAACCATTGGTGTTTATACTGGCAGCATCCCAGCCATTAAGGGCTCCCAGGCGGATGTGTAGTGACTTAATGACTTGGCTTCTAATGGCCAGAGCTGCATTCTCTGGTGGGTCCACTTACCCTAAAATAAGGCAGCGGCACACAGTGGTTTTTGTTTTTCTTCCGATTTAAAGGGAGAGTCTTTATCCCCAAAGAAAAACCCGTAGAAACTCGTAAAGAAGAAAAGGTGACCCTTGATCCAGAACTGGAAGAAGCTTTGGCCAGTGCCTCCGACACGGAACTCTACGATCTCGCAGGTTAGTCCTCAGCTCGGGGACACTTTCCCGTTTGGCTCAGTGACCTTCAGGCTGGCACCCCTGGCCGTAGCCTTTTAACTTCTTCATAGCTATCGATTTTTATGTAATACCTGGTTGACTTCAACCTTTGTGTGGCCGTAAGACTTGCTACAGGTGACTTGACCTCGCTGAGCAAACCATTCTGCTGTATGTCAGCTCCAGGCTGCCCTGATATTATACCCTCCTACCAGACTCAGGACTTTCTGGGAGAAATCCAAGAGAATGAAGGGGAAGGCGTGCTGAGAACTCACACAATGAAATAACAGCCCTTATGCTTTCTGGAGAGCTTTCACATTTGGCACTTTATCACCACGAAATTTCCAGGAAGCTCTCGCTCTTCCCCGGTTGCTGTTCCAGTTGGGTCCCCACTAAGAAGCCTGTTAAACCTGACGACGGAACAGGCGTCATTTGCTGTTCACGGTCACGGTGCGGGAAGTGCACCTTCAGCCCAACCCGCCTACTTTTTTCTAGTGCCCTGACACTAGCAACCACGCAATAAGGGTTCGCATTGTTATTTGAATTGATTATCCATGCAGACAGAAAAAGCCCCAAAAGTACAAAGGAATATGTTGTAAAGAAAGTCTCACCCTACTTGCACAAGCCCCCTCCCACGTCTCGTATATCCATCGAGAAAGAGTCCATGCATACACCAGCATCTTTGTGTACTGATGGGACACACTTTTTCCCAAATGGGTTGAAAATGGGGACTATTAGGGTCATTAGGTCATTGCAGGAGAGAGGAACTTTAAAAACCATTCCTCAGCTTTAGCAAGAATTCTCACATTTTTATTCCATTGGAAGACGTGTTGTTATAATCACCTTCCTCCCGGGAGAACCAGCGGTGCCTTATCCTAATAACATGCGAACCATTCCAGCTGCGTTTTCATTCCTTCTGTGGTGTCAGCGGTCTGGATTAAATCCGCGTGTTTGAATCCCTCTCGGCAGTCGAGGCACCTGTGCCGCACGGTTAAGGGTGCTTAGCAGTGACCAGCCCGCTTAGCCCTGTGCTGGCTGTGGAGGGGTCGTGTTCTGCTGGCTGTTCCTCCTCAGCGTTGCCTCCTGGTCTGTACTGGAATTGCCCAAGAGGAGAGTGCAGAGCTGGGGCTTAAATTCCCAGGAAATGCCTAAGAAGAAAGAATAGATAAACACTAGGGGCATAATCCCAAAGGAAAACTGTCTTGTTTATTTTACTTAGCCTGTCTTCCTCTGCAAGTGCTCCCTCAGCACTCAGGAGGAAGACCGGCCGGGGTGGATGGCAGCATCTTCTCTAGGGTGGCCCTGTCTGGAAGAGGTGGAGCAGCCCCTGAGTGCATGGGCTGCCAGCCTTTGAAAGAGTTCAGTGCCCTGCCCCTGTTACTGCAGCAGATCCAGAGCAGACCCAGCATGGAAGACAGGTGGTTGGTTCATCGAGAGAGCAGCAGGTGACGACCTCCGAGACAGCAGCTCCCACAGTGGTCGTGTTGCAGTGTGGCCGCCACCCAAACCAGTCTAGTTTTCAGCTTTTCTGGCCTAGAGATGTGGTCTTGTTATTGCACATAGCAGCAGTCAGATTGGGGCCAGGCAGTAAGGGTTGATCTACTAGCCAGGTTCACAGGAAACAGAAAAACCAGAAATTCAAACTTGGCAATGGGAGCCAAATTGTAATTAGAAGTTATTAGTGAGTATGGGGCCAAAGCAAGATATGTTTTTTGGATAGTCTCAGCAGCCTGTGCTTATGAAGTAGGGCATTTTCTCCCTAGACAATGCCAGGAACACAGCGACAAATTCTTACTTACTAAGTAGAATTTGTAAAGCACTTTGAACAGTGCCTGACACATAGGAAGTCATTTAATCTTTGTAGCAGATAAAGTATAATTATTGGTGTGCTGGCCACCTCCCTTCTTCTAATGTGTGGGTTACAGTACAGTGACCCCTGTTAACAGATTATCTATTTAGGGATCCCTCACCAGGTGGCCACCTGTAATTTTATTACGAAGGGAAAGCTGGGTGTGCAGTTGCAGCTTCAGCCTGCCTGGTGTGCCTGCTTGTTTCTCGCATACTGTGCTGCCTCCTGGTGCGAGTTCCGTGTACTACAGGAGGCTCAGAATCTCAACGTGCTTCTTGAACCTTCTATTGCTGACATCTCTTTGATTTCCCACCCTGGGATGCTCTAGGCTGGAAAAGATGACTTCTTTTGGTGAGGTTTGCATTGAAAGAGATTTATGATCATTTTGCTCTTTGCCTCTGGAAAAATGCATGCCATCATCTCTATGATGTTAGAGCTTAAAATATCCTAAGACCAAGTCCTGCCTTCACATTTTACAGTTGAGAAAGCTGAAAGGTTGAATCTAGTTTACTGGAGGTCGCAGCAGATTTTCAGTCATTTGGGACCATAATTGGATCACTGTCCCCAAGATCCTAAATTGTGTCACAGGTGTAGGTGTAGAAAGACCTGTGAAGATTTACAGTGGTCTCAGAAGAAAGGTTTCATATATTTTATACACACACACACACACACACACACACACACGTGAGCTTATTTAACATTATATGTGTATATATATATATATGAACCTATTTAACACTATATATATGAGCTTATTGAAATATATTACATATGTATAATAAGCTTATATATATAAGTTTATTTAACACTACACATGTACTGGACTCTATGCAAGGGAATGGGGGTCTGGAAACTTACTAACAATATGGATGTTCCAACATGCTTTCCTGAACTTAATGTCTATTTACTGATTTTCTTTGCTTTCAGCTGTTCTTGGAGTACACAATTTGCTCAATAATCCAAAGTTTGATGAAGAAACACCCAACTCTAAAGGTGGCAAAGGGCCTGTGAGAAGTAAGTGGACGTGGAGTCTGTGGTTCTGAGACTTGGGAGCCTCCAGGTCTGCTGGGCAGAGAGAGGTGTGTAGACTGGGCCTCCTCGTGAGTCCAGACTTCTGTCTTGCAGGCTTTGAAGGTGGCTTTTGTCAGTTCACCGAGGATCACTGGGGTCAGGGCAGTCAAACCAGAAGAGTAGTTGATGATGGGAGCTCTGTCTGGCCGTGGAACTAGTAACAGTCAGTTGTTTTGTCCAAAACACACTTTCTTGGTAGGTCCCTTCAGTCAAAACATAGAATTGATGATAGAAAGGTTGCATCGTTCACAAAGAATGCAGACAGAGTTTAATGTTTCTAGAGATGTTTTAATCAACTGTAGTATCTTAGATAAGTTCCTTTCTCTATTTGTGTGTCTTTTTGTCTCAATATGGATGCTCGGCATTAGAACTTGAACACCCACTTCCCCCAGGGAGCCCGGAAGACACACTGGCAGGGGTTTGCTGGGGCGGAAAGTGCCAGACCACTGTCTTCTCATCAGCGTTTCCTGGGGACAGTCCATTAGATTCTCCTACTTGCTCAGCAGTCATCTTTCAAAAACCTGCTACCTGTCAGGGGTGTTCTAGGCTTAGGTGCAAAAATAAAAACAGATGGTCACTGCCCAGAGGAACTTACCTACTTGGTGTAGGGACAGACCAGTAATGAGGTAATTTGGGAACAGTGTGATCCAGTTGCTATGAAAATTCACTGCAGAACACAGCTTTTCTGGGATACATTATGTTTTATTCTCTTGGATAAAAAAGACTTCTAGTCTCAGCAACGTACTTGTAAATCATCATTTATACTGGGTAATTTACCTAGACAATGAGCAATATTTCTTTTCTTTTTGTTTTTTTATGCATACAGATGAAAAATGTTCAATCTTATTATGTTTCAACATCAAAGGGTAACATTCTGACATTTTAGCTATTAGAAGTCTGGTACATAACCTTTTTGGATTTTATACATACACATATATATCATTAACTTTTTAAAAAAGATTTTACTTATTTTTTAGAGAAAAGGGAAGGGAGGGAGAAACAGAGAGAGAGAAATGTCAAAGTGTGAGAGAAGCATCAATCACATACCTCTTGGACACTCCCAACCCCAGACCTGGGACCTAGGGCCCCACCCGCAACCCAGGCCTGTGCCCTGACTGGGAATCGAACAGACGGCCTTTTGGTTTGTGGGAAGAAACCCAACCCACCGAGCCACACCAGTCAGGGCCATATCATTAACTTAAAACAACAACAACAACAACAAAAACATTATATTTTCCCTGGTTGCATGGCTCAGTTGGTTAGAGCATTGTCCCATACACCAAAAGTTTCGGGGTCAATCCCCAGTCAGGGCACATACAGAAGGCAACTGATCGATGTTTCTCACATCAGTGTTTCTCTCTCTCTGCTCCCCTTCCTCCCTCTCTAAAAATCAATGAACATATCCTCAGTGGAGGATGTTTTTGAAAACATTATTTTTTAGAGCAGTTTTGGTCTTACAATAAAAGTAAGAAGAAGTTGTAGGGGTATTCAGGCACCCCCGCCCTCCACATGGATCGCCTCCCCCGTTGTCAGCACCCTGCTCCAGAGGCGAGCATCCGTGACAGCCGACGAACCTGCACCGACACATCATCATCCCCCAAAGACCATAGTTCACGTCAGGGTTCATTCTTCTTGTTTTTTATTAAAGATATTTTTATTGTTACTCTATTACAGTTGTCCTGTTTTTCCCCTTTGCCCTCCTCCGCCCATCCCAGCCCCCACTCCCACAGTCAATTCCCACACGGTTGTCCATGTCCATGGGTCATTCATACATGCTCTAACTACTCCCTTCCCCTTCTTTCCACCATCGCCTCCCCTGCCCCCATCCGCGGTCAGTCTGTTCCATGTTTCTGTGCCTGTGGTTCTATTTTGTTAGTTGATTTTGTTCATTAGATTCCTCTTATAGGTGAGATCATATGGTATTAGTTAATTAATTATTATTTAATTAATCATATGGTATTTAAGACAAATTAAGATCATTTGTCTTAAACCAATTGGCTTATTTCACTTAGCTTACTAGTCTCCAGTTCCTTCCATGCTGTTGCAAAAGGTAGGAGATCCTTCTTTCTTTCTGCTGCATAGAATTCCATTGTGTAAATGTACCAGTTTTTTGATCCACTTATTTACTGATGGGCACCTAGGTTGCTTTCAGCACTTGGCTATTGTAAATAGCGCTGCTATGAACATAGGAGTGCATAAGTTCTTTTGAATTAGTGATTCAGGATTCTTAGGGTATATTCCCAGCAGCAGAATTGCTGGGTCAAAAGGCAGTTCCATTTTTAGTTTTTTTGAGGAAATTCCATACTGTTTTCCACAGTGGCTGCATCAGTCTGCATTCCCACTAACATGCACTAGGGTTCCCTTTTCTCTGCATCCTCTCCAGTACTTACTGTTTGTTGATTTGTTAATGACGGCCATTCTGACCGGTGTGAAGTGGTATCTCACTGTGGTTTTAATTTGCATCTCTCCAGTGGCTGTGATGTTGAGCATCTCTTCATATGTCTATTGGCCATCTGTGTGTCCTCCTCAGAGAAGTGTCTATTCAGGTCTTTTGCCCATTTTTTAATTATATTGTTTGTCTTCCTGATGTTGAGTTGTATGAGTTCATTATATATTTTGGAGATCAGATCCTTGTCTGATGTATCATTGGCAAATATGTTCTCCCATATGGTCAGTTCCCTTTTTAGTCTGATGATGATTTCTTTAGCTATGCAGGAGCTTTTTAATTTGATATAGTCCCACTTGTTTATTTTTTCCTTTATTTTCCTTGCCCTAGGAGATATATTAGCAAAAATATAGCTACATGGGCCTGGCTGGTGTAGCTCAGTGGATTGAGTGTGGGTCTGCGAACCGAAGGGTTGCTAGTTCAATTCCCAGTCAGGGCACATGCCTGGGTTGCAGGCCAGGTCTCCAGTAGGGGATGCTCAAGAGTCAACCACACACTAATGTTTCTCTCCCTCTTTTTCCTTCCCTTCCCCATTTTCTAAAAATAAATAAATAAAATCTTTTTAAAAAGCTACATCATTTAAAAAAATATCACTGTGTGGGATAGCTGAAATTTTACTGCTTATGTTTTCTTCTAGGACTTTTATGGTGTCATGACTCATATTTAAGTTTTTTATCCATTTTGAGTTTATTCTGGTATTTGGTGTAAATTGGTGATCTAGTTTCAATTTTTTGCATGTAGCTGTCCAGTTCTCCCATCACTATTTATTGAAGATGCTGTTTTTACTACATTTTATGGTCATATACCCTTTGTCAAATACTAATTGACTGGATTATAGAGACATGGATTTATTTCCTGGCTTTCTGTTTTCTCCCATTGATCTATGCATCTGTTCTTATGCCAGAACCAGATTGTTTTGATTACCGTGGCCTTGTAGAATGTATAGTTTTATATCAGGTATCGTGATCCCTCCTACTTTGCTCTTCTTCCTCAAGATTGCTGAGGCTATTCAGGGTCTCTTTTAGTTCCATATAAATGTTTGAAGTATTTGTTCTAGATCTGTGAAATATGCCATTGGTATTTTAATAGGAATTGCAATTGTACCTCACTTTGGCTTTGTCCATGTGTCCTTTATATATGTTCCTTGATGACCCTTTCCCTGACAACCACTGATTTTTTTCTGTCTCCATAGTTTTGCCTTTCCCAGAATGTCATATATTTAGAATCATGCAGGACGTAGCCTATTTAGACTGGCTTCTTTCACTTAACTGATATGTGTTTAAGATTCCTCATGTCTTCTCATGGCTCAATAACTCATTTCTTTTTAGTGCTGAATAATATTCTGTTATCTGAATGTGCCATTGTTTATTTATTTATTCACCCTGGAGTATATCTTGGTTCCTTCCAAGTTTTGGCAATTATGAATAAGTCTGTTCTAAAAATTTACGTGCAGGTTTTTGTGTGGCCATAACTTTTCATCTCCTTTGAGTAAGGATCAAAGAGTATGATGGCTGGTTCTTATGGTAAGACTATGTTTAGTTTTGTAAGAATCTATGAAACTGTCTTCCAAAGTTGCTGTATCATTTTGCATTCCCACCAGTAAAGAATGAGAGTTGCTGTTGCTCTATATCCCTGCCAACATTTGCTTTTGTTATTGTTCCATTTTGGCCATTCTAATAGGTGTGTAGCAGTATCTCATTTTAACTTACATTTCTCCGATGGCAGGATGTGGAACATCTTTTCATGTGCTTATTTTCCATTTGCATATATGTATCTTCTTTGGTGAGCTGTCTGTTAAGGTCTTTGGCCCATGTTTTAATCAGGCTGTTTTCTTATTGTTGAGTTTTAAGAGTTCCTTGTATATTTTTAATAACATTCCTTTATCATGTGTCTTTTGCAAATATTTTCTCCCAGTCTGTAGTTCATAGCCTCATTCTCTTCACACTGTCTTCCACAGCGTAGAAACTTTTAATTTAATGAAGTCTAGCCTATCAAGTCTAGCCTATTTAAAAAGTCATCACCAAACCCAAGGTCATCTAGGTTTTTGCTTATGTTATCTGCTAGGAGTTTTATAGTTTAACATTTTATATTTAGGTCTGTGATCCATTTTGAGTTAATTTTTGTAAAAGTGTAAGGTCTGTGTTAAGATTCATGTTTCTTGCATGTGGATATCCAGTTGTTTCATCTTTTTTTATTGTATTGCCTTTGTCCCTTTCTCAAAGATCAGTTGACTATATTTATGTGGATCTATTTCAGGGTTCAGTTCTGTTCCACTAATTTATTAGTATATTCTTTCACCAATGCCACACTGTCTTTTGTTTTTAAAGATTTTATTTATTTATTTTTAGAGGGGGAAGGGAGGGAGAAAGAGAGAGAGAGAGAAACATCAATGCGCGGTTGCTGGGGGCCATGGCCTACAACCCAGGCATGTGCCCTGACTGGGAATCAAACCTGCGATGCTTTGGTTCGCAGCCCGCACTCAATCCACTGAGCTATACCAGCCAGGGCGCCACACTGTCTTGATTACTGTAGCTTTATAGTAAGTCTTGAAGTTGGGTAGTGTCAGTCTTCCAACTTTGTTCTTCTCTTGCAGTATTGTATTGGCTAGTCTGGGTATGTTACTTCTCCATATAAACTTGAGAATTGGTTTGTGGATCTCTGCAAAATAACTTGTTGGGGTTTTGATTGGAATTACATTGAATCTGGAGGTCAAGTTGGTCAAGAACTGACATCTGGACAGTATTGAGTCTTCCTATCCATGAACATGGACTATCTCTCCATTTAGAAATCTTTTAATTTTTTTCCAAGAGTTTTATAGTTTTCCTAATTCTGATCTTGTATATACTGATTCTGACAAAAGTAACACCTGCTTGATAGTGGTTGGTAGGGTAAAAATAGGGGTGTGATAATTTATCATTTTAATTTGAATGTTTCACCTAAGATGTCATATGATGTGCTTGAATGTGATATTATTGTGATACAGAATTACATGCTTATGATTTTGTAATAAAAGATTTTATAATAAAAAAGGGTGTTATTTGTGCCAGACTCTGTATTGTTGTCAGGTTTATACCTAAGTATTTTATTTTTCATTAGCTTTAAAAACTGTATATGTTTCTCTTCTCTTACCAGTACATGTAGGTTTGCCTGATTCTTTTCGTGAATAGATAGCATCTTATTGTGTGACTGTGCTATAACTTATTTAACCATTTCGCATTGATGGACATTTTGTCGTGTTTCACTGTCACCGATAATATGTCAGTGAGCATTGCTGAATGTATGTCTTTATGTATTTATGCTATTTTTTAAGTAGATTAGACTTTTGGATATAGAATTGCTGTGTTAGAGTTTCCACATTTTAAATTTTGACAGGTAATGCCAAATTACTCTCCCCAAAAAGCATGTACCAGTTTAAATTTCCCCCACATTGTTGCCAACTACGAATATTATGGTCTTTTACTTTTATTTGCTAAATAAATATATCTCATTTTTTATTTCAGAGTTTAATTATTTTTATATTTTTAGTTGTGTTACAGATTCTTTCGATAGTACTTGTTCATTTTTAATTGGGTTGTTTTATTGAGTTATAGGAGCGCTGTGTGTATCGCAGTGTTAACCCTTTGTATGTTATATACACAAGTATGTATGTATTGCAAACATTTTATGTTAAGTGCTTTTGCAAAATTTTCCATTTTTTTGTTTTATTTTACTTCTCTTCTAATACCTTCCTCAAAACTAACAGTCCACAGTGGGTATGAGAGGTGGGTGAGGGATAACCAAAAAGCCAGAAAGTATTAAAGTTTGGGAGACAAAGAGATTCATTATTTCTTTTTTGCATATCAGATCCTAGGGTTGGTTGTTGCAGTTATTGCTGCCCAGGAATTTTTTTTTAGGTTTGAGTTTGCTGTGGGGTCTTCTGCACTTTGGCTCCACGCAGTGTCGGCTACTGAGAGTTTTTCTCATTGCGGGTGAGAAACATCAACCCTTGGAACTGTAACTCAGGCTGTGCCACCCCTACGCTTGCTTAGTTGAGAATGATCTTACTGTCGTTGAGAATAGAATACTATTAGAATCAGTGCATATGAAAGAAAGGTCATTTGGGGGGAAATCGTCACTGATTTTAACTGGAGAGCCCTTACATTTTCTTTTTCAAATTGAAAACTTGTGTCTCAGATGTGGTCAAAGGTGAAAAGGTCAAGCCTGTATTTGAGGAACCACCCAACCCCACAAATGTGGAAGTAAGCCTGCAGCAGATGAAAGCCAATGATCCCAGCCTCCAAGAAGTCAACCTCAACAACATCAAGGTATCTCATTGGGGTTGCTGTCAGTCCCTTGATTTAGCATGAGTTTAGAAAACTAATGGAGATTACCGATTACCTGTTTGAAATTTTCTGAGTCACTGATTTTGAGGCAGGATATCTTACTCAAAAGAAGCAGCAGTTTTAAAAAAGTGATTTTTAGAATTCTTTGAAAATAATAACAGTTGCTGGGTTAAGTATAGTGTATTATTCATCTATCGCTGAATAGCAGATTACTCCAAAACTTACAGTCTTAAGAGAATAAACATTAGCTATTTCACATAGTTTCTGAGTATCAGGAATCAGGGAGTGACTTAATGAGTAGTTGTGGCTCAGCATTTCAAATGAGGCTGTAGTGAAGTTCTCAGCCAATCATCTTGAAGGCTTGCAATCATCTTAAAGGCTTGACTGGGGCAGGCGGAACTACTTCCAAGATGGTACACTCATGTGGCTGTGTATAGGAAGCCTCAATTTCTTTTCTTTAAAAATTACTTTTATTTTTTAAAAATATTTTATTTATTTATTTTTAGAGAGGGGAAGGGAGGGAGAAAGAGATGGAAACATCAATGTGTGGTTATCTCTCCCATGCCCCCTACTGGGGACTTGCTCTGCAACCCAGGCATGTGCCTTACACTGGGAATCCAACTCAGACACAGGTCAGTGCTCAAGCCACTGAGCCACACTGTCCAGGGCAGGAAGCCTCAATTTCTAAGCACACGACCCTCTCCATAGGGCTGCCTGAGTGTCCTCACACCATGACAGCTGGCTTCCCCCAAAGCGAGTGATCCAAGAGAAGGAGAGCAGTTAGGAAGCCACCATGCATTTTATGACCTATTCTCTGAAGTCATACATTGTCACTTCCACCCCATTCTATTTGTCAGTGGGCCATGTCACTCTCTAATGAAGTGTGTGTGAGAGAGACAGAGAACATTGTCTGATATCCACTTTGTTTCTTCTTCTTGGGCCAATTTCTAGCATTTAATACTAATGGCTGACTTGTTGAGTACTTACTATGTACCAGATTTCTTGCTAAATACTTGAAATTCATTCTAGAGCTATGAGTCCTTAGCCTGGCGTAATGGTGCTGCTGATTGGTTTATAAACTATCTGTATCTTCCCCATTTAGAACATCCCAATTCCAACTCTGAAGGAATTTGCAAAAGCTCTGGAGACCAACACTCACGTGAAGAAGTTCAGCCTGGCGGCGACCCGCAGCAATGACCCTGTGGCAATTGTGAGTGCAGTTCTCAGACACACAACATGAAAAGATTAAAGTTGTTAGAAACTCTTTAGTTTGTTTTATTAACAATTTTTAGATCTGGTAAACTTATTTTCTACACAGCTAATAAACAAATTTAGGTATAATAAGACAATAAAACAGAACTCGGTTGTTAAGCACTTTGAATTAAGTAGAATTGTGTTAGCAATACACTTTTAGGAGGAAGAAATAGGATTAGATGAGGCATTTAGCTAAGTATATATTTGGATTTTGTTCTGGGCTTAGTATAAATTTTCTAAACTTTTGCATCTTTAGTAACATTTTGTCACAATCAGTGGATAGTATAAAGCCCCAGATCCTACCAGAACTTGCCACATATAAAAATATTAAAGTAGTCCTGACCATTGTGGCTTAGTAGGTTGGGCATCGCCCCGCAAAGTGAAAGTTATCCGGTTCGATTCCCAGTCCGGGCACATAGTACAAGAGGCCACCAGCCGATGTTTCTCCCTCACATCGATGTTTTTCTCCTTCTCTTTCTCCCTCCCTTCCCTAAAATAAATAAATAAATACAATCTTTAATAATAATAATAAAGTAACATGTCTTTTGGAAGATCTAAAATACCGCTAAAAACAGACAGTATGAAAGTTATGGTGCTGGCGCAGGGTAGATGTTTGAAAAACACTTGTTAAATCAAAGGAGTGTGCCCTCCAACCTCTCAGCAATAAAGAATATTTTCATGATTACATAAGCACTCGTGTGTTTATTAAAAGAGAGATTGAGCCACAAAATTGATGTTTTCACCAGCAGTTATTACATATCTATATTCGTAAATTGAAACCTATCATTAAATTCAGAAAAGAGCACAACTAGATCATTGGTAAAATGAAATGAACAATTTAAGGATTCTTATCTGTATATGATTTTGTATAATCTCTGCCTTTACATAGGTTTGTTTTCAATGAAACAAAAATATTCCCAGTGCATTTTGTATGAAAGTGACTAAGGGATGAATAAAGAAATGCTTTGTCACTCTTTTTTAATATGTTAGTTAGAATAAAATGGCAGGGATGGGAATAGTTTATAATCCATTATCAATACTACTAGTAAATAACCTAAGCTACTGTAGGTTAAAAAGATAACTTTCTAAGTGAACTAAATACCTGTCAAATATAATAATCTCTCCGATACTGTTTTTTTTTTTTTAAGATTTTTTTTAAGAGTTTTTATTTATTTATTTTTTAGGGAGGGAAGAGAGGGAAAAAGAGAGAGAGAGAGAGAAACATCAATGTGCGGTTGCTGGGGGCCGTGGCCTGTGACCCAGGCATGTGCCCTGACTGGGAATCGAACCTGCGATACTTTGGTTCGCAGCCCGCACTCAATCCACTGAGCTACGCCAGCCAGGGCTGACACTGTTTTTAATGCAACAACTCTATGTGTTGAATGCATACTGTGCAACAAACATACCATACAATTGTGAGGAAGAATCGCTGTCCTTCCGGGTGTGCAGGAAAAGCTGCTTTGGGCTTTACACCAAGATGGTCCAGCTCTCACCTGGATGCCCCCAGATGACTCCCCTTGCAGCTATGCCATGGTCAAGAAAGAACCTTTCTGTGGGCTGAAAATTGCTTAAGAGCTTCAAGACACTTTTCTAAGTAAGGTTCAAAAACTGATTCAATGAGGCACTTGAGGGGTTACTGTGACTGTACACAAATTAAGTGTATCTGAGACCGTGTTATCCCCATCTCACAGATGAGGCGACTGAGGCTCACAGAGGTTAAGTAACAATTTAGGATTGCACAGCATGTGGTCAAGCCAGGAAGTGAATTTAAGTGATCTATAATCAAGTTAGATTCACCGTGTGCCAAGTGCTTCCTCAGAACCACACCTATAGAAGTGAATGTTAACAGAGCTTGCCCCCACTGAATGCCAATGTAGAGAAAAGGCTCAAATACGTAAAAAATGCTCTTGTTATTAACAAGGATGCCCCAGAAAACTCAAGAGTTTAGGACAGCACTGTCCAATAGCAATAAAATGACAGCCACGAATGTCAGTCACCTGTATAATTTAAAATTTTCTAGTACCACATTAAAGAACAAAATGCCATAGATGAAATTAATTTTAATAGTATATTTTATTTAAATCAATATATTCAAAATAATATTTCAGAATGTAAGTTGAAAATAAGAAATGTTTTACCTTATTGTTTCCATATACATCTTTGAAATCCAGAGTGTGGTTTACATTTATAGCACGTCTTAATTCAGACCAACCATTTTTCCAGGGCTCCGTAGCCACCTGTGTCTCGTGGCTACCAGTTGGATGGCACAGGTTTAGTTAGACTGTGCAGAAAACTGCGTTCTCATACAGTACTGTGAAGTGCAAAAAGGAAAACTTACGGCACAAGGGACCTGGCCCTGAGTGGGTCTGCTTAGAGCCAGCCGGTAGTGTGTGGGTTCTTGACTTCATGTAGGGAAGATTTCTGAACAGGGGTCCAGGTGACTATGAGGGTACATTTACTAAAGCTGGGGACAGTGAAATAAGAAAGGGCATAGGGTAGACGAAGCAACGGGAGAGCCTAGGCTGGGCCGCCTTAGCTCACTGGGAGTCAGAGAAAAGAGGGCCTCGAGGGCAGGTTCAGGGGATTAGCCTGGAACGAGCTGCCAGCTGCCCGTTGCTCCCCTGGTTGCAAGTCTTGGGGTCCCTTAGGGTCTAGGAGGTGCCATGCCTGTGAGAGAAGAAGGGAAAGGGAATGGCATGGGCTGCTCCCCAGAGGGAGACTACACTCTGGGTCCTTTGCCCTGAGGCTTTTCTCTCTCTCTTGCAGGTGGGGCTCCTAGGGGAGGTCTCAGGGGAGGGTGTCAGTAGAATACGCATCAGTTCTCCAGGTGCCCTTTCAGGGTCATGGCCTCCACCGATTGGTCGGTGCCGGGGCAGGGGGCCGTTAGTCGTTGCGGCTGGTCCTGGCATTGTCCGCTTGGTTTTGCTGCTTTTCTGGGCCTGAAGCTGAAATACAACTGAGGCCTAGATGCTATCCCTAGGGAGGTGACCTGTGTCTGGCTGTAAGTTGCTTGGCCATTTTTTTCAGCTGTTTCTGTTGCCCTATTCTACTTGCCAAGGAATGTTCCTAGCTTCTTACTATCTTGCCGCAAAACCTTCTCTGTAAAATGTACTTTATTTCTATAACATTTAAGAAATCTAGTCTTTGTTTTACTATTGTTATCATCCCCAGCATATGTAATAGATGCTCAAATATTTGCTGAACTGAAATGAACTTGGGCCTACAGCCCAGGGTTATGTTTGGCTGGGTCTCCCCTGTTTTGTTCAGTATGAGAAAAGTGTTTTCTCAAGTTTAAAAGAAATTGGCAAGCTCTGGCTGCTTGCCAGGAAGCCCTGCAGCTTTTTTTTTTTTTTATATATATATAAAGGCATAATTGCTCTGACATTTTTGTTATTCTAATACTGAAAGTAAATCCCAAAGCTTGAAGAGTCCATAAGGTCTGGTGCATTCCTTTCTGGTGCTCTAATTAAAATGTGTACATTTAATTCCAATTAAAGACCTAGTGCTGAATAAATGCACATTAACTTACGTGATATATGCAGTAAGGACAGTCCAGGTCTTTGAACCTTCTTTGTAGTTCAAGCCACTGCTGGACTAAAACAGGATTGTTCTTCTCTTCCAGTGGTTCTCAACTCAGGGCAGCGTTGCCCTCCAGGGGACATTTGGCAGTGTCTGGAGGGATTTTTGGCTGTCATTACTGGGCGGGTACTATTGACATTTAGTGGGGATCCGAGCCTGCTTACCCTTCCACACCCCGCAACAAAGAATTCCCTGCTTCAAATGTCAGTAGTGCAGAGCCTGAGAAACCCAAGTTGGATTCCTTCTCTGTCTTCTTCTTGTTTTTTTCCTCCATAAAAACAATTCAAATAGTTTAGAAATTCCTTGTTCTATTCCCCAGAGCAATCAATGTCAGTTTGTTTTTCATTCTTCTAATTGTTGTCGTTATGACTTTAATTAAAGTGTCTGTCAATCCTGGCTGAATATTAGTCACCTGGAGAGCTTTTCAAAAATGCAGCTATTCGGGCCACCAGATTCTGATTTAATTCATCTGGGGCGGGGCCCACGCATCAGCGTGTTTGTTAGGCTCTCAGGTCATTCTAATAAGCACGCAGGCTAGAGAAACACTAATATACATATATCTTTATTTTTATTTATCATCTTAGATCATTTTTGATACTCCATTAGAAAAGATGAGGGCACTTCTGAACTCACTTTCCCTTCCATCCCTCTTTCCTCTTCTGTCACCAAATTGTAGTTATGCTATTATTTTCACACATTGGAGCGTTATACATTTTTGTCATTGTATTTTATGTTATGTATATAGATTGACTCCAGAATTTAAAACTTATCACTAGCATTTACAGTTATCAGACCACATTAAATATAAATATAAATCTATTCACATTTATATTTATATATAGTGGTACCGAGGTACTCATCATTAATTTGTTCCGGAACTTGTGATGAGTGCTGAAACCTATGAGTGGCAAGCAAGCAGGGAGTGCCAGGCATTTTCTTTTGCAGGGCAGCATCGTGACTTATAC
This sequence comes from Tonatia bakeri, assembly GCA_004024845.1. Taxonomy (NCBI): domain Eukaryota; kingdom Metazoa; phylum Chordata; class Mammalia; order Chiroptera; family Phyllostomidae; genus Tonatia; species Tonatia bakeri. The sequence goes on from PVIA01002182.1 coordinate 177,143, forward strand.
AAGTTTCAGCAAGTGCAACGAGTCCCAATCAAGCGCCGAGTGCTGAAACATTTTCTTCTCGTCAAAACAATGAGTACTGGGTTTGATGAGGTCTGAAGCTGATGAGTACCGAGTCCTGACTGTGTTCTGTTCCCAAGGGCCTTGAAACCAAGTGACTAATGTTTATCTGATTCTTCTTTCCACGTAACTTATTTTTTCTTGCTAGAAACTTTTAGGACTCTCTTCCCTTAGAGTTCTGAAATTTCACTTCTGTGTGCCCAGTACTAGCCGTTTTTCATTAATTCCTCTGAGCCTCAGTGGGTTCTTCCAGATAGACTTGTAGCTTTCTTCAACTCTGGGAACTTTTTCCCCGTTACTGTATAGTTTCTTCCATTCTCTTGTCTTTTTTGTTGTCGTCCTTGTGAAACTCCGATTGGATGAATGCTGACCTCTTAACATTTCTTAACATTAGCATCTCATAACACTTCTCTCAGTCATGATGTTGGTTTTCCTAACACGTCCAGCAATCGCGAGTGGCCCAGTCATGTTTCTGAATGGAGACCGACTTTGATTGGTGTAAACCAGCATCATTTCCTCTCAAGTTGTGTAGACCTCATTCACCACGTGACAGGCTATACACTTTACTCATGAACTATTGATTCTGCCCTCCTGCTCAAATATCAGCTCCCTAGGACAGGAATTTTTGTTTTCTTTAGGGCTGGAGCATAGTAGAAGATCAATAAATAGTCTTTTTTTGGATGGATGGGTGGACAGATGGATGGATGAGTGCTTTTGTAAGCCGGCAGGTGAATTGACTGGCAGCCTTTTCTGTAGTGAGTATATGAGGAGCTGGCTGGCAGCCGGGGGTCCCCACAGCTGCTGCAGTTAGGAGGGCTTCACTCTGCGAGGATATTTCATCCTGGGCAATAGCTGCCCCTCCCAGCCTTTCATCCACACTCTCTGGCGATGATCTGGAGGTGCCTCAGTGTCTGCACTGCTCCTCTCTACGGTCCTAGCACCCCCACTAGAGGCTCTTCCTGGGAGATTTTCCACCGATAGATACTCCAGCAGGGACTCTTTTGGGGGGAAGCCACAGAGAGGGATGGTGTGCTCTCCACCTGCTGTACTTGTTCCGTCTGCTCTTGAATGAAATGGCCGTCGGAACTTCCTCTGGCATCTCAGGCAGCTTTGTGCTGATTTCTCCACCAGCCTCCTTTCTGTATTTTAGCAGTTCTTCAAGATAATGGCTCTCTCCGTTGTTGTCTTGCACTGTGAGAGTTTCAGTTGCTTAAAAATTATATCTGTTCCTCTTGAAGTGGGAGCCGGGGAGCAAGGGGATCGAGCGGGTGAGTGTGTGCAGTCTGCAGCCGTGAACCGGGAGTCTCCCAGGGTTTGCCACGCCAAGCGATGACTTTGTCCAGAGTCATCTTTGAGGAAGTCTGATCTCTGGGTGACCTGAAATAACATGACTAAATCAGTAGTGCCTAAATGCCAGCCAGTGGTAAATTTTGTTTAATCTATTCATACTGTAAGACCAAACTAAAATTCTTCTGAAATTATGTTCTTTGCACATATTTCCTAATGTTAAAATGCCTTTTCTCAAAAAAAAAATTTGATAATGGTAACAGATGGCAGTGATTTTTTAAAAAATATCTGTCCTTAACAAAGCAAAGTTGGTAATTCTATGTTGGTATCTTTTTTTTTTTTAATTTTGCAGATATGTGAAATTCATAAATCTGGGCTGCTGGACTAAACAATTTTTTGAGTTGTAAATTATTATCTTTGTTACTTGGAGGTGCAAGTATGATTTAACTAAGGTTTTAAGTGCTGTAAAAAATTACTTACTTAATTTGGCAGTGGAGAGTTAGGAAATAAATCTTTAGCAACCCTAATTATTATTATTATTGTTATTATTATTTTGCATAATAAGGCTTTTGCAGATATGCTGAAAGTAAACAAGACCTTGAAAAGTCTGAACGTAGAATCCAATTTTATAACCGGAACCGGGATCCTGGCCCTGGTGGAGGCACTAAGAGAAAATGACACCTTGACAGAAATCAAGATCGACAACCAGGTAAGCTGCCTGACAGGGCCCGTGTGAAAGGAATGCCGTCATGGAGTGAGCTAAAAGACAAAGCTACATCACTCGATTTGATGTTCTGGCTTTCCTGTAAATTACAACAACTGATGGCCTGCGGGGCAAGTGGGGGAAAGCATGCTAATAATTAAGCAGTGCACAGTTGGGCAGCCTGAGACATAAAGAGCCAGCAAGCCCCCAGCCCTGGGCTATCAGGCACTGGAGGAGAAAGAGAGGAGGTGGGGGAGAGGTGTGACAGCTGCTTTGTTCAGCCATCGTCACTGTCGCCTCTTAGCAGGAATCAGCACATTCCTGTCCCAGCCTTGTTGTTGCCTGTCACTGGGACTAGGGAAACAAGGAGAAATCAGAGTGGCCACTCCCAAAGACAGAATTCTTGTCCCTGGATGGAGGTGGCTGGAGCTAAAAGAAGGAGCACACCAGGTTCTTGCAGTGTGGTGCTGGCCACAGAGTCCATTGAAAGGAATTCGGGTTCTAGAAGGCGGCCTGGCTCAGAGTAGCACCAGGCCTCGCGCACAGTGCAGTCGCAGGCCCCGCTTTGTGGCTACGTTTCTCGGGGTCCCATCAGCAGCCACAGCAAGCCGCTTTTCCCTGGAGGGCTTGCCTGGAGGGACTCTCTTTTCCAGCATCAGCCTGCAGTGCCTCTGGAGTTGTGCTGCCGGCTCCAGCTGGCTCCTGCCCAGGGATAGCACGCCTCAGTTCCCAGCGTGACGCCGTGCCCTGGCTCTTTGGCCACAGGGAAGTGTCTGCAGTGGGAATCGGTGAATCCGAGGGATCTAGACGCTGTATAGTAGGAAGAAAGGGCCCTGGAATGGAACTAAAAAGAGGAGACAGCAAGGAGACTTGCGCTGTGAGCATTCCCCTGTGGGTTAGTGGGAGGGACACTGGGGAAAGTGCATATTGAGAGAGTCCCCTGATGTCTTGGAAATTTCTGGTCTAGATCCTACAAGATCTGATAAAGCCTGAGGGTTCTACTCAGGACTTTTGCCTGGCAACCCCAAACAGGTCCCGTGGACAGCTCTACTCTCCCTTTTTGCTAACCAGGAGAAGGGGACTGTTCAGTATCTGCCCTCCTTCTGAGGCTTGTTGCCAGGGGAGCAGGGGAACCCACTAGGAGACAGGCAGCCTTCCTCACCCTCCCCAGGGATGAGTCACCAGAACAGCTTTCCAAATGCAGAGGTGTGGAGGGAAGCATAGAGAGCTGACCATACACATTCAGGGGAAGCTTGATGCTGTGTATCTTGGTCTGCGTCCAGCTGCCAGTACATTAAGAAAGAGCCATCAAGGAGTGGGAGAGCAGGAAAACAAGCCAGAGAAAAATATGAAAAGGAAACAAGTGTTGGTTCAGGGATATTTATCGAACAGATTAAGATCAGGAAGAAGTTGAGGGCTCTTAGTAAATATTCCCAGGAGATCTAAGACAGAAGTGGACACTTTATTCCAAGGCATATTTAACTTTTTGTGTTGCTTAGGTCATAGTGAAACCTCATGTCTGCAATAATGTTCCAGATACTCTGTTCCTAGTTCCTTATAAAATATTATCTAGTTAGGGTTGCCAGATAAGATACAGTTAAATTTGAATTCCAGATAAGCAACAATTAATTTTTAGTATATGTATGTCCCAGGAAATATTTGGGGCATATCTACTGAAACATTATTTGGTATTTATTGAAATTAGAATTTAAATGGGTGTCCTGGATTTTTGTTTGCTAAATCTGACAACCTCGTACCTGATGAATGAGCTAAAACCCTAAGAATGTAGAACAGAGCGGCTTCTGTAATGTGAGTGAAGAAGACCCTGAGGCACAAAGTCTCTCTTAAATCCCCTCTGAAGCACAAACCTCATCATCCCTCTTCAGTCGTCTAGGAAAGGCTTTGTGTAATTTTTCAGCTTTATTTTTTTAATTATATTTTATTGGCTATGCTATTACAGTTGTCCTGATTTCCATCCCCCATAGCCCCCCTTCTTCCCCACTCCCTCAGGTAATACCCCCACCATTGTTCTTGTCCATGAGTCATGAGTATAAGTTCTTTGGCTGCTCCATTTCCTATACTGTACTTTACAGCCCATGGCTATTCTGTAATTACCCATTTGTACGTCTTCATCCCCTCCCCCACCCCATTCCCCCACACGCTCTTCACCCCACACCTCTTCTTGCATACCCATCCCTTCACCCGCTTCTGTCTGGTGACAATTAAAACACTGTCTGCATCCACAATTCTGTCTCTGCTCTTCTTGTTTGCTTAGTTTGGTTTTTAGATTCAATTGTTGATAGATTTGTATGTTTTGCCATTTTATTGTTCATAGTCTTGATCTCTTTCTTAAACAAGTCACTTTAACATTTCATAAAATAGTGGTTTGGGGATGATGAACTCTTTCAGCTTTTTCTCATCTGGGAAGCTCTTTATTGGCTCTTTGATTCTAAATGATGGTTTTGCTGGGTAGAGCAATCTTGGCTGTAGGTCCCTGCTTTTTATCTCTTTGAATATTTCTCATGAATCCCTTTTAGCCTGCAAAGCTTCTTTTAAGAAATAAGCTGAAAGTCTTATGGAAAATCCACTGTTGGTAATTAACTTTTCTTGCTGCTTTTAAGATTCTCTCTTTATCTTTAACCTTTAGCACTTTAATTATGATGTGTCTTGGAGTGGGCCTCTTTGCATCCATCTTGTTTAGGGTTCTGTGCCTCCTGAACTTGCATGTCTATTTCCTTCACCAAATCAGGGGAGTTTTCTTTCATCATTTTTTCAAATAGATTTCCAATTTTTTTGCTCTCTCTCTTCTTCTTCTGGCACCTCTTGAAGTTGTCCCAGAGGCTGCTTATATGATTTTTTTTTTAATTTTTATTTCTTCTTCTTGTTCTAATTGTTTTTTTCTTCCTTATGTACCAAATCATTGATTTGATTCTCAGCCTCATCCACTCTACTGTTGTTTCCCTGTAAATGTTCTTTATTTCAATTAGGGTATCCTTCGTTTCTGACTGGATCTTTTTTATGCTGCTGAGGTCCTCACTAAGTTCCTTGAGCATCCTTATAACCAGTGTTTTGAACTCTGCATCTGAGAGATTGCTTATGTCCATTTTGTTTAGCTCCTTTTCTGGAGTTTTGATCTGTTCTTTCATTTGGGCCATGTTTCTTCGTCTCCTCATTTTGGCAGCCCCCCTGTGTTTGTTTCTATGTATTAAGTAGAGCTGCTTTGACTCCGTATCTTGGTAGTGTGGCCTACTGTAGTAGGTGTCCTGTAGGGTCCAATGGCTCAGCCTCCCCTATCACTCCAGCTGGGTACCTGAGGTGTGCCCTTCGTATGGGCTGAGTACACCTTCCTCTTGTAGTTGAGCCTTGGTTGCTGTTGGCACATCAATGGGAGGGATTTACCCAGGCCAGTCAGCTGCAAGGATTGGCTGTGACCACTTACCACCAACCTCTGCCCTCTGTGGATGCTCAGCTGTGCAGGGACAGGGTGGTGATTCTCTGATGTGATCTGTAGCTGTCTTCTGGGTGCACTGGCCCTGTGGTTTCCTGGGTGGTATAGGCCAAGGTCAGCCCCCACCTGTATTTTGCCTGGGCCACTTGGCCTGAGCTATAAAGGAATCAGAAATGGCTGCAACTTATGCTGGGCTTAGAGATTCCCAGGAGAAGCCAAGCTGTGAATCTAGGCTGGCTGCTGCTAGTGCTGGGCCTGGGGCTCACTGAGGCCAGTGGTTGCTTGTTTGAGAGGATTTAGGAAGATGTGCAGCATCAGCCAAGACCAGCTATTCATATGGAAAAGTAGCTTGGGTGGGCCTGTAAGTTAGGTCGGGTAGAGTTTCTGGGGATCTTCAAGGCAGGTCAAAAGTGTTAGCCAAGTTGATTGAGTCTTAGATACAGCACCAGTCTGCTGGCTCAGTGTGGGGAGGGTTTAGAAAAGCAACAAGGGCCTCTGCTCACCTTGATATCAGACACTTCAGTTTCTCCCTGTATGCCACTGATGGCTTCAAGGTGCTACCCAGGTGCTGGAGCTCAGAGGGGTTGATTTTGAGTAGGTGAGTCTGTGTGTGATTTTTTTAAGAGGAATTTCTTGGGGCTACAGAAGTTTCTTCCACTGACTCAATCCCCACTGGTTTTTGCAGCCAGAAGTTGTGGGGACTTATTTTCCTGTCCCTGGAACCCTGGGCTGGGGGTCCTCACTCCCAAGATATCCCTTCTGAACTTTTATCCACCACACTTGCGTGAGGGACCAGCCTGTTCCACATCTGAGCCCCTTTTACCAGTCTGGATGGATGTGGTTTCTTTAATTCTGTCATTGTCAGACTTCCTTTCAACTCAGTTTCTGACAGTTCTGTGTGATGGTTGTTCTGTATTTTAGTTATAATTTTGATGTGGTTGTGTGAAGCAGCAAGCCATGTTTGCCTATGCCGCCATGTTGCCCAGAAGTCCTAATTTTTCAACTTTAGTCCCCCAATATGCCTCTGAAACGACATCTCTTTACTTGTAACGAGAAAGAGAATTAAGTTCTAAACCTGGGAAATTCTTTGTTTTCTTCTAAGGATGAGGAAATTCAGAGTCAATACTTGATTCCCACCCACAATTTTGCTCACTGACTCAGACTGTTAGAAGTAAACTCAGTTTCCTCATGTGTCTAATGGAAGGTTTGAAATCAACTAGTCTCTAAGGCAGTTTCCTCAGGCGGGGTCAGCTGCCGAGACCCACTTGGTACCATTGCAGCAGGCACCTGCACCAGAATGAAAGCCTGCTGAGAACCTGCCCCTGCATGGGCTCCAGGCAAAAACATGCAGTGACTCCACAGAGCGCCCTGGGAGGAGCACAAATGGCGATGCATATTCGTGACTAAATAAATGTGAGTAGGGAAAAGAGGTTACTTAAAGAAAAAACAGAAAGTTATCTTGAGAAATATATGCATAAACTTCTGTTTCTTTTTTCTTTGTATTTAGTGGCTTAAAAAAGAGAAACATACTATCTCAATTATAAGAGGTTCTGGTGCCCCTTTGTTGCCCTGTTTATACAACACAAAAGACCTCAAATCAAACAAAGAAAAAAGATTCAGGCTGAGAAAGAAAGATGCTCTATGTTATATTACTTTATCCCCTTCTATTATATGCCCCCCCAATACCATTTTCCCAGCTTGTTTATGTCACCATCAGCATGCCACCCTCCAAGTTACCCAGGTGCAGGACTCCAAAGCTTGAGATTTATTTGAGAGGGGAAGTGAAGAGACTGTTTATCTTCCCTCTCAGTCAGTGCACCATGAGCTCCTGCTGCCAGTGGGTGGAACCCCTTTGCCCAGTCCAAGGGCATAAGCCGGAACTCTGGCAGTCCCCACCTTAGCTTGGGTCTCGGTCCTTAATACAGTCCCATTGTCTGAAAGTGTGTCATGATTTAAAGTTGCTCATGAAACTATGAGGTCAGTATCTCTTACATTTTTGCTGCTTCTCCCTCCCATAGACCCACATTGCTTAGAATGCTAATCTCTACCCTGTGCATTCCCAAAACTGTTGTCTTACTGGAAGTACCACATTCTGTGAATATTTTGGTAAGAGACTCGTTTGGCAGGTTGTTGGACGAAAAGAAAGATGAAGAGCAAAGCATAAAGCCCTAGAACTTGCCTAGGACAGAAAACTTCTTCCATACATTTTTCTCCTTTAGCTATTCCATACTTAAATTTTTCAAAATTTAAAAGCTATATTTATATCTTAAAATATATTTTAAAGCAATCCAATTGCATGATACTGGCACAGAAGTAGACTGGCAGAGTAATAGAATCCAGAAACACTCAAGTATACCTGAGAATTTTGCAGCGAAGTGTTATTTCAAATGATGGAGGGAAAAAATTAAGTAATAGGTGGTGGGGAAATTTGCTAGCATTTTGGAACAAAATAAATTTCATTTTCTATTTTAATTCTTATACTAAAATTCATCTCAGATGAAATCAAGGTTTAACTATTACAATATGCAAAATCATAAAACAATTGGAAAAACATCAATAGAGACTTTCTAAACATGACATAAAATATAGATTGATGAATTTGACCATATGACCATATAAAGACCTTTAGAGTACTCAAAAAGAAAGACAAATTGAGCAAAGTATTTTCAGCAAATATGACAAAGGGCTAATTTCCTAACATATAAGAAATTTACAAGTCAATAAAAAATGTCCAGGAACTGTAACCTGGGAGAAAAATGGACAAATGACAGATATTACTAGTTTCCAAAAAAAGAAACACAAATACATGAGAAAATTAATTGTTCTTATTCATAATTTGAGAAAAGCAAATTAAAGCAATTAAATGTATACAAGTGAAATATAAGTTGCACCTACTGTATTGACAGAGGTAAAAAGATTGGTAATATACCTGGTTGCTTAGGGTAGGGGAAACAGTAACTCTCATGTCAGGAGTAAAAATTGTCAGAACTTTGGAGGGTAACTTAGTAATGTATCTAAAATTAAAGCATGCTTACTTTTGGACCCAGATAAAATTTGCCCTTCAGGCACACTGGCAGAAACTCGCCAGCAGCTACTGTGTGTGCAAGGGAAGATCCCTGCAGCATTGTCTGCAAGGTAGACAGGGAAGGCAATGTACCAGTCAGTCCCTAGGACCTGGCTACGTAAATTAATGATTCATTACCATAATGGAATGCTCTGCTGTTGGATGAGGTAAACGTGTATTTACCAATGTGAAAAGGTGGGATTAATGTTAAATGAAAAATGAAAACCTGTTTCAGACAATATGCTAGTAGAATCCATTTCTGTGAAAAAAATCGTACATGTAGAGGAGATTACATAGATATGTGAATGCATAGAAAATGTTTAAAAGACTACATACTATATGCTAAACTGGCTTCCTCTGTGGGGAAAGGGAATATTAGGGATAGGGAGCTTTTATATTTTATACACTTCCTTTGTTTTTTTCTAAACAAGCCTGTATTTTTACTTTAAAATACTTAATGTATATATTATGAAAAAATACACTGTGTCCCTTAAACTTAATTTTAAATTCTTAGTTTTACATGTCACCGTTTAAAAAAATCTACTTTTAATGTTTGTATTATTCTGTGTCTCAACTTAAAAGACAAACAAATACCTCTTTTTAGAAACATAAAAAACTTGGGTTTTTTTTCTGTAGCCCAGGAACCCCTTTGGTGTTTGAGAACTCACCTGGCTGGGGTTCAGACCACAGTAAAGCCTCTTGAGAATCTCCGAGTGAGATTCTCCTGAGAGAGAATGGCACAGTTATTGATGGTCTTCAATTATTTTTGGATATGGATCCCAGAATAGAAAATTCAGTCATCATATTGGTGGCTGCAAGACAGTTTCACTATTTAAAAACACCTGTTTGAAGTACAGATACTGGGCGGGGGTGGGGGGGTGGGCGGTAAATTACACACACCAAATAGTAGTTTTGCTGTAATTTTACATCTGGTGTCATCTTTTCCTTCATAAATTATCGGTGTAATCTTCTCAGGTTAGCATGCTAGTAGATTTGACTGTCGGGTTCTGCTTCTCAACAGGGAGCAAAGGAGGACAGGGGAGAAAATACGTCCAGCTACTTTGCCCATTCAGTTGGAGATTTTTGCCTCTTTCCTTTTTTTGTCCAACAAGTAGCCATGAATCTTTCCCACACAAGTAACTCATTCCTCTTTCTTCTTGTCATGCCACGCGTGTGTCTGCACCTGCGACCAGAGGCAGCAGCTGGGAACGGCTGTAGAGATGGAAATTGCCCAGATGCTCGAAGAGAATTCGAGGATCCTCAAATTTGGATACCAGTTCACCAAGCAAGGACCACGAACAAGGGTGGCCGCTGCCATCACGAAGAATAACGACCTGGGTAATACAGCCATAATACATGCTGTTAGCTCCTAGAAAAGCATGATGATCGTGCATTTCTCCACTTCACAGATAACCCCTCTCCGTTCCGGTAGCCTTCAGGGCCGGCCCGTCAGCAAAGGCACGCTGTTCCGTGGTCACGGGAACCCTCCTCCTCATCACAGTGTTTAAGTTTTGTTTTTTTTTTTAATAGTTGTTCAAGTACAGTTTTCTCCCCTTTACTCCCAATCCAGCCCGCCCACCTCTCCCTCCCAACTTCCCTCCCATTACCACCCTCCCCCTAGTTTGTATCCATGTGTCTTTTAACTTTGTTCCTGTAAACCCTTCCCCTTTTCCCCTGAAACTCCCTCTTCTCTCTCCTCTGGTCACTTTCCGCCTGTCCTCTATTTCAGTGTCTTTGACTATATTTTGCTTGTTTCTTTGTTTTGTTGTTTAGGTTCCTGTTAAACAGTGTTTAAGTTTTGTTGCAGCGTTCTCATGAGAATGGTTTATTCTGTTTTCTAGACAGCCTGTGATTTTTGCTTGGTTTCCTTTATGTATTTGCATCTCCTTTACTTACTTATTACATGTAATCACCCTTTGTTGTTATCCACACCAGAAGGTGGATGGACACCGTGACATGGAAATTCCCAGTTCACTTACCTTTGAGTCCTGACAGTGCCCTGTATTTGGGTTTAAATATGGTTATGTCTGATACTTCGGTAATTTACACATGGAATGAATTAATGGAACTATGATATGAAGGTAAACTCAGAAGTAGCCTTGTTTCAGTTAGCCTCTCCTTAATCTTTCCTGCTGTCCACTCTTTGCTGAGAATCTGTGGCGTTTCTTTGTTAGAATGAGGTGGGGCGTGTTCTAGTCAACCGCAGTACAGAAAGGGACAGATTGGAAAGGCCTGATGTGGGGACAGACATCCCAGCCACCTGAAGCAGCATGGCAAAATTACATCTGGGTGCAGACAGTCCACTTGGCCAACAGTCAGCCATAGCAGGCTTCAGTCCCCTGTTTGAGGTTCAGGGTCAGAATGCCAGACCTTAGACAGGGAAACTGGGCATGCTGTTCCACCAAGTACAGGGCTGGCCATAGGGAGGATTCAGATAGTGGACGAGGCAGAAGCTTAAGATAGAAGGGGGCAGATAAAGGTTAGTGTCTAGCTCCCTGCCCACACATGCTTAGCCAAGACCCTGAGGCCCAGCCAAGGTGCAGTATGTGGCATCTAGTGGCTGGCCAGGCATGTGGCAGTTCTTGCCTTCGGGGTGCAGAGGCTGAGGAAGCAGCACCCCAGCAAATGGATCTTTGGGGAAGGGTGGAGGCAACAGTCGGGAGGCACCTAGGAAAAGCAGAGGGGGCCCACAGTTGAATAGCATGGAGGCCAAAGGAAAACAGGCATACCACACAAGAGGTCTGAAGTAATCGGGGAGGCCATCCAGAGCCCAGGAGCGGTAGCTGTGGGCTTCACCTTCAGTAGGCTGGGCCATTTAAAGAGGAGGGATGAGGCAGGACCACAGCCAGGGCACCATTTTTGCCAAGTTCAGGAAGCCTTCCTCCTACCCAGCAGAAGAGCCTGCAGGTGGAGAAGTGAAAGAGGGAAGAATTGGCTTGCAGATACTGGGAATGGGCAGCCAGGCAACTTCTAATCTCAGTTTGCTTGCCATCTGAGTCACCCCTCCCTTGGAGGTTGATTCTTAGGAGGTTTTATTTAAAACAGGCTTAGAAATTTTGATCTTCCAATAGCAGACCCTCTTGGTCTTCAAGCTATAGTCAGAATTAACAGATTGTGAATGTGTCATCTGCAGCATTAGTTAAAGCCAGTTGGTGACTGAGCTGCACAGCAGCTGAGAATATGAGCTGTGGATGAGTGACCCAGAAATTACTTAGAAGTTCACTCCATTGTGGATCTACTCTGAACCTTCTCCATAGAAATGGGAAAGTGCTAACATCCAAATTCTGAACGATCAGACATAGGTTTATTTAAATGCACATCTCATAAGACACTGTATTTTTCTATCATTATTGGGAATGATAGAATAATCCAGTAAATAATTGAATATTGAAATTTAAGATAGCTATATCTTCAAGGGTGTGGGATTGTTATTCTCTGTGGTTAATGTCGTTTCTCTGAAATTTAAGGAGTATTCCTTCACTTTGTCTTTTTAACCTTTATTTCTTTTTTACCTAGTTCGTAAAAAGCGAGTTGAAGGAGAACGAAGGTAAATTTCTGCAAGAGGTAAAGGTTCACCGTGGCAGCCGTTTAAAAACGAACAAAACCTCTTCTCCTTCCCCACCGGGACCATTTTATCAAAGGTCGTTCATTTTCGTTGACCACACAACTAATAATGTAATTGTTATTCTTTTTTAGCACTCCTTATTTATCTTGGGTTTTTTAAGAGATACAGTTGTTTTATTTGCTCTTGGGCGCCTCTGGCAACGTGCACCCGTGGACATGTGCAGACCTGTGGAGGATGACAGCAGTCGAAAATGCTCTCACCGCTTTCGTGCTGGGTTGTCTTGCTTTGTTACATAGACTTTTTTTAACCACTGAAAGGAGTTTGGTGTATAAGTGTGTTTGTAACTGTGATTATGATAGAGGCCTATCTCTGTTTACATGCATGGCTTCGAGTTAGGCTAAGTACATCAGAAGCATTCTGCTGACCACAGAGGAAGTTAGAATTGCCAATCTTTCACTGGACGAGGAAATGGGACCCAACAGCACAACTTCTCTGAGTTCCAGAAATGTCACTAAATGCACGTGCGCCCGCTGATCAGAAATCAGTGGTATCATCTTCATAAAAATGAGACAGCATTATGATACTTTAACACAGCCTCACTAAATAAGTAAATAAAATGGTTATTAACCCACAAATATAGCTTCCAGCCAGACTCACAGGCAGCAAAATGAACTGCTACATCTGCCTTTACTGATTATTCAGCATAAATGCAATCTTTAACATGACCGTCTAATGGATAACTTTTCACAAAACTGTTTGAAAGTTTTCCAGACATGATGGTTATTTTTAAATATTAGTAAGAGGGAGACTTTTAAAACAGTACATGCCCAAATAAAACAATAATGATTGCACGTTAATCAAGGCTGTCTGATACATACAACTGCACTATTTTGGCACATTTTAGAAGCATTTATTGCTTTTTCTTTAGTGCAGCAAGATCGCAGGATGAAATGAGAACATTCGAGTTAATTATACAGATTTTTGTCTACGTGGCATGATCCATCCAGACGTTTGCAAATGTCAGGAGAAAATGTGAATTATCACTTACCCAGGTGTTTGTCATCTCAAGAACGAGAGCCGGGAAAGCACAACTGAGATGATTGCACGACAGTGAGCATTAATCTTCTAACCCAGAAGCGCAGCTTGCAACCTGCACAAAGGAAACAGGTCTTTGCTAACTCGGGGCCCAAGGCTGTCATTGGTGGCACTCTGACAAGTAGCTGACTCCCTGCTCTCCTTCCCTCCTTCCAGCTCATTCTCTTTTTTCTCACCTCTGTAATTTGAGCCTTGGCAAAGTTGGCTTCCCTTGTGCTGGCAATACCTGGAGCTGGAGAGGTGCTGATTCTGGCAGAAGGTGGGTCCAGTCCAGGATCTGTTTAATGATGGAGTGTTCCCAGAGTTGCTTGGGAGCAGTACAACCAGTTAAGGTAAAACAACTCGCATACTATTCTGGTTAGCTTGTAAGGCACATGGAAACCGTTTAGGACAGGCAGCCTTGCTCAAATTAGACCTTTACCTGTATTTCAAGTACTCACATCTGTAGCTCTAAAATCCTTTGAAACATCTGATTTTCTTGAGAATGTTTTACTTTTTTTTTTGAGGGACTAATGAGCAGAACATGTTGACATTTTTAGAACCCTGAAGTCTTCAGTTTTTTACCAGGTCTCCCTATCCATAAAAAAAAGTACAGTGCATATTATTTAATGGTTTTCAGTCTGATTTTTACCTTCCCTCCTAATCACTTAGGTGTGGAAAGTTGGAGCCAACTTATACAGGCTGACTGATGATTAAATTTTCAAGAATTTTGCAAACCAATTGTTAAACACAGCCATTATAACAATTAAATGGCATACACTTACAATTAAACGTTATATTAGGAACAAAAGTAGTCCTCAAAGATCTTACCGTTTTCTAGGCCCCTAAAACTGCTGGCCCTGTTGTGTCTGTGCGGCAGACACTACGTGATGGTGTGCGGCTCGCACTTCTTCCAACCTCAAGTTCAGTGCCTCTTGTTGGTGGTTTGGAATTGGCCGTGGTGGCAGTATTTATACCAAGAACATTGTCAAATATTATAAATCAGGGCTTTTCTCCACTAGGTTGCTGGTTCATAAACATTCATCAGCAACGTATACAATTTTTCTTGGTGTACGTAAGTTTTGGTTACCATGTTGCCAAAGGGAAAAACATTTCTCTTCTGTGTCTCTCTCCTATCATTTTAGATTCAGTGCAGATATATGTAAGTGCTGAGTCCCTGGCATGCCCCTTCAAGTAAGCCTTTTTCCTTTCTCTTCTCATTCACTCTCTTTCTTACCTTTACCCCAAAGAAATCTTGGATTCTACAGAGTGTCTTCTGCAGCCCCCAGGTGCTGTAGACTGAGGGCTAAGCAGTTTCTGACAAACAATGGCAAAAGCAAGAAAAAAAAAACTCAGTCAGAATTTGATTGTAACTGTGCTGCAGTTGATAGTATTAAAGTAAGGTAATGGGGTATTATCAAAATTTAGCACTATTTCAGCTTGTAAAATAGTTGGGTCACATGTAACAGAGTCTATGAAATCAAATATTTATTACTAATCATTTTATCTTAGTATTACCTGCGTTTTAAAAGTAGCTTGAAAGGTGACATTTTCATGAGTATTCACATGAGTATCCTTACATTAAAGATAACTATTAGAAAATAAACTTAACATTTTGGGACCCTATAAATCCTTTAACTAGCCTCGGACTTCATCTCTCCTTCTGCCCAAAGTGTGCACGCAGAAGCTCCTTCACGATCATGGTGGTGCATAATGTATATAAAATATTTTTATACATACACGTTTTGCCAAATACTATGTTGAGATATTTGGCGACACCTGGACATGTGGTTGGAGGGAGATAATCTCTCCTCAGGCCACCTGCTTCCCTCCTGCAGACCTGTACAGGCACGTATCAGGTCATGGTCACTCGCCTGGGCCTGCAGCCTGTATCACATGGCTCCTGAAAGGTGGCGTTTAGGAGACGGGCGCTGGAGGTCTGGAGGTCATGTCAGTAGTCCAGCAGTGCATCCCCCCATCTTACGGAAGTGTGTAATGGAAGCTGTTTCATCTCCATCAGCATGATTAAATCCCTTTCATCTTGGTAGAGCCTAATGTAAATAAATGTAGAGTGTGTGTGTGTGTGTGTGTGTGTGTCGCCAAATATCTAACTAATATCTGACTGGGTATTTGGCTACATCTGGACATCTGATTGAAGGGTGTGCTCTCTCCCCAGCTCCATGTCGCTGGTCATTTTTAGAGTTGCTGCAGGCCCAAGTTAATGTGAAGTCACTGCCTGGACTTTAAGGTCGCCAACCACCAAATTTTACAGCATGTATGCACAGTAACCTTAGGGAATAAATATTAGAAACCTTGAAATCACTTCATTGTTTCAGCCCCAAATCTCTCCATATGCCTAAAGTGTGTAAGTAGAAGCTCTTTCATCTTCATCAGCGCAATCCAGCCCCTTCCTTCCATCTGTGTTAGGGTATACCATACAAACATGTAGACATATTTTGTACATAAAGATCACCAAATACTGGAAGAAGCTATTTGTCCAAACCTGGACAACTGATTGAAGGGAGATGCTGTCTCCCAGTCCCACTTCCCTTATACCGCTCTCAGCGTTGCTGCAGGCCTCGGTTAGGCGAGAGTCACTACCCTGGAGGGGCATGTGCAGCTCACCCATCTGAGAGCGCACAGTTCATTATGCAGTAAAAGGTCACCTCCATTTCAAAATCAGAAGTCCCAAATGCCTATGTTCCTCAAAACAGTTTCCCTAAGGGAAGGCTGGCACTCCAGTTAAAAACAACAGCAGCTTCCCTTCCAGACAGAATTGTGGTCCCTGGCAGGGGACCAGCACTAGGGAAACCAGTGTGCTCTGAGTAACTGCCACAAGAACCTTTCAGACCCTTGCACTTGAAACCTGGTGTTAAGTAAGCATCAGCATGCTGTAAATGTAAGGTGGCCCTTTAAATTCACAAAAGAGTTTGCAGATATTTCCCTTTTTCGTGACCGTAATGTACTTAGCCCTCTCTTAGGCACTGTGAAGGAGACAGAGGAAGTACAAAGCTCTGGACTGATATAATTTGATATGCGTTTCTTGGGCTTTGTGGGTAGAGTGCCCTTTTGCAAAGTGGATACCATCTTTAGTGCAAGTATTTATAGCATCAGCAAAAACGGGCAGGGGCGGTAAGATGTGAATACTAGGTTCTGTGGTACATCACCTGTACTCAGTGGAACTCTTTCTGGAATCGGGTTTTAAGTCATGATCCTAAAGGTTCCTTCCTCTCATACACTAATGATGTAGTTAATAGCTACTTTCATTTTAATAGCAGAGAATGAAGATGAAATGTTTTACCTCTGCCTTCCAGTAGCAGTTTTCCCTTGTTGTTCCTCATTTCAAGTGTCCCCATCACATACTGTACCATCTTCAAAACTAAAGGACTGAGACACATGCAAAGAGAAGGTGTGAGAATGATGGAAGCATCAGGATGAAAATACATGACCCGCCCCCCGCCCCTCCCCGCACCCATCCCTTGCACCCTGCAACAAACTAGAAAGAGAAAAGTTCCCAGCACCCAGGATGGATTCCTTGTTTTTTGCTACCAACTCTGGATTAGATTGGATTTCGTTTGTGGTTCAGGAGTTGGGTAAAGTGGAGAGGCTGAGTGAGGTGGAGAAGGAAGATGGAAATTAAAGGTTTGAACTTGCGTAATGGCAGAAGTAAGCGCTGCTCAGCTTATGTCTTTCCCGACTGCTGATAACATCAGTGACTGAATATTCAGTAGGTGAATGGAGGTGGAGTTCCAGGGTCTAAACTGGGAAACTGCCTCTGGGTACAGCTCTAGAAAGACTGTACGTGTACCAGAGGTTGTTCCAGTTTTGTGATGCATCATTGACTTGGGGGAACATGAAGGAGGCTAGACATTTCTCTGGCGTCGTCCATGGCAGTCATTCTGAGCACACTGGCTTTGCTAGTTGGTATGGTGAAAGGACACCATACTGACAGATTAGAGACTGACTTCTAATTCCGTCACCAACATTCGGCAGGTATATGATTGTGGGCAATTCATTTAATTGCCTGCCAGTTACAGACTGCACAGGGGGAAGAGCACTGGATTTGGAGTCGAGAAACCTGGACACTTGGCTCCACACTTTCTTAGCTGGGCGACTTTGAGGCGAGCCACTCAGTCTCTCAAGTCCAAGCTTCTTCAGCTATATTATAATGGGAATAATGTCTTCACTAACTACCTCACAGAGTTGTGGTGAGAACATAATGAGATAGTAAGATGAAAATACTATACTGGAAAGGACTATACAAAAGAGGGAGATCATTTTTATCATCTCTTCACTAATGTTTTCCACTGCCTCTTGAATCTGTTTTCTTCTGACCAACAATTATGTCTTCCTCGTGTTTTGAGTATGGCAAATAGAGGCATGAGTATGGCGTAGGGGAGTGGAACTGCTTCATTTTTCACATAGACACGGGACAGGTGGTTGGTGGGGCAGTGGGTGTTACATCCCAGTGACGTGTGTGGTCAGGCATCTTCCTGAGTCACTCTGGCGGTTCTTTGGGACGTGGTCAGGAGGCTGGACACCTGGGGGAAGGAAACAGTGATTTGAGGAGAGGGTCTGGGCACTACTGCCCTTCTGTCACTCTGTCACCTCGCAGGGTAAGACAGGCTATGATCCGAGGTGTGACAGAAGGCTAGGAGAAAAGACTGTCCTCAGGGCTCACTTGTGATATCAGCTCTCCTGGGCAGCTGCTGCCTTGTGATCACCAGCAACCTTAGCCCTGCCCAGTATTATTTTCTGCTGAGAAAGATCTTGAAACATGGCCTCATGGGACTTTTCATAAGCACTTGGAGGCAACAACTATCTCATCAAACTTTGTACCTTCAGTAGAATCTAATAAGGTGCCTTGTACACAATAGGTGCTTAATAAATGTTGCTTGAATTAAATTGTCCTCCAGCTCCCCCCCCCAAAAACAAACAAACCATGCTCCATTTGCCACCATGTGGTATTTTTGGAAAACAGTACTGATTTGGCTATCAGCTGTGTGTGGCTTGGGGCAAGACTTCCATCGATCTTGTCTTCATCTCATCTGGAGAATGAAGTGAGTGCAGTAGGTGCTCTCCCAGGCCCCTCCCAGCTCCTGAGCATTATGATCCTGTGGTTCTGAGATGTTTCCTTTGCAGTTTCGCCTCTCTTCAGAAGACTTTTGTTCAGAGGAACAGGTCTGAACTTCCCAGACAGTTGTCTGTTCGTCTTCAGCATAGTTCTTGAGGAACAGCCTTTTCTGAAAGGATATTTTAAAATACCTGATTTTTTCTCCTCAGGGTTGGTGGTGGAAAGGGGGAAATGCGGAGAAGGAAACTGAGCACAGTGAACAGCATGTTTTTCATAGGTTTTTAAGGTGTGTGAGTGTGTGTGTGTGTGTGTGTGTGTTTGTGTTTCTGAGAGCGTATTGATTGGATAACAGAGAAGCCAATCAGAAGTACATGTGCAGTTGAGAGAAGCTGGCCCAGTATTAAAAATTCCCCATGGATAATCTAAATGGGGGTAGATGGGAATTGGCCACATGATGAAATGAGATGGAAGGAAATGTGCATTTTAAGAAATTGTATTTTATTAGCAAACGTTGCCAGTGACAATCTTTAGTTAAGAAAGAAATTGTTCTGACAGAAAATTTTTATCTCTGCCACTTTGTTTTTTTTCCAAAAAAAATACAACTCCATGTGGAATATTTATATTTTAATTAAACTTTTATCTTAATTCTGTTTCATCTATTCAAGGGAAATAAATAAGCATTCTTTATGCATTTAAAAATGTAAAATACTTGCATGCCACCATTCTGTAATATTTTCCCAGTTTAGATGCTGTAATGTGTGACTTACGTGTACCTACATTATTTTGTAATCTGTCTAAACCTATATTGGCAACACTTACTTGGCTAAGCAGTTGTTGAAAAATCTATAGTTTCATTATTTTATTTGAAACTTTGATCAAAGGTAGACATTTATTATATTTGTTAAGGAATTAATGACTAGTTTGCTTTTTGAATGTGAAACTGAACATTGTTAGGGAATTAAGTGTGTGCTAAAGCAAAATGTATGACGCGTGAAACACCTTTACCCCGATCCCGGCTGGCACAGGTTAGGTGCAATGTTTGGTCCTGTGGAATTAGCCAGCCAGACCTAATGCTAAAGTAAATGTTTTAGTTAATCAAGATCTTTTTGCTTTGGGAGATATAATCTATTCATTTGTGTCTGAAATGAAATTTCTAAGTGCAGATGTGTACGGAACATTAAGAATGAATAAACTTTCCTTTTAAAATGAAAGTAAAGACTGATTTAATCTAGTTAATTTTTAGATACATTGTCTCTAAAAATAAATCATTAGCACCATGTTAGATGACTCCATTTGCAGAAAGAACTATAAAGTGCCCTTATTATGAAGGTAAGGAGTAGACAGACAACCAGAAGTAGCCAGAGGGAGAAATGAGAGCTCATTATTATAGCAAAAATGCACATATTTAGATAAACAGTTAAAATTTATCATAATAAATGGGAGCAAGAATACAGATAACCCAAATGGGTTAAGTGTTTCACCTTGAACTTTTTATAGTAACTTTGGATTTACTTGTTTAAAAGCTCTTCTGTGATAAAAATCATAAAGGTACATTATAAAGGTTTGCCCTGGAAAATTCAGAAAACCTACTTTTTCTGACCTCCTGCTGAACTCTGCTTAACTCTTTGCCCCTGAAACTGATGGCAAGGTCCAAGAAGGAGCATACAAGGCCTATTCTCATTTTCTTTTACTGTTTTACACCTTATCTTGGACAAGGAGGTATAGTACTTATTTTATGTAAAGAATTCTTTTTCATTCTATGGGGCTGTAATGGATAGGAATTACAAGTACCAACTTTGGGGTCATACTTGCCTAGTTCAAATCTCACCTGTTAATTGTGTGAATTTCTGCAAATTACATAGCCTCAGTTTCTTCAACTGTAAAATAGGAACCATAGTCATACTTCACAGTAGCACTGTTACGAGGATTAATAAAGAACAGCGCTCATCATACAGAAGGCACTTGGGTATTACTATCCTAAATTCTAACCTAAATAAATATGCATGGATTTTAATGCCAACAGAGTTCTTTTTATGCTGACAATGTCAGTCATTTAAGCAGGATAGACTGACTCTTACTAAATTTCGAGTTTCCTTCTGGCACACAGGCCCCCCTCTGTCACACCAAGTATTGGCTAGAAGCAAGATAGAGCTGACTCAGGAGTTACTCCTGACGCACCCTCTCATTCAGCTCTGCTCCTCCTGGCTTCCCTGATGTTTCAACTTGTTTGTACTTGCTCTGCTTTCTGGGTGGCCTCCTTTGGATTTGGAAGTCTGGCATGGGCCTGCTGTGGGTTGGACTTGACTCTGCTATGGACCACACCCCTCTGCGTTAGATCTTTCCGCCTCTTTCTAAGCCGTATGAAATGGTGCCCCACACTCTCTCTGCCCCAGCTACCAACCCACTTCCTGCTCAGGGAACGTGATCAGATAGATGCTCACAGCCTCTAGTAAGTGTCCCGCTTGTCACAGGACCTCAGCAGGAACTAGATGTATGTGTGCTTGAGTTAGGTTGGGCTATGCTTCGGGCCCAACCAACCTAAAGATATAGGAAGATCAGGCAGGTGCCTGGCTCCAAAGGTTTGTGTGTCAGAGCCTGTCTTTAAATCCTAGACGACTGACTTTATCAATCCTGAGCAAAAGTTTAGAAAAGCGTATTACCCACTTTAGTGGTTTATAAGCACTCAGAAGTGAAGCAGTCATCTCCAAGAGGCAGCACAGATCCGCTTAGAATAAGTAACAGGAAATCACGAGAATTTGGTCAAAAGAACAAATGTATTTGGATTTCAGCAAGACGTTTAACAAAGTCCCAAAACATCCTTGAGAAATGTGGGCTGCAACAGTGCAACTAAGTGGTTAAATGACTGGTTTAAAGTCTTTTTTGACTCTTGACCATCAGTAAGTGCTCATGAATGGAAGAATTTCAACCAGAAGGACTTAGTAGCCACTGTAGGGCTCTATCTGTGATGTGTTTTGATCAGCAGCTTACCAGTCATTTGCATGTGATACTGATGAAATACCAAATGGGTCTCCAGCTGGTGGGCATTGGAAGGGACAAGGAGTACTCTGGCGGGCTTAAAATATTTGGACAGGCCAAAGTATAATCCTGTGTCTACTCAGATAAAAATTTAATACAGGTAACAATACAGTTGTCTGCTTTTAATTTAAAAAAATCAATTTACAAAAAATAAAATGGGAAAAACATGACAACTCCTGTCTGTGTGGATAAGGACTCTGGTGTTGACCGAAAGCTCACTGTGAGTAAGCAGTGGAACTTGCCGGCCCGAAAGCTGACTCTGCCTGAGGCAGTGCCACAGGAACAGCCTTTCTTGGCTGTTTGGCCGGGGTCCTGGGCCTCAGCTTTTGGGATGCCTGCTTCAGTGTATTTCCCTCATCCTTAGACTTTGGCATATTTAAGTATAGAGATTATTCTTATATGTTATTACTGCACAAATATTTATATTCAGATATAGGCAGGCATTCTAGATGTAACCTAAGTGAAACCTAATCTCATTTATTTGTTGAAATTATATAAAGTATAAGTGTATAGTAATTATTGAATAAATAAAATGCTATAGCAGTTGCTAATTGTTAAATGTTTATATTCAAAGTCAATTGAAAATAATTAAAAATTGTTAAGAACTTTCACCCTGGCTGGCGTAGCTCAGTGGATTGAGCGCGGGCTGCGAACCAAAGCATCGCAGGTTCGATTCCCAGTCAGGGCACATGACTGGGTTGCAGGCCATGGCTCCCAGCAACCGCACATTGATGTTTCTCTCTCTCTCTTTCTCCCTGCCTTCCCTCTCTAAAAATAAATAATACATAAAATCTTTAAAAAATGTTTAAAAAATTGTTAAGAACTTTCAAGTAGATAAACAGGAAAATAGTTTGACAGTTACTACAAAGATAGAGACGGTATTAGGTAGGTAACTTAGGAACACCGTTACATTTTTAGCCAGTAAATACTTACAAAAATTAAATAAGAATACAAAGAAGAATAAGCAGAGATTGCATCATAACTCTGTTCTTTGTGGAAACGTTTGGTGCACCTAGCATTCACAATGTAAACCCAGGATTTAATTCTTACCTAGCTCCATCTGGGACGCAGACCGTGTGCACCCGCTCTCCTCGGCTGAAGCTTGTCTCTGTTGAGACCGCAGGAGAGTCGAACAGCTGGCAGAGTTGGGAAATTATCATTTCTGTACTTGTGTATATTGTATGTATTGTTAGTATACTATGTTAAACTTTATGATTTTAGCACAAACATTTTAAGGATATTAAAATAATAATTTAAATTTTGACATAATACTCTAGGTTTGTCTATCCTAGAAGTTTATTATTTGTTAGTGATATTTGTCAGTAACTTGGCTTCAGCTGAAAATGTAAATTCTCAGCCCTTTGGAATTTGGCTGAAATCGCGTATTTAGTGCACCTCCAGTGGAGGCATAACAGGGTATGAAAATATGAGGCCTGTCAAAATTAATTCCCCCTGATGCCGTTAGGGAAGTTTGAGTGAGAAACAGGCATTTGTGATGGACACTGAAACATGAGGCTTCTAATGGGCGCAGGTTGTGGGGGATGATGGGGAAGGATATTTCAAGCCAGAGTTTGTTCAGATTCTTTTGTGTATAATTGTATGCCCCAGCCATGGTATTTACCTTCTGATTCCTACCTACCACTGCTTTAACTAACTCCAATCTCCCGGAAGGAAATCCTTACCTCTTAGTTTCAAGTTTATGTCTTTAGCTTAACTTTTCTCAGCTCTCCCATAAAATACATTTCTAAAAAATACTTAAGCGTATCAAGGAAACCGTTTCCTAAAGGAACCTTTTGATAACAAGAAAGTTGCTTCGGGCATTAATTTGCATATGATGATTCAGTGTGACGTTGCTTAATGAGTTCCTCTAGCTGCAAGTTTAAAGACAACACTAATTAGGGCTTGTGATACATTGAGTAGAGCTGCAGTGTTGTTTTATCAGTCACTTCCATTATAACCCAACTCTGAAAACTAACAACTGTTCTCTGCCTCTTCCTCAAATATTTTACCTAACAGTCTCAGATTTGTTCTCTTTCATATGTTGAATTTAAACTGTCTTCCATTACTTGAAGTGGAATTGAATGCATAGGGGAGTGGTGTCATACCACTTCTATTTCAGAGGATCACCTTCCAGTGAGTAGGCCAATGCAGTATTCAGCTTCTGCTAGGTCAGTCTGTATAGTCAGAACAAACCTAAATTTCATTTTACTTCTTGCTCACATTACATGGCAGCCCCTGTGTCTGGCTGAGGCTCTGATCCCTGTGAAGTCTCATTCTGAGACTCAGGAAGGACCATCCTGTGTTTAGGACATGCCGTTCTCTTGGCGGAGGGAGGCAGATAAGTGAGAAACACAATGACTCTTAAAAACCTCTGTTCAGCCCTGGCTGGGGTGGCTCAGTGGGTTGAGTGCTGGCCTGCAAACCAAAGGGTTGCCAGTTCAATCCCCAGTCGGGGCTCATGCCTGGGTTGTGGGCCAGGCCCCAGGAGAGGGGCACTCGAGAGGCAGCCACACATTGATTCTTCTCTCCCTCTCTTTCTCCCTCCCTTCCCCTCTCTAAAAAAATAAATGAATAAAATCTTTTTTAAAAAAAGCTTCTACTCAGAGCTCTCATATTGTCACTTCCACTCAACATTTCATTGGCCTAAGCAAGATTCAACATTTGTTTGAAGAGAGAAGGAAAACCCCATTACCAGATCAGAGGCACTGCATGTCACATGGCAGTGGGAGGGGCTGTCTTTTCCTCGGAGGGCAGCAAATATTTGAAACAACATTTCAATCTACTACAGACATTTAGTGAATTTACCTTTTCACTTATTTATATAAATATAATGTTCGAGTTTTTCCTTTTATTTTTCTCTATAAGAATTGTGTTTTTCTGAGCCCTGGCTGGCGTAGCTCACAGGATTGAGCGCGGGCTGCGAACCAAAGCGTCACAGGTTTGATTCCCAGTCAGGGCACATGCCTGGGTTGCAGGCCATGGCCCCCAGCAAACGCACATTGATGTTTTTCTCTCTCTCTCTCTCTCTCTCTCTCTCTCTCTCTCTCTCCCTCCCTCCCTCCCTTCCCTCTCTAAAAATAAATAAATTAAATCTCAAAAAAAATCTTAAAAAAAGAATAAAAAAAAGAATTGTGTTTTTCTAACTATAAGCTAATAATGGCAACCAATAAAATACAGTCCTTTTGAAAGAGAACTCCGCCTGCATTTCAGGTGAGTTTCACTGAGTCTGGCCCTGTGGAGTCAGCTCTCTCATAGCTGGCGTTTCTGTCTGCATCAGGTTACTGGCAGGCATTCACCGGCAAATGAGAACTGAAGGGAAGGGGAAGGACTCAATATTCATTTATTTACAAATATTTATTGAGTGCCTACTGTATGTCAGACACTGGTGCAGAAGCTAGGGATAGAGGGATAAACAACAGTCTTTTTTGAGCTCATGCTAAGTACATAAACAGGATGCTGTTAGCTAGTGGCCTGTGCTGTGAAGCTCAAAACAGGAGAAAGGCTGGGCGAAGTGATCGTAGAAGGCCTTTCAAGAGGGAAAAATGAGCAGAATCTTCATTAAGAGCAAGGCATGAACCATGAGTATTTGGGAGGAAAGGCATTTTCCCTTGTAGTGCAAAAACCTTGAGGCAGCATACATTTGGCAGGATTGTGAAGTCTCTTGGGGAGGCCAGTGTGGCTGGAGCAGAGTGAGAGTGGGGAGGGCATAAAATAGTCATGGAAGGACTTTCAGGGGTGGTTACTTGCGATTTTATTCTAATATGATGGGAAGCCATGGGTGGTTTGGAGCAGGAGGGTGACGTGATCTGATTTGTTTTCAAAAAGATCATTCTGGCTGCTGCTATAGGGAGTAGATTGTAGCAAAAGTGAAAGCACTGAAAAGGGTTCTGGTTTTTTTGTTTGTTTTACATTGTTATCCGATACTAGGATGTTATTCTTAACACCCCTGGTCCCATATGTGGTATTGAATGTACATGTTTGTAGATTCATGTTTGTAAGCCTTGTGATTATGATATGGTAACATTTGTCTGAAGAAAGGGGGAAAAATCAAACACCAAATAACATTATTTTGTAAAAAGAAACTAAAGTAAAATTCAAACATTTGTTAGGAAAACCTTAATATGAATAACAAAAGGAGGATATATATTTAATGTATGCCTAAACCCCATATTGGAAGGTCAGGAAGGAAACTTGTAGATTAATTCAATCAGACACTGCATTGATAGCCATTTCTGCCTACAAAGCAAAGCAAAAGGAGCCACATTGCAAAGGGAAATCCTCAAAACGAACCCTATCTGACCCTGGTTGGTGTGGTTCAGTGAATTGGGTGCTGGCTTGTGAACCAAAGGGTTGCCAGTTCAATTCCTGGACAGGGCACATGCCTGGGTTGTGGGCCAGGTGCCTGGTCAGGGGTGCGCAAGAGGCAACCACATGTTAATGTTTCTCTCCCTCTCTTACCCCCTCCATTCCCTACTCTCTAAAAAATAAATAAATAAAATCTTAAAACCAACAACAACTATCTGGATGGCCGTGGTCCTCTGCTTTGTTCAAGAACTCCATTTTGTCAGTTTCCCCTGGAGTGAAGGCCCAGAGGTGTAGCAGGAACTCACAGAAGACTTGCTAGTAAGCCAGAATACCTGTATACTAACTCATAATGAAAAATAGAACTGTGAAATGAACCAGATATTAATTTCATCCAGTCAGTCGGAGTACCATCTTCCTGTACTGTGTTAAAGAATTTTTTCATGTAGTTTGGACATGGTCACAGGTTATTTCACTTTAAAGACTTTGATGGGATTTAGGAGACACCTTGATCTATTTAACAGTGGAATGCACACTAGCATTTCAGTCAGGATACCTATGCTTTATTACTAGATGTGTGACCTTGTGCAAATTATGGTACCTAACTTGCCTAGATCTTAGTTTTCTCATTTGCAAAAAGACATGAAAGATACTACTACTTTCTTTTTAGAGTTATTTTGAGGATTGGAGAGCTATTATAAGTGAAGTGTTGGCACACTGCCTGGTGTCGATTAAGTACTCAATAATTATTAGCTGAACCTGAACGCTGTAGGAAGTTGCTCTCAGAAAGCTGTTATCTCTAAGAATATTTGAGAAAGTGATTCACTCTAAAATGCAATAGAGGGACTTCCAGTCAAGAGGGTGACATAAGTAAACACAGCTTGCCTCCTCACACAAAAACATGAAAGTTACAACTAAAATATAGAACAACCATTACTCAGAAACATCAGAAATTGAGTTGAATGGAAGTCTGACAACTATGTAAAGAAACTACATCCATCCAGATTGGTAGGACGGCTGGTGCCACACCCACATGTATTGGATAAAAATTTGGGTGGGACTTCTCTAGAGTGAGGAGTCCGAGCCCCACACCAGGCCACCCGGCTCAGGGTTCCAGTGTCAGGAAGATAAGACCCCATGACTTCTGGCTGCAAAAACCAGTGGGGATTGAGTCAGTGAAAGGAATTTCTGGAGTCCCAAGTAGTTCCTTTAAAAGAACCCACACATGGGTTTAATCAGACTCATTCCCTCTGAGCTCCACCTCTGGGGCATCAGTTTGAAAGGCACCAGTGGCATGCAGGGAAAAACTGAAGTGTCTGACATCAAGGCAAGAACTGGGAGACAGCTTTATTCCACACAGAAATGCAGACCATTGTCCCATTTCTGAACCCTCCCACAACAGACCCACAGAGATGATCAGCTGGTGCCAAATCTGAGATTCCATCAACCTGACTAATACTGTCTGCCCTGCCCTGGAGATCCCCCAACTCAGTCCCACCCAACTTACCAGACCACCCAAGATGCTTTTTGATATGAATGGCTGGACTTGGCTTATGCTTCACAACTTCCTAAATCCTCTCAAATAAGCAACAGCCAGCCTCCGTGAGCCCCCAGCACCTATACCTCTTGCGAAGGATCCCTAGGCCCAGCACCAGCAGCAACCAGCCTAGATTCACCACTTGCCTTTGGATGGGAATCTCCAAGCCCAGCACAAGTAGTAGCCATCTCAGATGGTATATAGCTCAGGCAGGGTGCCCCTTGGCAAAACACAGGTGGGGGCTGACATTGGCCTGCACCACCCGGGTAACCCCTGGGGCAATACACCCAGTAGACAACTGCAGACCACATTGGAGCACCACCACTCCGCGCCTGCACAGCTGATCCTCCATGAAGGGTGGAGATTGGTGGTCAGTGGTCACAGCCAGTCCTTGCAGCTGACTGGCCTGGGTAAATCCCTCCCATTGACCTGCCAGCAGTAATCAAGACTCAACTACAAGAGGAGGGTGCACCTCAAGTACCAAGCCTGTGTGAGAGGGGAGGCTGTGCCACTGGACCCTACAGGACACCTACTACAGTAGGCCACACTACCAAGACAGGGAGTCATAGCAGCTCTACCTAATACATACAAACAAACACAGGGGGGCTGCCAAAATGAGGAGACAAAGAAACATGGCCCAAATAAAAGAACAGACTGAAACTCCAGAAAAGGAGCTAAACAAAATGGAGATAAGCAATCTCTCAGATGCAGAGCTCAAAACACTGGTTATAAGGATGTTTAAGAAACTTAGTGAGGACCTCAGCAGCATAAAAAGATCTAGTGAGAAAGGAAGAATACCCTAATTGAAATAAAGAACATTTACAGGGAAACAACAGTAGAGCGGATGAAGCTGAGAATCAAATCGATGATTTGGAACATACGGAAGAAAAAAACAACCAATCAGAACAACAAGAAGAAATAAGAATCCAAAAAAAATTAGGATAGTGTAAGCAGCCTCTGGGACAAATTCAAAGGTTCCAACATTCACATCATAGGAATGCCAGAGGATAAGAGAAAGAGCAAGAAATTGAAAATCTATTTGAAAAAAATAATGAAAGAAAACTTTTCTAATTATGTAAAGGAAATAGGCATGCAAGTCCAGGAAGCACAGTCCCAAACAAGATGGATGCAAAGAGGCTCACTCCAAGGCACATCATAATTAAAATGAGAAAGGTTAAAGATAAAGAGAGAACCTTAAAAGCAGCCAGAGAAGTTAGTTACCAACAGTAGAGTTTCCATAAGACTGTCAGCTTACTTTTCAAATGAAACTTTCTAGGCTAAGAGAGATTGATGAGAAATATTCAAAGTCATGAGAAGCAGGGACCTACAACGAAGATTGCTCTATCCAGCAAAAATATCATTTAGAACCAAAAGGCAGATAAAGAGCTTCCCAGAGAAGAGCAAACTAAAGGAGTTCATTATCACCAAACCATTATTTTATGAAGTGTTAAAGTGACTTATTTAAGAAAAAGATCAAAACTATGAACAATAAAATTGTAATATATACAAATCTATCAACAATTGAATCTAAAAAAACAAAACAAAAACAGAGATAGAATCATAGATACAGAGAGTGTTTTGATGGTTGCCAGATGGGAGAAGGTTGTGGGGGAATGGGTGAAGAGATGAGGGGATTAAGAAATACAAATTGGTAGTTACAGAAAAGCCGTGGGGATGTAAAGTACAATATAAAAAATGGAGAAGTGAAAAATGAAAAAAAAAGTTGAAAAAATGAAAAAGAAAAAACAAAAAAATTAAATAAAATAAATAAATAAAATAGAGAAGCCAAAGAACCTACACATGACCGATGGACATGAAGAAAGGTGTGCAGACTATCTGAGGGAGTGTTGGTTACTGGGTGGACGGGGACAACGGAGGAAAAATTGGAACAATCACATAACCAACAAATATAATAAAAAAATAAGATGCAATAGAAAATAAGATGCAAGAGTCACACGATTTAATGTTGTTGGTCTTCTAAGAGTATTTGCAATTTAGGAGGGTTTTTTCTTAAAAACTCCAAATCATCAGTTATCTTTATTGCTGTGATTAGTGGGTACCAGTTGCATGAAATTCCAGGATGTTTACTTCACCTAGGGTACTTCTTGCTCCAAGTGAAGAAGTATCTGCCAGGAAAGGTTTAGCCATTAGTTGGCTCCCACTCTGGAACATACCTCAAGGAGGCATTTTAGTCCTCCTCCTGGCTACATTTTTGTAAGAGGTGTATCAAAGCTGAACAATACTCCTGGGAATGGTTTACTCCTGAAAAGCAGGGCAAAAAATTCCGAGTGAGTACATGAATGAATGGAAGGCCATCTCAGAGCCACAAAAGGCAGTCATCCACTGTCCTCATGTTCCCTTCCAGGCTACCACCCATCAGTCCCAGTTTCCTCCTTTGAGCAGCGCCCTCTCACGTTAGCCCAGCTCCACCTCCAGGTGCAGAGCTTCAAGTTGGAATGCGAGAAAGGGATGGGCCGAAACTGCAGGAGAATGCAGATGCTGGCGCTGCGACATCATCCCTGGTTCCAGGCCTAAAGAAATCACTACAGTCACTACGCCCTCGAGAGGACATACGCCTGATTTATGCCCTTCTTGTGCCTTATTGTTTGTTCACCAATCAGTTTTTTATAAAAAGTTTAAAGGACTCGATGTCATGTCCTTGCATTAGCTACTTCAAGTGCACATGCAATACAAACCCTTCCTCGTGTGTCTCTTTAGTAAAACTCAAAATAAAGAGGGAATCTATACAGTAGAGTCTCTAGCTGCTGCTCATAGCTCCCAGAGGGTCGAGGTTAAATATTTCCACGAGTAGAGAGCGTTGTCTCAAGCTGGAGTTAGGCCTGGTTATCCGTAGCTGTTTCCAATGTCTTGCAGATCTTTTGTAAAGACCCGGGTTCTGCGCTGAGCTTTTACCCTTTCACTTGAAACTACAACTCCCAGGATGCCCTGCGACCTGAGAATACGCAAGCGCGTGGGTGACGGAGGTGGGGAACTAGCCTCACCGACAGCGCGGTCGAGTTGGGGGTGTTGCTGGCGGTGGATCCGACAACTCCCTGGGAGGCAGACGTAGGCAAGACCGGCGGGTAGTGGGAGCCTAGCTGCAGGCAGCCCTCGAGGGTCTGTGAAGTAGTCGGCGTCCTCAGCGGGCGCCAGTCAGGTGAGTCCAGCCCGGTGCTTTCCAGGAAGTCCGTCTACGGGCGCGGGCAGGAGTCGGTCACACCGGCCATGGTGGCTCTAGAAGGAGAGATTGCTGCCTTTCAGCCGCCTGCCTTGGTCTCCCTCCCTACAGGTCCCTCTCGGGGAGCGGGGGGACGCTGAGAGCTGCTTCGGGGCGACCGTACCGGGTGGGGCCGTGGGCGCGCTGGGCGTCGCCTGCGGTGGAGGCGCGCGAACCCTGAGTTGATGAATCAGTTGGGGGCCTGGCCTCCCCGGGGTCGGAATCGGCCCCTTCCCGGCGCTGGCCGCAGTGTGCAAGCTCTCGGTGCCTATCCGTCCTTTCCACCCCACCCGGGCTTAGCTCGGGGAATGATCATCCTTAAAGGGCTTTCTCACCAGTGCTGCTTCGAAGGCTTCTACTTATTGAAAGAGGAAAGGGAAAAAAAAAAAAAAAAAACTTAGGGCACACCCTTTTTTTTTTTTTTCATTGAAATCTGACTTGTCTGGCATTTGCCGTTTTGATCTGTCTGCTCTTAGAATAAATTCCTGGCTTCCGTGCAGCGCAGCTGGGTCCGGCTGTGAAGTTTGTATATTGATTTCTTTTGTGGACGTGACTGGGTCGTTATATTTTTGCCTACGGAGATTGGTATGTTTCCCCTGCAAGCCTGCATTCTCATTATAAACAAATGAGAAACAGCCGCAGGACCTTTGTTTTTTGTTTTATGTTTAGTTAAGAATAGCGTTTCCAACTTGCCCTTGGCTTCTCTTAAAACCAAAAGTCATCTGGTAATGAACACTGCAGTAAAACTTATCCCAGGAGGTCATACTTGAACAGGAAATAAGCCTGTGGAGATTTGAATTAGCTATGTGCGGCCTCCCTTGGTTTGTAACATTTTCATGCAGCTCATGTTTCTTTTTCTCAGAATCCTTTAGATTAGTTTTTCAGTAGATTAGATTGATTAAATAATTGGCCTGTCAAAAAAAATAAGCTTAGAAAAATAGTTTCGTTCAGCCTCATTTACTTGTGGTAGTCTCTTTCTAGTCCTAGGCACCTTTTTACCCTATTACTGCTTTAAGGGCCCTCAGTCATTTTATTGTAATACTTAGAATTCCCTTTCTAACACATTCCTACCAGAGGAACAAAAAAGGAATTAAAATATCACATCCAATATACCGTATTTTGCTGTGTATAATGCGCACTTTCCCCCCAAAGTTTTGAGGAGAAAATAAGGATGCACATTATACACGGGTCATACTAATTCTGTATCTAGATAAATGTTTTTCATTATTTTATTTATGCTTATGCATTAAGTGTAATTCTAGAAAGCAATAATTATATCCATATGCAAAATAATACTCTTGAATTCGATCATTGGTTTTGTTTCTAAATACAAATAAATAAAAAATGGAAGTAAAAAATTGAAAGAATTTTTTCCTGGAATTTTGGGCTAAAAACATGGGTGTACGTTATATACAGGAGCACATTATACACAGCAAAATATGGTATTATAACTTTCAGGTTGCTTACCAGGATTTCTAGCTTGCTCATCTTTAAAATGAGGTTGTTGGACCAGATGACCCCAACATTGTTCTGGCCCTAAATATCTCTGATTTTTAAAAACTCATTTATATTATCATTCAAGAAACATTGGCCACATGTGTCATTCCAAACCCTGTGCTAGGCATGAAGGAATAAAAATGAGTTCTGGAGGATGTTACCGACCCGCTCAATTTCCTTTAATCATACTTTTATGATTAATTCTAAAATTTTGTTATAAACCCTTCAGGACAAATTACTCTGTAATTCACTTCACCTAAAGTTAAATACGAGCAATTCAAATCCCATTACAGTGATCGGGTTTCACTCTAATCAGAGACTTTTCAAGTCTCAGCTGCTGGCCCATTTAAATAAAACACAGGTTCTGAACAACAGGAAGGACTTGAGTGGTGTAGGGTGGTACTTCTCAAATATGAACATGCACAAGTCACCCAGGATCCTGTAGGTTTGAGGTAGGGCCCTGGAACCTGCATGTCAGATAGGGAATGCTGTAGTCACTCTCAGAAAGAAAACTGAGTATCAAGGGTTGGGAGATACTTTAGGTGTTGGTAATGACAGTTTAAAGATAGGTGCTTATAGCTTTGATATTACGTGCATAGTAGTGGCTTTTTCCAACTCAGTTTTAAAAAATAATCCTATTCACTCTAACAAAAATAATTGCTTTCACAAGTTTTTTCTGTTCTATTCTCTCCTTTGCTTCTCCTTTCTCTTTGCTGAATTCTCGCAGTGTTTTCTGCTCTCTCACCCTCTTCCACTCTCAACTGTGTTCATTCATGTTAATTCAATAATTCATAGATTCAGCATGTGTTTTGCCACGTCCTATACAGGTCATTGTCTTAGGCTTGTGGTAGATGCAGACTTTAAGACACGGTTTTTGTCTGAGAACTTAACTTTCTTTGAGGTTAGGCATGTGTACCTGTTTACAGTTCAGAGGGATGTAAGAGCCATCTGCAGGGAGTAAAAACGCGGTAGGAGTTCAGAGGGCGAGATCTTTCACAGTTGTGGGGATAGGGAACAAATGAAGTCATCTTTCCTCCAGTCACTGATCATCTGTGTCTTCCCAGGCTATAGCCTGCGTATTGTTTGAGTGTACGTGTCATAGCTGCAGTAGAATACTCTACAATTTTGTAGATTTATTTATTTGGAACCTGGGGTGAACTAGGTATATGAATATCAACTAGATCTGAGCAATATTACAGGGAGGGTGAGAGGTGGTGGGGATAAAAGTATACCTGGATAGAGACTAACGGAGAGAGGGGAAAGAGGAACAGTAAGGAAGGGAGAGGAGGGCCCAGTAACACAGGAGGAGGAAAGGCTCAGGCGGGTTTGCAGGGCTCAGTCTGATGTACACTGCTCTTGGTATTTGGGCTGTACTATCAGCTTGTAAAGATCACATTAGCCTCCAGACTTTCTTCATGCTTTCCAGTTCCCCTTCAATTTAAATATTATGGGCTCTCTCTTAATTAAAATAATCAAGGAGGGCATTATTTTGTAGGCTGTTACAGGGCCAAAACTCTATTGTCTGTCATCGGTCTTTGTTGTTGACATTAGATTTACATGTCTTATTCCCAATTTTATCTCGGGCCTCTAAAATCACAACTATAAAATCATAGTGGGAGGAAAATGGTATAAAAATAAAATTCTACCGGACCTCTAACAGTCCATTGGGTACATGTATTGCAATCCTGAAGACTCAAACTCGATTTTCTGTTTATGAAAACTTAAACATGAACACATACTTATATCTATCTACCCACACTTGCCTGTAATCCATTAGGTTATTTGCAATAAGGAATAGAGATGTGAATAATCTAACGTGGCAAAAAATTGAAAATGTATGTGTAGTGATGTAGATTTCGTTTGGAACAAAGTTTTTAACCTATGCCTTGAAGCAGTCCTGCTTTGTGTTTTTATGAGGTATAATTAAATTCAGTATAACACACATATCCTGAGTGTCCAGTCCAAGGCATTCTAGTAATTTTATACAATGTGACTTCTACCAAAACAAGCTAGAAAACTTTTTAAATTTTTCTATTTTTTAAAGTATATATTTTTGATTATGCTATTACAGTTGTCCCTTTCCCCGCTTTATGCCCCTCCGCCCTGCACACCCCTCCCACCCACATTCCACCCCGCCGTAGTTCATGTCTATGGGTTGCACATATAAGTTCTTTGACTTCTACATTTCCTGTACTATTCTTAACCTTCCCCTGTCTATTTTGTACCTACCATATATGCTACTTACTCCCTGTACCTTTCCCCCCATTCCCCGTACCCCTTCCCTCCTTTCTGGCCATTTTCCTCACCTAGCCTCCTCCAAAGGCAGCCACTTTGATGCCATATTTCTGACATTATCGATTGTTTTGCCTAGTCATGGACTTCAAATAAATAGAGTCATGCAGTAATATATGCTTTTTTATGTCTGGTTTCTTTCATGTAACAATGTTTTTGAGATTTATCTGTTTTTTATGCATGTGTTTTTTTAATCAGTAATTATTCATCGCTCAATAATATTCTGTTGTATGAATGAATATACCCCAGTTTATCTATTTTTCTCTTGATGGATATTTGATTTATTTTCAAATTGGGCAATTATGAATAAGGTTGTTATGAACATTCTTTTACAACTCTCTTTTGGATATATGTTTTCATTTCTCTTGGTAAACACCTAGAAGTGGAATTACTGAGTCATAGGGTAGGTAGCTGTATGTTTAACTTTACTAACCAAAGTGATTCATGTATGAGTTCCAGTTGCTGCACATTTTTTTTAAAGATTTTATTTATCTATTTTTTAGAGAGGGGAAGAGAGGGAAAAAGAGAAGGAGAGAAACGTCAATGTGTGGCTGCCTCCTGTGCGTGTCCCCCGCCCCCCACTAGGGACCTGGCCCTTAGACTAGGAATCGAACCTGTGACCCTTTGCTTTGCAGGCTGGCACTCAACCACTGAGCCACACCAGCCAGGGCTAGTTGCTCCACAGTTATAATGTCACCAATATTTAGTGTTGTCAGCCTTTTTTGTTTAGCCACATTAGGTGTAAAATGGTACCTCTGTGTGGTTTTAATTTGTCCATTCTGGACACTTTATATAAACGGAATCATGCAATATGTAGTTTTTTATTACTGTCTCCTTTCACCTTTATGCACTTAACAGTTCATTTTGAAAATCACTGAAATACAGGCAAAGTTCCTTCAGAGATATGCATCCTCTTCCTGTAAAGATACGCACTCCTCCGCTACATACACAAACACCTACACACACTCACTGAAGAGAGAACATAAACACACAAGACAAACTTACAAACTAAGGTGACTGATGCCCAGAGATAACCCTTTACAACAAACAGTCTCGTATCTGGCCTGTCTAAGCACTGTCACTACAAGAACGTCAGGTGAATGCAATTCCTGACGTGTGTGGGGCAAGGCGAAGGCTGGGCGGGCAAAAGAGCCTGATGGCAGGTTCAAGTTATTTAAAGTGATTTCTGGTGTTTAAGGCAATTCCCAGAGCTTTTGGTTAAGTTTTTCTAGCCAGTTAACAATTGTCTAGTAGGTATATATTTAATGTGTATATAGATATGTATACGGACTTACAGGTAGTTCCCCAGCCTATTGCACAGAGCAAGCCCTTCAGCAGGATATTTTTAATCATAATTATAAAGTAAGGGATTTGCATCTGGGAAATTATAACCAAAAGATTTTGTTTCCCTGGGCGTGGGGTTATCATTTTAATGCAGAATTGGTAAAGAATACTCAATACGCACAACTGTGAAAAGAGGAGGGCCGTCAGACGTACACATTCTAAGTCTGGCATCAGCAGCCTTACCTGGGGCAAACGTGGCACAGTTCGATATAACACCAAGATTTATTTTTGTCTATGGTGGATTCACATTAGTATTCTTAAATGACTGCTCTTTTTTCTTTTTCCCTGTAAAATGGAGACTGGGGTGCTATGGCAGGAGGGTGGGAGTGTGTTAGGAGGTCGGATGGGGGCAGGGAGGTGGGTAAGAAAGCTTGATTCTATTGGGAAATATCAATGAGTATGTGATTATTTGAAAGTTGAGGCCCCCTGCCCACCCACTCCTTCTATTTTTCTGTTGTTTGTCCCTAATATTTACTGTTTCTTGGGGGAAATCACAGAGCTATACACAGAAACGAACCACAACAGATTCGCACATTTTCCCCTCTGCGAGGCCTTTGGTACAGCTCGGCCCTTCTGTTAGTCATCAGCACACCCTCTACACCTGCCCCTAGTTTCTTGAGCCCCCGGTATCACTCCTCCTTGTCAAACCGTCTCCCGTCCTACCCTCCTGAGACACAGGACAACATCCCAAGTGAACTCCTGGGTGTAGTTTGCTCTGCCCCAGAGAACAGCACTTGGCACTGCATTCAGCCCCTTGGCCTTCCCTCCTGCCGTGGCCTCTTTTCATCCTTTTCCACTGCTACAGCCTCAGTTCTGGCCTATACCTTTCAAGTAGGACACATTTCAAAGAAATGTTGGCTTAACGGGTCGCTGAAAGATGTGAAAAGATTCGAACATGAGAAAAAGGGGAAGGCGGTGCTGCATCAGGTGTGATGGACATGTGATCTGAGGGCTGGAGGCAGAAAGCATGGAGCTGTGTTTGCTTCCTTGGCTGTAACACTGGGCGCTCAAGAAACACTCCTTCCCCCTTGCTTTCCTTCGGATCCTTTCCCTGTCTCCTTTCCCCTGTACTTTGATCTGTTTGCTTAGTATAGACTTCTCTCCACCTCTGTCTAGCTAAATCTGTCCTTCTCTGACCACACACAGCGATCTCTGAACTTCTGTAGCACCAATTTCAGTACTAATTTTTGTCAGTTAATTACATATTGCCTTGGTTTTTTTTAAAGCCTGTCTCATTTTCCCAAATAGAGTGTATTAATCAGGGCTCTCAGGTCTCAGGGAACACAAACCCACTTAACCTAGCCTGCCAGGAGGGATGGTGGCAGGGCTGACAGTTGTAGTGGTCGTTACTGTGTGGCTACCTGCAGCTGCGCCCCAGAGCAGGCACTGGGGAAGTCCCTGTCCTCCTTCCTCTGTCTTTGTCTTGCATGGACTCTCTCCAGCTTTTTTCTGTACCTTTCTGCGCCCCTCCAGAATGTTAATTTGTGTTTAAAAACTATGTGCTTTACGCTATAATCTTGATTACTGAGTTTACTCTCCAACCTTGGCACCTAAGCTAAGTGCCTCCCTCCCTCAGCTGCCTCCCTCGGTCACCCTCTTCTATTCCCTCCTTTATAGATTGGCTTTCTCATGGCTTCTGCTTCCCCCTTAACTTCAGCTTAAATGTGACTTTGGCTTGCTGTGATGCTGCCTCCAGACTGGTTAGAGTATCTCTTGACTGAGGTTTTGTTCCCAGCTTTCTGGATTCCTGGAGAATTGAATTTTATCCGTCTTGC
The DNA here is from genome assembly GCA_004024845.1 of Tonatia bakeri. Lineage (NCBI taxonomy): Eukaryota > Metazoa > Chordata > Mammalia > Chiroptera > Phyllostomidae > Tonatia > Tonatia bakeri. The sequence goes on from PVIA01002182.1 coordinate 214,415, forward strand.
TTGGGTTAAGGGTAACCCCTTTGCCAAACATCTGTGAGGGAGAGGGCATTGTTATGTGGTTGCTTAGGCTGTATATGTCACAGGGCCTGCGGTATGGTGGTCCCAAACAAAGGGATTTAGGGTTGATCGTCCCCAGACATGCTTGCTTTGGTACCAGAGGTCAGGTATCTTTTTACGTATCAAAACTGCATCTGGTAGATTAACAACTAAAAAGTAGGTGTGTTTCTTATTTAATATCTGTTTATTGCCATGACTCGCTGACCATTTGACCTTTATGATTAACTCTTGGGCATAGTAGTATAATCAGCAATATTTTTAATATTTAAAATATTGAGTTGGCCAAAAAGTCCATTATGTTTTCTCCATAAAAGACATTTTTTCATTTTCACCAATAACTTTATTGATTTGGATATTTGGAGTATGTCGGCTTTCTCCTGCTATTGGCTTCGAGTGGGTAGAGGCCAGGGGTGCTGCTAAAACATCTTTCAATGCATAAGACAGCAAAGAATTATTTGGCCAAATGTCAAAGTACCAAGAACTTCACAAACCACTTTTGACACAGTAGATCAGTCACAGCACCTTTCCATACACTGCACAAATCTTTTTTTGTGTTTCAGTTGTGTTTTTAGCTTTCTTGAAATAATTAAACATAATACGCTGAAAATGTTGCTTATCTTCTTCCATCTTCAGCATTAAAATGGCTGCACAAAAATTCACCGATTTTGATGGTTTTTTTTAAATGTGTGCTGACATGACAGCTGTCACCAAACAGTCTAACACAATTGTTTCAAATGAAGTTAAAGACAACTAAGAACTACCAGAGCCTAAACAAACTTTTTGGCCAACCCAGTAAGTTCAGATTCAAATTTATATCCACTGTCGAGAATTTACATATCCTTGGTCAGACTCTTTAGCCCTTCTGAGTCTCAGCTTCTTTATGTATGAAATGGGATAGTTATATTTTGCAGTTATTATAAGGAGACATATATGATGAAGTACCTGGCATGTAACAGGTACGCAAATAAAAATTGATTCCTTTGTTTTTCTTTCTATTATATGGGAATATAGCACATGGCCTCTTTGTTAATCTGAGAAACTCAGGTACATGAAAGAAATACATTTCTAAGATGTAAATAAGATATAGACAGTTTTATTCTGTCATTTAAAAATGTTTAGAGTTGGTGTCATAACTGTTAATTTTAGAACTGTTATCCTGCACCTCTGTTTTGGGTTTGTAACTATGCTCAGCAACCTCCTCTCCTTCTCTGCGTTAAATTAAGTTGCCCTTCTGGGTGGCTCTCCTGATTTCCCTTGTTTACTGTCACAGGAAGAATGTCCTTTAGCCTTCTTTAGAAGAACCTGTGCCAAAACAGACCTTGTGACCCTGGGGTGGTAAACCAGGCTTCTTGGCCAATAGCAATGATCTCTCAGACTTCCCTTCTTTCGTTAGTTCTGCTTTTTCAGTGTCACATCTTAAATATTGCTTTTCTTTCTACCTCCAACCCTTCCATTTCTTTTTTTCCCCACAAGCTTTCTCCACTAACTGTGCAGTTTTCATTATTTCAGTAGTTTTATATAGTTTGGATTTCATTGGATGTATACGTGTATTTTTTAAAAGCTATATTTTGGCAGTTTTCATTATTATGTATGGTGAACTCTCATAACTTAATATGGAAAAATTAGTTTTTGTACCAGAAGTTTTGTGCCTTCTGTCTTGAAACTCCAGTGAAAACCTGTGAGTACCCCTTCTTTACTGGACTGTTGTTGGATGCTTCACCATATGCAAATCTCCAGCTCAGATCACCAAAGTTTCTTTTTTTAAACAGTTTTATTAAGGTATAATTTACATATCATAAAATTCATCCATTTTAAGTATACAATTCAATGATACCAAAAACTTTTCCCATCAAAAACTCTTTGGGGTTCTCTTTGGTTTCTGAGGGGATAGTCATCTTGCCCTTTTCCTTTTGTCCCCAAGATCACTTGTGGTGGGTTGTGTCAGTGTTGTTCCTGGCTGCCGTGTGGCTCCTTACAAGTACCCCATCTGTTGGCTGCTGCTTCAGTTACTCATTCTGGATACGATAGCACTTCAAGAGTGAGGTTCTCTACAGTTGGGACACGGGGTCGAGGTGGTGGGGCAGTGCCATTTTCTTGAAGAATGGGCCCCTCTGCCTGACTGCCTAAGGGAATGCCTTATCTCTTTTTAGGTGTTCTCCACCTGGTGAGAAGTACATCTAATTCCAGGGCACACCGAATTTCTTTGATTGGTTCTGTATTTCCCACCTCCCACGTGAGACATCAAGACACATTATGCAAATTGTAGGCAGGTGCCTCTTCAAGTATAACTGCTTCTTCATGTTAGTTTGAAAATTAATTTAATTGCTGTATATGTGCCCAGGTCCCTGAGATTGTTTAGAATGAAACCAGTGTTTTACCTAAAAGTCACAAGTGTGCTGCTTCTCTGAAGGTGTGTACAAAATGCCTTCACAATGTAGAGGGAGGCACGGTCCATTGAGGAGCATGCAGTCATACCAGTTAGGGCACCAGATACCTGAATCAAGTATTGGGACAAAATGGTATAGTGCACCCTGCACATTGTAACCTTCAGAGTAGAAAAGAGGGTAATTAATTAGAGCTGGAGGAGCTAGGAAAGGCCTTGGAGAAGAATGTATTTGAGCTAGTCTTTGAGGGGTGTGTGGAGTTTGGGTAAGATGGAGAGGTGACATTTGGGGATGGGGTAGGAGGATGGTTGGAGAGAAGTGCGCACTCTCCCACAGAGTTGTGGGGAACAAATGAGGTAAAGGTGTCGAAGTGAACTACCTAGGTAGGGTATTTGTGAGACCTGGAGGAAGCCAGGCTGTTTAGAGCAGAGCACTCCTAGTACTAATTGTTATTGAAAGTAAGAACAGGTGGAGTTTTCTAGGATCTCCTGAGAAACTGTCCAACTACCAACACCTAACAAATAAGAAAAATGTCTAAACAAAGGGATGATGTGTAAAAGCCCTATTTCAGGAAGCAGAGTCAGGTGACTGTGAGCAAGATCTTCAGAGCAGGAAAGCATGAGCCTGAGTCAGGCCAGGAGTTTATTTGTCCCTGGGGGAGAAGTTTGGTAAAGTATTGTTTTTACTTCCTCTCTTTATGAGGCTCCAGAAATTTGACTAGGTCCAGAGGCATGGGGCTTTCAAGGCCTGCTCAGAACATCAGAAAAATTAAAGTTACTTCTCTTGATGTTTGATTATGGAAGAGGAAAAAAAACACCCCCAAACTGGCCTCAATCCCAGTTTCAGAGTTTACTTGTTGGGGGGGCGGGGTTGATAATCTTTTTTATTTCTCTTCCCACAACCAGTAAGAACCCGAACAAAAAACAATCAACTTAAGTACAAGGATCCAATATTTAAAAAATCACAGCGCAAAGAGTGCCAGAGTTTCAATTGTATAGGGACTTTGGTCCCAAACTGTGGAACTTGAGAGACTGTATAATTATATGTCATTTTAAATGAGTTTTGCTATTTGTCTTATAGATTGTTAGTCTTTTTTCTTAATGTTCTGAAATTCTTTTCCTTTTCATTGAATTTATTGGGGTGACACTGTTTAACAAGATTATAGAGGCTTTAGGTGCACAATTCTGTCACACATCATCTGTACACTGTGTTGTGTGTTCACCACTCTGAAATTCTTTTCATAGGGCTCTTTGATAGCTAATGCTTTTGTTTTGCTTCTCTACCAAAGCACTTTTTGTTATTACCGGTATTTGCATGTGGCATGCATAATTCAAAAGTCAGAGATGGTATTTGTTACTGTTTTTTCATACACGGTGTCACAGTGCAATAAGCGATTGAGTTCTTTAAATTAAAAATAAAATAAATGCACGTGATACAAAACTCAAAGAACCACTCAATATATAGGGAACAGTCTCCCTGTATCTTGGGCTCTCCAGCTGGCCTCTGGTTCTTGTCGGTCCTCTCGGAGTCATTCCCAAGGCACGTTGTAGATGTTGAGTGATCTTAGACTTTTAGATTTGGAAGGATCTTAGGGGTCATTTCTTTACCATTACATTTCTTGTGATGTTAGAGAAAAGTGGGTCAGATTGGAGGAATGGATGTGGATAAATAATGGGGTTGGGTGGCCCCTCCAAAATTCCTTACATTTTCACTGTTTGAAACTAAACCCTTTATGAAGCTGGTTTCCCAAAGATCTCTTTCCAAATTCCAAATATATATATTTTTTCTTTTAAGGTTTTTTCTAATATTTTCTAGTACTGCCCTATTCTTGAGTGTCTTGGTTTTCAAATTTAGTTAAAGTAAAAAGCAATATTTAGATGCCTTTAAATTCATTTAAAAAAGAAAATAAAGAACAAGGCAGAAATAAATTAGTACTTTAGTATTTTTACTGTATTAGTAAAACTTATATCTAATTTGTGATTTTTTTGTATTCTTTTCTATGATTTATGATGTAGTGAGAATTCATGTTGTGATAAAAACATTTCTAATTTTATTATAGGAAGATAGGGAATGATCTGTAGAAATTTGTTTTTTTTAGTGACTTTAAAGGAAAGCATTTATTACTATGGTCATTCCACTTTAACCTTTTTTTTTAGTACTTAACCACATTGGCCCGTGTTTGACTTCACTGTTAACTTTTTTGTTGTTTAATCTGTCTTGGTTTTTCAAGTCGCCTTCCTGAAGTATTTCATGTTATTGTTTTTGTGCTTTTCTAGCATGATTCAGCTTTCATATTTTTCCTTTCTTCTTAAATATCGTTCATTTTAGCAGTGATGAGAATAAGTTAGCATTTTTCTCCCAAAAATATTGGGTTAAATAGTGTTTTCTTAAGATCATAGACTCAGAGGTAGAAGAGAGAGACCTGAGCCCACTGAGCCCAGGGCTAAACAAACAGGCGTCCTCCTGTTGCCAGTTCTCTCTCCTCTGTTGGATAGTGGCTGTCTGAGGGGTAGGGCAGAGCCAGCACCCCGGGGGAGAGGCGCTTGGATTTGCAGTGTCTGTTATGGACATGGGGCAGTCCATTTTCAGAACCGGGGCTGTTTCGGGAACATGAAGAAGTTCATATTCAGAACCAGGCCTGTCTGTGTTTTGGCTGTTCCTCAAATAGCCCAGGAAGCTGAGAAGTGAAGTGACCTGCTCGAAGTCACAAAGTCCGTAATTCAGTAGATCTGCTCACCCCCCAGTTCAGTGCTGGGAGCTAAGTGCTGGGCTTTTTTCTCTGGAAGAATTCTGGTATTCCTTCTTGATTTTGTTTTTCCTTTCAAGTGAGAATTGAATTCTGTTAGGTACTTAAGTTTGTCACAGTTTGTTTGAGAAGGACTCAGAAGTGTTCATCAGGCCATCTAAAGATAGAGAGAATTCTCATTATTTTAGCAAAGAAAAGGGGCTTGAGTTACAGCCAGCTAAAATTTAGAACCTTTCATTTATTTTTAAGACTGTAGGCTTTCCACTTAAATGTTTAAAACTTGCTACCATCTTATTTACAATCTAACCAGACCCATCCTCCCTCCACACAAGGGAAAAGGTTGAATTTTATTAGAAAAAATGGCATTTATTAAAGAGAGATTGTTGGTTCATAAGACTTGGCCTGGAAGAATTAAACCACCAGTAGCATGCCACAGGGTAGGGAGATGCTGTAACAGCTTTTTATTTTCAGCGGTTATCTGTGTTTTGGCCAGGACTGTGCAGTTACAAACAGACAACCCTGTACACACAGGTGGCAATAGTAGCTATATATACTGTGTGTATATGAGTGTTTATTTTATGATCATTGACTTGGTAAATCTTCATATTAAAAATATCCTCTCTGACAATTTCCACATCTTGTGGGCTTATTTTGGTGGTTTAGATTAGTTCTTATAATCCCTTAGAGCACTGTCTTCCATGTTTTACCAAAACCTTTATTTTAAAGTCTGTAGAATATTAGGACAGCTTTCATACAAAATATTTGATGCCTTATTAACTGTAAGTAAACAGATCTGCGAGTATTGCCAACTCCAGTCGTGCACATCTTCATGTATGCACACGCTGTTCGATATAGTTGACTTCTTCCAGAGTCGTTTCATCACTCAGAGGTATGTTTTTCCAAATAAACAGAGTTTCAGCTGAATAATGGTGTAGTTCTTAATCTTTATTGTGATACAGATGTTGACATGTAGAACTGCTAGGGGTAGGGTTCTGCACACCCTTGGTGTAAACGGGAAGTGGAGAAAGGGAGTATCCCAGTGGTGGATTCTGTTCCGGGCGCCACGCAGGCCGTTCTCCAGTGATGGAAGGTGGCAGGAGAAGGGCTGAGGGAGAATCAGATTTGCTTTCACTCTGCACCCAACTTTTCTGGTCACCACTTGTGTAAATTGAGAGAGAGAGAGAGTTTTTCAAAAGAAAATTGAAAAGCATTAAGTTTGTTCTTAACATTTAACATTAAATCTGCAATTCAATACTTGTAGTCTCTGTTCCTTGTTTGTGCCATATCTTTATTCTTGTGATCTCTTGAATTCCAGTTTGAGAAAAAGGAGACCTGGAGCAAAATCTGTACTATGCAGTTTTCTCAAGTTCTTTTCCTCTCATTCCCGTGGTTCCTTTCCTCTCCGCATGCTCTACCCCTTCAGTGCAGTGCCTCCCTCCCCCCAGAGCAGTACATTAAATGAAAGAGGCACTTAATAGATGTATACAAATATACATACGTATATTGATTTGAAGGTGGGGAAATTCATAAGTTTGAAAAAGGAGAGTTTTTTAGAACTAAGTAAAAAAATCTGGTCTGAAGCCCAGGAAATTCATAAGAGATGAAACTCTTGTTACCAGTTACCTTTGGTTCACTGCATAAAATTCAGCTTGCTTTTAGCATGGTTTCTTTTAGACTTAGCCTCGTTTATTTTAGGACTTTGTATTTAGTCCGGTGCTTACAAACTTAGCGGATTAAGAAAACTCTTGCAAGAGGAAGAGTGAGTCATAGCGGTACTTCCCTTTGGGAGACAAAGAGAAAGAAAACCCTCAGATTAGTCTCCATTATATACCTGGAAGGGGTTCAGCGTTTCACTTGATGGCTGAGCAATGATAAGCTTTCCTTGCAAGTCAGCTCATATCGTATTTGGTTTTGTCCACAGTATGACTGGTAGAAGGCTCTTTTAAGTTAACCAGCAAAACATAAAGAGTTCTGTAACCTTATTACCCTGGGAGATTTCATTCATATGATGTCATGTCTATTTTAAGATTTTTTTTTTTTTGCTTGTAACAACTTTTAGAAAAGCTTCAGCATTTCCTAATGTACCCAGTCTATTAAACAAATAAACAGGAAAGAAAGAAAAAAGAAGATTAAAAAACATTTGGTACTGAGAAACTGGGTGTGTTAAGGGTGTGGCTCTTGCGCGTTTGTCTTTGGTGTGCACAGACTGGGCTCCTCTCTGACCTTACCTTGTGTCTCTGATGCTGCAACTCCACCAAGAAGAATAAAAAGAGGAGTCAGCTAGCAAGCGCTAGGAGCTGCTGTGGCTGCTTTGAGCCAGAAAAGGAAGTGGGGTACTCACAGGGGAGCCACAGAGTCTCTCAGTACAGTCTTATTGAAAGAGTGGTTTGGAAGTGGTGTGAGTAACATGTTAACTATTTTCTTGTAGTAGTCACAGATATGACCTGGCTGCTGCCACCTAAAGGCTGTCCTCATTGCCCTGGCCAGGTGGCTTAGTTGGTTGGAGCATCACCCCTACACCAAAAGGTTGTGGGTTACATCCCCAGTTGGGGCACATACAGGAAGCAACTGATCTCTCTCTCTCTTTTTCTCTCTTTCTCCCCCTCTCCCTCTCCCTCCCCCTCTGTAAAATCAATACACATATCCTTGGATGAGGATTAATTTTTTAAAAATTGTTTTTTAAGGTTGCCCTCAGTAACTTGCTTCCAGTTAAACCTCTTCTTTGTCTGGGCCCTATCAAGTTTTTCTGGGCTGCCCCGAGACTTCGGACTCTATTTTCCTACCTGTGCTTTGGGGATCTATAGATCTCAGTTTTTTTAAAATTCAAGATGTTGTCAATAGCAATAGCAGGAAAGACAGAGGGCCATTTAGCTAATCTCATACGTGGGCTGGTTAGTTTCCATGAAACCTTTACACAGTATTTTCTCAAATTCTGCATGCAAAGCAACTACCTCACTCAGATTGCCCACATTTGGGTCAACCATAGCATCCCAAGAACTCCACAAAACTCATTATTCAGTGTACTGTCTTTTAGGCTTCATTGTGTAGAAGAGCCAGTGAACCAAACAGAAGGATAGGTTTAATATCCAGTTTACTGCCTTTAAAGATGGTCTTTACCATAAAAGTAACACATATTATATATAATTAAAGTAAAATGGTTTTCATTTTTTAGAAGTAAATACTGTGTACATAGTGCTTTGGATGAGGTGGACACAAAGTACATTTTTTGGTTATAATTAGTGTTATCTAGAATCATAAACTTATAAAAAGGAAGTGACCTTATGGGACTTAGAACTCCCTTGCACTTGAGGAATCTGCTACACACCATCACTGACAGATATTCCTGCTCTGTAACAGAGCCAGGAGTAGACGGATGACTTTTTTTACTCCAGCTTTCTGCAACCAAGAATGTTTCTCAAACCAGCAGAGATGAAACTCAAGCCTAACATTAAAGAGGGGAGTATTTAGGTCCTTTTAAATGTTAAAATTTCCAGGCAGAGATCACTTATTTTTAAATTGTTTCCAGATTAATTCTGAAGCCAGATCCAAACCAAAAAAAGGAAAGTTGATTTGAAATTTTTAACTAAGGCAAATTGAAGCAGATACTTAAGATGTTATTGGATGGTGAACCATAACCAGTTCAAAAGATTACATGGATATTTATCTAGAGGGAATATTTCGATTCTAACTACTATTGTCTAACATATATCAACATGAAATACTTTTATTTAAAGATGAACTTCCCTAATCACTAAGAGTCTTCTTTGCCATGAAAGGGTAATGAGACCACCAGCCACTGGTCACTGTCTGGAGCGGAAAGACAGGGGAGCCATGCCGGCTAAGCACAGGCTCTGTGAGCAGGGGTGGCCAATTTCTTACGTGGGGTTTTTGGGAAGCGTGGGATTCCCCAGCTGGCAGACTTTTCAAAGCCATAGTGACGCCACTGTAGAAGCATGATTATTTGGGTGAGTCTTTTGATTGGTTGGCTGACACTTAGAGTGGTGTTTACTGAAGGGAATCTCTCTGTAACTGGCTGACCTTTGGAAGTGAGAAGCTGGAGGTGATGGATTTGCTTACGAAGGTAAATTGTTGAGTTTTGTTTTGTTTTTTGATGGCTTGTTAAAATGGCTGCAGAAAAATCCTTTTCTATGTTTGTGGGAACTTTAATTTTCAACATTAAATAAATATAATTAATTGTGCAATGCAAACACATACAGCAGGTCCTTGAATAATGTTGTTTTGTTCAACATTGTTTCCCTTATAACATTGAGAGGGTACTGTAAGAACTTAACTCTTGTTTATATCAATTTTCCTATTGGTAAAATTGTTTTCATTATATGTGTTTTTGCACGAAGTTGCAGATCTTATTGATGACGTTAAGTGAGGACTTAGTATATTTAAAAATTTTTTGAGGCACAATTCCAGAGTAAAGGGAGAAAATCTTAAGTGGGCAGCTTAATAAATTTACTTATGTATATACTTGTGTAATTACAACCCAGTTCATGGCACATTTTCATACCCCAGGATGTTCTCCAATGTCCTTGCCTTATCAATACCTCCTAATAGCTATTTCCCATGGGTTAGTTTTGGCTGTTCTTGAATTTTATGTGCATGAAAGCATGTAGCATTCTTTTATGTCTAGCTTTTTATATTCCTTTCA
>PVIA01002183.1:0-224271 GCA_004024845.1 Tonatia bakeri
TGCCAGGTTACATCAATGTCATGCAAACCATTATTGTTGTATTAACAATAGCTTGACTTTTGGGGGGTGGTGCAGACCAGATATTCTTAATTAGAATTTTTACAGACCTCTGTTGATTTATATCTTTTTGATATTTTCAGGGCAGCTTTCACTTTATTTCCTAGAATTACAGATTATTCCTCATAGAAGTCTTCTTTAAAGGTACTTGTCATCCTCTTGTCGCTTTTGTATAGGTTTTCAGGATACAATTTTTAGCTTTCTTTTATTTTCTCCAGGTCATGTAAAGTGCATCATTATTGGCCATTCAGCATTTCTAGTCTGGGTTTGAATTTTCCTTTTATTTCTTGAATCTTGTAGAGATCTCTTATTTTTCTTTTCCTTTTTGGTGTCATTGTTCTCTGTCTCCCTAACTGACTATTGTAATAGTTTTATTCATTTCTAATAATAGTCTGAATTCAGGATTTTAACCCTATATTTGCCTCTTGCCTGTCTTTAAAAATTTTACTATTTCTTCTGTCATCCATCTTGATTTTTCTTTTGTTTTTCCTTTTTAGTATTGTATTTTCACATTTTCCCTTAATATGTCTAGTTTCAAACTGCAGTCCTTTTGATTTCCTGTCAAATATATTTAACTGCACAATTTTTATGTGGAATTTAAATCTATTAGGAATATGATTTGTGTTATATTTTGGCACTACACATTTCTTTGTGTTCTTCAGATTTTCTCTAATGTTTTATACTGACAGTGTGTGGTCACTTCTACAATCTGCTTCTGGACATGTTTTGGCAGAATGAATACCACTTCTCCATCTCCTGCTTCCAATTACATAAGCTATTGGATTTCTATATTGGCCATCTGGTGATGTCCAAGTGCACAGTCATCTGTTTGGTTGTTTGAAGCATGTGTTTGTGATGAAAAAGTTGCTGGCTTCACAAAAATTCACAAGCCAATCCTCTGCTTCATTTAGACCCATAGTCCAAAATTTGTTATGACATTTGGTTCTGCTTTATTTCCTACTTTTGTGTTCTAGTTATCTAGAATTATCAGCATGCCTTATTTTGATGTGTAATCAATCTCCTCTTGGATACCTGGGTAAAATTTTTCAATTTCATCTTCTTCAGCCATGAAGTTGGAGCTTAGGTTTCAATAATGGTTGTATTCACAGGTTTTCCCAGTCATCTGACTGATTATTCTGTCAGACCTTGTATCGTAGCTCCTAACTGCCGGTGATACATCTTTTCTCCATATTAAAGTCACTTTGTTTTTTCTGAGTTTGTCATTTCTAGAATAGAAAACTTTGTAGCTATCTGACTGTAAATATCCCATTTCAGTCCATTTTAGTTTGCCAACACCAAGCACTTTAATATATAGATGTTCACTTTCTGTCTTTATAATTTCCAGCTTACTTTGGTTCATGCTTCTTACATTCCATGTTTCCACTGTGTGTCTTGAATAGCATCATGATGCCTTTCACCTTTGTGTGCATCACCAACTAGATATCCTTTCAGGTTTGGTCTAGCTGTATCATTAGCTATTATGATATTTGTACTTGTTCTCTACTCTTCCACAGTAACTTTTTGAGTGCTTTCCAATCTGGGAGTCTCATCTTTCAGTATTATCTCATGTTTGTTTTGGCCTATCTCATCATAGGGTTTTCAAGAGAAAATGAAATTTAAAAAAAGAAAACAAGAAAACAAAATTCATCAGTGATGAAGCATTGCTCCATGCTACCCTGTGTGTGGGTCCAACCTACATGTGCTCTGGTCCATGCAGTTGCAATAACCAAACACAAAGTGTAAGTGCCCCTGTGGAAGTTTAATGTATACATGTGCACATACTTATGCAAACAGTAAATATTACTGACCTGACTGCTGTGGTTCAGTTGGTAGGGTGTCATCCCACAAACTGAAAGGTCACAGTTTTGATTGCTGGACAGGGCACATGCCTGGGTTGTGGGCCAGTTCCCCTGTTAGGGCATGGGAAAGGCAACCAGGCATGTTTCTCTCCCTCTCCTTCACCCTCCCTTCCTCTCTCTCTAACAATAAATAAATAAAACTTTTTAAAAGTAGATGTTGTTATTGCTATAGTTGTCTTTTTTGGAACTGGTTATGAGATCAGAATTAGTCCTCAAAAATCTCTGTCTTTACCATCAGTTTTGTGTTCCCTCTGCCTTCAACCAAAGCCTAAGCTCATTGGCTATTTCACCTGAAGGTGAATCCAAAACCTTTATCCTTAGAAGGCCTGCCATGAGATATTTCTATTGTAACATAAAATCCAAGTCTCCCTAGAAAAAACTCTGGATCCTGCACAGATTCCTCCATATTCCTATCAGGTAGTAGCACCCACAGTTCTCCTCGGTAACTATGAAAACCTCCCCCAACCCGTATAGCCTTCCTTTCTTTGCCGGATGGTTTGGAGCTCTGGTGAACTCCCATTGGCCGATTTTCAATGTCAACTTCCAATTCAATGGGACCAGTTTGTAAAGTTTTTTTTTTTAATGTTTATATTATTAAAGTTTTAGCAAGTAAAACTACTGTATTACATGTTACTGAGGACTTCTTTTCCAAAGACAGGATTTGAAACAATAAATGCTTAATAGTTTGGTAAGCATAAAACACCTAAGGCATTTGGGGAAAGAATAATCATGCTTGTATATTACAAAATATGTAGAAATATATACAACTATTAAATATGTCAAACAAATTACATTCTACGAGTTTGTCAGCCAGATTTCGCTTGGGTAATCTGCATTTGTAGGTTTGCAGTGCAACGCGGGGACTATAGAGTATTCCTGTCACAATCTAGTGGAGTGTGCATACGTGCATGCTACAGGAGAGTGAGTCGGTACTGGAACATGGTTTTCATATTTCAGTGAAGTGCAGAAAAAAAGGCAATCCTTATGAAAATAGAATAAATAGGAAAGAAAGGGCTTTTTCCTCTAACATGTTAATAAAATGACATTTTGTAGTTTTGTTAGTTCAGTGATGTGAAAAATAGGAAATCTGTACTATCTGACCTCATAGGTCTTCTTTGCATAATGAAGAACCGCATTCAAAAATTGAAAGCACATACCGGTTGGGATAGAGGAATTTGTTTATATTGTTGTTTGTTACTTATAAAGTTCATTTGTATTCTTATTCACCATTTTTTTGAAAATTGCATTTTCAGCACAAACACTAAAAAGTGAAAAATGTTATGTAGAAAATCTAACTAAAACAACATGACATTAAATGTGAAGGGACCAACTGGATTTTTTTTTTGGAGTGGCACTTCCTTAAAAGAATCACATTTAATAATGTAAAGTGATAGCTTTTTTCCCATGAAATTTTCATGACACCCAAATCAGTCTTTCATGTCTCACATAATATTTTTTCCCCAAGCCTATGGGTGGGATCCAGCCCGACTGTATAATAAAAGAAAAATATTTTCTAGTTCTGATCATTGTAAAGGTTTAGAGGAATTAACAGGTACCTTCAGGGCTCACTCTGGCCTGGGTTACAGATAAAAATAATTAGGTGGCACTGATAACATATAAAATTGAATGATCAATATATCTCTCTGCTTTTACCAATGTTTGAAAATTCCAAAATAAAACGCTAAAAAATGTGAATAACATTACAATGTGAGTCAAATCTGAGGTAGCAGAACAGAAAGAGGCTGGTGCCAAGAGGAAGAGTCAACAAGAGACTGCAACGGTCTCACTGGCACTTACACAGCATGCTGAGCGACCAGTGACTCTGGCGTTCAGTGAGCACAGTTCCTGGCCATGAGGCATGCATCTCTATGTGGCTATAACAATAGAAATCAGAACAAAATTTGCCTACTTTGTGCCTGGCACCATCTGCATTTACGTTTATAAAATAGCTCATTGTACTTACAGAAAAAGCAAACTTTTAACTATGGAATAGAAGGAAGAGAATAGTTTTGCAGATTGCTTCTATAAAGTGTTGACCAACAAACTATCCAATTGAAGAAGTAGGTTTCAGTATTCCCTGGGTAAAATACCTTTCTTGAAAATTATTATGATATTTCATTAGATAAAATAAATTTGATTGACAAGTTGTTCCAAGAGAGAAGGGGTGTTTCCCCCCATATGCTTTGGAATAGGTGACTATATTTATTTAATGTGCAGATGATACTGGTCCCATTATGCCCAGTTATAAATAACCTTACATCATAAAAGACAATGTCCATTAAGCAATATTGCTATTTTAAAATCTATGCATGTTCTTTAAGTTTTAAACTTGAATATTTTAAATATATAAAATAAGAGAGAATAATAAAGATAATTTGAATATTCATCACACAATTATAACAATTATAAAAACACAGGAAACATTTTTAAGTCTGTAACTCTTGCCTCACTAGACACTAAGTGATTCTAGTTACTGAGTTGTTTCTAGGTATTTTCAGTGGATAGAATTGGAAAAAATGTGTATGTATTTTTAAAATAAAATGTTTTTATTAGAACAGTTCTATGTTTATAGATATATTGTGAAGACAGTACAGAGAGTTCTCACAATCCACATCTAGCACTCCTTATTATAAACATCTTATATTAGTATGGTATATTTGCTATGGCTAATAGACCAATATTGATAAATTATAGTAAATTAAAGTATGTGTTTTACTAATTTTTCTTCAGTTTTCCATAATGTATTTTTCTGTTCCATAATCTCATCCAGGAGAGCATATTACACTCAGTAGTCATGTCTTCTCACGCTCCTCCTGGCTGTGACAGTTTCTCATACTTGCTTTGGATGACCTTGACAGGTGTTTGTAGAATGTCCCTCAAATTTGATTTGTCTGGTGTTTTTCTCATGATAAGACTTGAGTACGTGTTTTTGAGGAAAGGACCCACAGAGATGAAGTATAATTTTCATTGCATCATTATCAAGGGTACATACTATCAGCCTGCGTAACCACTGTTGATGTTGACTTTGATAAGCTGACTGAGATAGTGTTTATCAGATTTCTCTACTATTAAGTTACTCTTTGACACCACACATAATGCATAAAGGAAAAATTGATCAACTGAATCTCATTAAAATAAAAAAAGTGCTCTGAGAAAGCCTATATTAGGAGAAAGGAAAGGTAAGCTATAAAATGGCATACAATTTTTGTGAACCACAATTCAACAAAGGATGACTATCTGGAATATATAAAGAATTCTTAAAACTCAATAGTAAGAAATTATAATTTAATTAGATATAGGCAAGAGACATAAAAACATTTCAACAAAAAATATTCAAATGTCACACAAAAAGTTATTCAAATTGCTAACCATTAAAGAAATGTATGTGTGTCTGTATGTGTATATATATATATATATATATATATAGAGAGAGAGAGAGAGAGAGAGAGAGAGAGAGAGTCATCAGTTTATTGTTCTACTTTTTAATGTGTTCATTGGTTGATTCTTGCATCAATGTTCCCCTTTCTCTCTGTCTCTCTCCCCCTCCCTCTCTCTCTAAAACAATAAAGAAAAATTAAAGAAAAAAAGAAATGCAAATATAAACTACAAATATAAAATACAAAGTAAACTGTCACTACATTCCTATAAATGACAAAATAAAAAGTAGGTTTTAAAATATGTAAAAATATTTTTATTTTTACATATAAAATATAATTACATTTACATTTTTATAAATCAAAAGTAGACAACACCAAATGCTTGTGAAGATGTGAAGAAGTTTAATCACTCATGCATCATGGAGAAAGTGTAAAATGGTAGTCACTGTGTAAAACAACTTTTCAGTTTCTAAAAAACCTAATCCCACAATTACCATACAACCTAGCAATTGCAGTCTTGGACATTTATTCCAGGAAATTAAAACTATGTTCACACAAATACCAGTACATGAATGTTTCATAGGGACTTCATTTATAATAGCCAAAAAATGGAGAAAAACTCAGATGTGTTTCAGTAGGTGACTGGTAAACCAACCGTGGTCTATCCATACCATGGAGTGCTAGATAAAAGGGAATATGTTATCAACGAGCGCAACAACTTGGATGGCCTTCCATACAATTAGTTTGAGGGGAAAAAACAATTTAAAACAATTACTGACTATGATTCGAGTTATGTTATATTTTTTAAATGACAAAATTATAGAAATGAAAAATAGATTATTGGTTCCCAAGGTGAAAAGAGAATTTAGAGACAGGACAGGACTGTGTTTGGTTATACAAGGTCAACATAAGGACCCATGCAGAGGAATAAATTGTCTGTATCTAGACTGTATCATTGTCAATATTCTGATTGTGATATTTTGCTATAACTTTGTAGGATGTTACCATAGGGAGAAATTGAGTAAAGTATCCTTCTGTATTATTGCACCTGGCTGTAATCTACTATTATTTCAAATGAAAAAGTTTAAGATAATTAATTCCTGTTTTATTTTTTTGGCACTATGTTATATATAAGAATATTGGTTAATATCCAGACACTTTGAGATATTCCAATTATCCTAATGATGGTGCTTTCTCACATATTTGCACTTCGTTTGGGTCCCACAATATCCTTGAGATCCTTCTGAGCAGTGAGGTTATTGATGGACACTAGGTGATATTGGAGAAGATTCTTCTCATATTTATGTCACCATAAAGGGAGAATAAAGTTGAAAGACTCAAGATGTTTCCTTTAGCCTCCAGAAATAAATTCAGTAAAAGGGAAAGAAAGATATTTTTGACTTTGATAGTAGAGACATAGGCTTTTGGAAATTCTCTTTTATAGATTAATTTTATTGCTTTGTTGTTGTTAATATGATGGAGATGTTTTCTCTAATTGTATGGCAAGATGATTAGATGTATAAGAATCGACCTTTTACTTCATCACATACAGGGGTATGTCAATGGCAGGACCTCTATATAACCTTTCAGCCTCACATCAACTATTTCTAGGAAGAAAATTGATTCAAATTTGTATTTGTTTAATGCCTGACTTTGAAAATCAATCTTACACTATAGAAAAGTTTTGACAAAAATTAAAATGAACTTTCAATCATTATTTATAACCATTATATCATGTAGTTCTTAATCCCTATCCAAGTCTAGCTGGAATTGAATGTCATTTTGCTTCCCTTGTCCACAAGCTTGTCTTTGTCCACTCAGTAAACATGTTCCTAAAGTCTAGCAGATATTAAATAAATTTGGGAACACACAGAGTCAGGTAACTTTCACTCTTCATCAAGTGTGAAAATTCTGCTAAAGTTTGAAGAAGAAAATTATTTTGTTTTATTGTCTAGGCTACTTTACACTTTTTGTATTAATTTATATGTAATTATATAAAAATAGTTAATTTTCCATGAGTGTACATTTTAATTTATTTAAAATAGAAGTATAAATAATGGTAAATAACAATCATCTCAGATGAACCTTTTTCATGAATGGTAATACATTTAACATCATTTTTCAAATTGAGATCACAAATGTTTCCTGTGCAATATTCCTGACCATGCAAAGATTCCTGCTAAATATTATCAAATAGTCTCACCTGAGATATGTCTACATGTATTTTAAATCCAAAGTTTATGAATAGGTATGGACAAGATTGCCAAGCTATTTTCATTGAACTCAGGAATCACAAATTCATCTTTTATTTAAAAAATCATTACTAAAATACTCGTTAAATAGTATAACTATTCTACTAGGGGACTATGTAAAATAAATGTACATTTACATTTTCTCAATAAACCCTCATGGCCTTGAGCAGTTGTACAGGCTTTGTAATACAGACGCCTGATTAATGCCTGCAATATAATCTGCCACAGTCTGAGACAAGCCACTGCCTGAGGACCCTTGTGTGTGTGCTTCTTGCTGGAATAGCTAACTTTTAAATCCCCAGAGGTGAAGTTATGAGTCTCTGATGATGGTTTTTTTTTCAGGTATAATATGACCACTTGATTTTTAAAATACTCATGAAAAAATTCATCAGCTACAAAGTTTCCAAATGAATATGCTAATTTTCACATTTTTGCATTTAATGTACATAGACTTGTACATAGATCTCAGTATTCCTTAGTCTGTGCAATTTCTTTTAGCTTGTCAAATTATTCTTGATTCCACCCACATTTCTCCATGTCTCAAGAACAAGATTTATCTTATCATCCTATATTCTCCTCTTTAAGTCACTAGACTAATATCAATTCTCTAGCAATCTATAATCTTTAACATTATATGGAGCTGAATTGTAACATCACAACGCACTGGTCTGAAATATCTTTAGATTGTATTTTGTCTTAAATTCTTCAAACTTAGATCAATCAATTCATTCATTAATTTATTAATCCAATATAAGAAATCTGACTTTTCCAATGCAGTGTTTAAATTTCAGGAAAGCACAGTTTCCATTAAGGAGTGGGTCTCACAATTAATAAAATGCAATAAACCCCCCTGCGCTGCTTTTGAATTTTGGTGTTAATCTGAAAGGTGTTAAATTAGTCACATGACTGATTATGGATATCAGTGTATCACTGATAATTCCTAAAGGTCGAACACACTCAGGACATTGGTGACATTGACCATATAAAAAGGGTTCAAATGTTAAAAAGTAGATAAGAGTACAAATTTGTATGTACTTAAAAAGGATATTACATGCTGTGATATAATCATGTTTCATTCTTAACAACTATTAAAAATTAATGACGCATTGTATTATCAGTGGGTCTTGCATCCCTGAAATATAGCACTACCTATCTCAAGTGCTGTAATAAAGAATTATAGATCGTGGTGCCTATGCCATAGCAGGCACCCGAAATGTTAGCTACATACAAGTTATTCCAAGGAAAAAATGGAAATTGTCTTTTCTCTTGAAAAATATAGTCTAATTGTAAAGACAGATACATGGTTATGGTCTGTTTCTTCAGGAAACTAGAGAATTGTATGCATCAGATTTATTACAGAGTGTCTGGTTACAACTACAGAAGCAGCATTGGGCAGAAAGTGAAATTAAACTATAGTGTAGTAGCAACAGCAAACTTAGTCAATCCCCCAAGGAGTTCTGAAGGCTTGGATGCCTCTCAACAGTGACTCCTGGAGTTGGAGCAAACGGGCCAGGCTTTTGTACTCCACCATCAAACAGTTATTGAATGTGGGGTTCCCTGGGGAAGAGGGTGAGGTAGTTTCATTCAGCTGAGAACTATTTGCGAAGAGGGACACAGTTGTAAGTTGTCAGGAGGCAAACCTTCCCCCAACTAGAAGAGTAATTAAGTGTATCAGTCCTGAAGGGCCATCCAAATAGTTCACTACAAAATCCACTGCACACATTTACAGATGTCAATATAATGATACCTACTAAGATAGGAGTGTGAACAAAGTACTTACTGTGAAAACCCAGAGGAAAGAATGTCTGGATTTATTGGCTGAAAGAAGGAAAAGCTTCGAGGGGGAGCTAATATTTGAGGTTGATTTGAGCGCAGAGGTGGGAAGTGGGTTTCAGGTAAGCAGGACTAGAGCTCGCATACATTTTTAAAGGTGAAAATGGGTAAAAAGGCTCACATCAGTAACCAAACAAGTTTACTTCTCCCTAAATAACACATCTAAATGTTCACACTGTTGAATTTTACATGTGATTAAACTATTATGATACTTTCCAAGTTTTTGCATTTCTTTGCCTTACAACCCCAAATAATTTTATCATGAAAATACATTTTAAGCTCAGAAATGCACACATTTATTTAATCCTTTTTAAAATTTTTATAAGAAGTCTCTGTCTTCAAATTATCTATGAACTCCTCAATCTGAATCAAAATCAGTCCATTTATTATCCTACTAGTTGATCTACTACTTGATTACATCCAAGTTACACTCATACATTTTCTTCTTTTGCAGTACCCTTCATCTTCCTCTATGTGATAATTTACCAGCATTATTACCAGCATACTGTACTACCTGAATTCAAATCCTGTTTTAGCCATTTACTAATTGTGTGACTTTGGACAATTTGCTTAGTATCTCCAAGCTATAGCCTCCTGAGTATAATGGAAATAATAATAGCTTGGTGTTAGACTTAAGTGACTCAATATACATATATATTTGGAGTAGTGTCTGGCATATAATAAGTATAATAAATGACCTGATCATTTTATCTTCATTTTTTCATATTGTGTGCTTGTCAATTCTGTCTTTTAAAACAGGCAAAAAAGCTCAACTCACATAGGCCTTGTTAGAGGTCTTACATAACTACCATAAGATCGCTACATAGGTAATACTCCTCCACAGTTTCATTTCACGTTATTTCCATATACACTCAGCATCATGACACTCCCTCCTGTCAAATGCTTCATCCTAATATTTCACATCATGCAAACAGTTATTCTGGTCATTTGTACGGCATCCTGTGTTGTCACACTGCTACTGTATAAGGTTAAGATTTAGGTTGGGGTTGGCCAGGAGAGTAACTCACATGACATGCAGAAGGTGGAAAGGGAGCAGAAGCCATTACTGTCAGCAATTTCAGTGGTCACACATATAAGCAGCAGGCCTGATGTGTCCAGCAGGACCCAATTTTCTCTTGTTTTCCCCCTACTTCTCATCCATCTTATCTTCCTGATTGCTGGTCTTGACCATCAACAGCAGCACAAGCCCACTATCCATGCTTGACTCTAGGCCACAGAGATAGCAGCTTCTTCAGGGGCAGCAGCATCCCCACAAGCAGCAGTTTCTATAGACCTCTTCATAACCACACACCCGAGGGCCCCATGTCACTCCCAGGCACCAGAATTCTGCCGCTTTCACCCACACCGCTGATGTGGTTGGTGACTGCATCTATACTACTCAAACTCCCCTTCCCCTACCTTTATCCTCCCAGTTTCTCTCATATTCATGTGAACTCATATTCTTATACTAGCTCCCTTATTCTTGTAATACTTGTGACAGAACTGTTTTTCTGGTTGAATTCTGATGCATCACTCTATGATAGACTAAGAATGGCTGTGCACATCACAACGCCCAAGAGAAGGGCACGTGAGTATATGTATGTCATATATCATGTTGTATTTTTCATACCCAGGCCAGCAACCACAAGTAAGAATAGGGCTCTGAGGCTTACAGTCCCTATCTGCTCAGTGGCCTATCCTTTCTGATTTCCATTCATATGGCATATATTCCAATAAATTTTGTTAAGCCCAGATGACACCACCCTATTCCTGAGCTCCCTGACCTGCTCCAACAATAAAGGAGATGAGAGGACTTACTGCTGTACAGATCAGTGTACTGGAAAGCTTTTTTCTTCCTTAAAGATAAGAGCATTGAGTCCTCAAATGCTGAGCATAATATATTTCTCCATGTCTACAAATGCTAGAAGGCAACTAAGTTGAATATTAGGTTACCCTTTCAAAGTTTGTGTATAATCTTTGTTAGCATGCATTTCCTGAACTCCAGTTACTCTCAACTCTTTGTGGATTTTCCATCTTTGCATTTGGTCTGGAAAATGGCTCAGGCAGAAAGCCAATGGAATTATAGGGTTCACATGGTCTATTTTCTTTTTCTCAGGAATTACAGTTTTGTGATACTTATTATTCAGTGTTTAAAAAACAATTGTTTTGCACACTTTATCCAGGTTTCTAGTTATTTATGACAGCGGTAAAGTCTGGTAAGTCCCACCCTATTACTCCATTACGATCAGAAGTAGAAGAGCTTCTGTCTTCTCTTGAACCGAATCTCAGTGTCCTGAGTGCTAAGTCTCTGTCCTCCCTGTATTAAAACCACTGCTTTTAACACAGCTTCTAAATCGCAACCTTGTGAAATATGTCATTTGGCCTTTTGGGCACCACTGTTTGGTTTTCTCCTGCTTTACTCAATACTCGCTCTAAAACTCTTTTGATAATATTCCTAATCTTTAGAGCCTTCAAACAGAGTTCCTGGAGTTTAGTTATTGTACCATTTCTTTGGAAACTTCATCATCCAGTCTCATGACTTTAAATCTTTGGAAATTATGATGGTTAATTTTATGTGTCAACTTTACTGGCCCATGGAGTGTTGAGGTATTTGGTCAAACATTATTTTGGGTGTATCTGTGAGGGTATTTTTAGGTGAGATTAACAATGAATCCATAGATTGAGTAAAGCAAATTGCCTCCCAAATGTGACCCTTGTCCAATCAATTGAAGACTTTCCTGAATAGAACAGTAGGGCTAACAAGGTTCGTTAGACCTCCTACCTCTTTGAACTGGAACACTGGTCTTTTCTGGCCTTGGGACTTGGATTGAAACTTTGGTTCTTCTTGGGTCTCAAGCCTGCTGACTTTTTTACTAGAATTTATATCATTGGCCCTCTTGGTTCTCAGGCCTTCAGACTCAGGCTGGAGCTAATGATACATATTGACTCTCCTAGGTCTCCAGCTTACTGAGTTCAGATCTTGGGGTTTCTCAGCTTCCCTAATCATGTGAGCCAATTTCCTATAGTAAATCTCTTTATACACATATACATACACATATAAAATATAGATGATATATATTGGGTCTTCAAATACTGAGAACAGTATATCATTCTATGTGATTGTTTTATTGCTACATGTATATAGACACATATATATACAGATATACATACACACATACATACATATATATGTATAGATATACATATACAGAAAGGGAGAAAGAGATTGGAGGATTGAGGGAGAAACAGGTTGAATTCAGGAAAAGAGATTTAATCATGTTAGTTTGGAGATGCTTATTACATCTTTAAATGCAGGCAACAAATTAGAAACTAGATAGATAAGTTATATATATATAGTTTCAATAACTATATATATGGATACATATATATATTATTGGTTCTGGAATGTATATATATACTTAAAAGTTTTATATATATTTACATATATATATATATATGTACTTTGAGTATATACACACACCCACACACACACACATATATATATATATATATATTTCAGAACCAATAGAATGGATACATCTCCCCACGCCCCCCACACGAGGGTTTTATGCATGATTAAGGGTAATTATATTTTTTTGGAAAAGATATTCTTGACTGTAGGGTGTCCTATATAAACAGTAAAAATTTTATGCCCCTGTCAATCAATCTAAATTCGTCACTTACAAACTTTGTTCTGTCTTTTGTTTTTTCTCTAGCACTTTGAGACCATTTTCTTGGTGCTAGCGTATCCCCATTTAGTTCATGAGATTATGTTCCCATATACTAGAGACACATTATCAGATTTCAGTTTTCACTAAGCATTTACATATGTTATTTTATTTATTCTTTATCCTAATTACAAAGTACTCTGGATCATGAACTTGTGAGGGTCACTCTTGAATAAAAAAAAGCAGGGATACCAAATACCAAATACCAAATGTGTACAGTTTTCAGATCAAATGATCCTGGTGGAAGAGTTGTCTTTATACAAGGTAAGTGTTCTGAATTTGTGCTGATTACTTTTCTTAATTTTTAAAAATACATTGTTTTTATATGAGTTTAGAAAAACTTATCAAACATAAGGCAGGTGGAAATCTAAGTTGCTGACAATTAATCACTGTAAATTTGATATTGAAAGCATGCTTCAAAGTGATAGAAGAAATACTTAGAGGTAAAAATGAAAACAAGCCTTAACAGTAATTATAAAACTTAGCCTGTACAAGATTTTATAATATCACTTACAAAGCATATGAATTAATTACTTTATCTTATTTGAATCACAGGAATCTTTGAAGTAGGGATTATTATAACTTCTCTTTCACAAATGAGGAAAATGATGATAAGCTCAGATAAAGGACTTAAACACACGCAGCAAGTAGCAAGTAGCCAAATTGAATCTTGAGTAAAATTTCTGACTGTAAGTTTGATATGATTTTTTTATATGTATATAGTTTTCAAAGAGCAGGGACTATCGGACAGGTTCTGCATGGGCCAAAAAATTCATTTATTTTTTCCATATGATGGCTCTAGTAGTGCTTAGTTGTCTTTAACTTCATCTGAAACAATTTTGTTAGATTGTATTGTGACAGCTGTCATATCAGCATGAATTTAAAAAAAGAAACATCAAAATTGGTGAATTTTTGTGCAGCCATTTTAATATTGAAGATGGAACAAACACTCAACATTTTCAGTGTGTTATGCTTTATTATTTCAAGAAAGGTAAAATACAACTGAAACACCAAAAAAGATTTGTGTAATATATGAAGAAGGTTCTGTGACTAATCAAAGTCTCAAAAGTGGTTTGTGAAGTTTCTTGGTACTATTGACATTTTGGCCAAATATTTCTTTGCTCTGGGGCTGTCTTATGCATTGGAAGGTGTTTAGCAGCACCCCTGGCCTCTACCCACGAGAACCCAATAGCAGAAGATATAGCTGACAGACTCAAAATATACAAATCAATAAAGTTATTGCTGAAAATAAAAAATATGTCTTTTATTTTATGGGAAAAAACCCAAATAGACTTTTTGGCCAACCCAATAGCATGCTGTAGTAGTTCAGGTTTATAAATATGAAAAAGCGTATGTTAAAAATGTATATATTTGATCTTGAAAAGTTGAGATTATACACTTTATTAGCTAAATAACAATGAATGACATTATCTCTAAATATATCATCCCTTAGCTTCAAGAATTTTTAAGACTTAATAACAGCTCTGTTGTTGCTGTTAAGAAGTAATCTCAAGTTCTGGTAACAATGGTGGAGTAGGTAAATGGGGTGCTCAATCGTCCCCAAGCCACATCAGAATGACAGCTGAACTGTGGAAGAACCATCATTCAGAACCACCTGAAAGTAGCTGAACAAAAGTTCTGCAGCTAAGGATATAAAGAAGAAGCCACATCACATCAAGACTGGTAGGAGGGCAGAGACACAGACTAGGCTGGTCCTGCAACCACATGTTTCAAATAAAAGTTGGATATTTCAGCTGCAGAGCCCCCCTCTCCCCGAAGGAACAAGAGGACCCAGTCTCACACCCAACTCCCTAGCTCAGGATCCCAGTGCCAGGAAGAGAAGTCCCCATAATTTCTGGCTGTGAAAAACCAGCTTAGATTTTGGCTGAGTGGGACACAGGGAATTTGGAGTCCCAGTCATTCCTTTAAAAAGGCCCATGCAAGGACTTGGACTCATTCACTCTGAGCTTCAGCACTGGAGTACCAGAGACTTACCTGAAGGGTGAGTTTTCTGGCTTCAAGCAAAAGCTAGAGGTGTAGTTTTTTCTCAGACAGTAGTGCTGACAGAGGCCATTGTTTCTTTCTGGTCCCTTCCCCCACAGAGCTGGCAAGCCAGCATCATGCATCATATCTGAATCTCCATCAACCTGACTAACACAGTTTGCCCTGCCCCGAAGATTTCCTGAGATCCAGCCCCACCCAACTTGCAGTCCCAACCCAAGCATTTTCCAGTGCCTTTTTTGTACAAAGTGCTTGTATTGGTTCATGATCCAGGCTTTCCTAAAATCTCTCAAACAAGAAGCAATCTGGTCTCAGTATGCAGCCTACCTCTTGTTTAGTGGCCCTAGGCCTAATTGCAAGCCATCCTTGCTTTATGGCTTGGTCTTTCCTGAGAACCTCCAAGCCTGGCACAATTATCAGCTATCTACAGATCACTTTGTAGGTCATGCCAGTTGGCCTTGGGCAGGACACAGGTGGCAGTTGACCTTGGCCTGTACCTCCTGGGAGACCCCAGAGCCATCATACCCAGTAGAAAGTTTCAGACCACTTCAAAGCATCAACCAATCTTCTCCACAAGGAACATACTCAAAGAGTAGACTCAGCAGGTACCAGAGCCTTGCTGAGGTAAGTACTGTTCTGTGGGATTGTCCCTGCCCAGCTGA
Source organism: Tonatia bakeri (assembly GCA_004024845.1). Classification (NCBI taxonomy): domain Eukaryota; kingdom Metazoa; phylum Chordata; class Mammalia; order Chiroptera; family Phyllostomidae; genus Tonatia; species Tonatia bakeri. The sequence goes on from PVIA01002183.1 coordinate 15,770, forward strand.
TTCTCCATGGTGGTAGCAATCAGTCATTGCAGCCAATCAGTCTAGGGAAAATCCCTCCCACTGAGGTGCCTACAGCAATCAAGGCTCAACTACAACAAGAAGGTGTACACAGCCCACATAGCAGGCACAACTGGAGTGTTCAGCTCAGGTGATTGGGAAGGCTGTGCCACTGGACCCTATAGGACACCTAATGCATAAGGTCATTCTACTAGGCAAGTTAGGGGATGGAGGGATTGAACAAAAAGGAAAATGGACTCATTGACACAGACAAGAATATGGTGATTGCTGGGGAGAAGGTGGTGTAAGGGCACTAAATTGTAATGGAAAAATACAATAAAGTTTAATTAAAAAAAAGTAATATTGAGGACTATGCATTGTTACCCAAAATAAAGTGCTTGTGTAGATACAATGTTATTCTCATCAAAGGAAAACTAAAATAAAAATGGCTGGATATGTTTAGATAATCATTGGGAGATCTCACACTGAATACTGATTCACAAGTATTTGACCATTAAAAATATGTTAGCTGCCCCAACTGGTGTGATTCATGGTTGGAGCATTAGCCTGTAACTGAAAGGTTATGGGTTCAATTCCAGAGGGGCACGTACCTAGGTTGTGCATTCATCCCCAGTCTGGGTGCAGGCATGCAACCTCCCGATCTGGACACAGGAGATCCCTGGTCCCAGCATGTATCCCTGGTCTGTGTGCATAGGAAGGCAACCGATGGATGTTTCTTTCATTTCATATCGATGTTTCTTTCTCTCCCTTACTCTGTCTCTCAAGAAACAAATGAAAATGTCCTTGGGTAAGAACACACACACACACACACGCACACATATGTGACTATATATTATATAATATATACATCATATATGATATGTGAGCCATAATCATATATATGACTGTGTGTGTGTGTGTGTAAATAACCTTGTGCTAGTTTACTGAATTCTACTAGGTAGACAAATACTATCTTGGTAATTAGTATTGATCACAAAATGAATTTGAATTATTGTAGATAACAGACTTACTAGAGGAAGACCTATAGCAGAGCCAAATTGCTGGACAACAATGAATTCTGAATAATGCATTTCAGTCTCTGTTATTAAAAATGCAGTATGTGTGAGTCACACAGAACCCGGTTTTCATAGAGGCATCCTTTTCTATTCTCCACTGTGACTTATAACAACCAGAGAAATTTTTCACAAAATAAAGCTGAAATTCGAACATTCCCCTCCCTCTCTTTCCAGTTTTCTAGCAAAGATACAAAATTAGGTACTCAATTTTAGAATATTAGTTGAGGGTATTTAAAATAACCTATTCTAAGTGTTGAAGTGCATGTTTGTAAATACTAGTGTGTGTTTACATGTACAGCTTGAATATAAAAATGAGTTTATGTGAGTAGATGAGCACATAAGGGAAACAACAAGTTCATTTGTGTAAACAAACTTTGCCTTCTTATTTTTTTTTTTACTCAGCCTTAGCAATATAGATTAGAATCAAAAACATTATTGTATAAAATACTCCTTGATTTACCATGGAGTTCAGTTATGATAAGCCCATCATAAGTTAAAAACATTATAAAGTTGAACATCGTAGCTTAGCCTAGCCAATCACAAATGTTCAGTACACTTACATTAGCCTACAATTGGGCAAAAATGTCTAATACAATACATACACTATACACTATCATTGCTTACCTTGGAAAAGCTCAAAATTCAAATGTTAAAACAGTTTCTATTGAATGTATATCATTTTTTAAAATCTTCTTTTTTATTGTTGTTCTATTACAGTTGTCCCAGTTTTTCCCTTGTTGCTCTCACCTGCACTGTCCTCCACAGCAACCACAGTAAATTTTTGCTGTTGTCCATGTAGATGGGTCCTTTACACAGGTTCCTTGACTAGACCCTTCCCCTTCTTTCCCCCACTCCCCCCTCTCTTTTCTCCACTGGCCACTGTCAGTCTACTCCATGTTTCCTTGCCTCTGTTTCTATTTTGTGCATTTGTTTGTTTTGTTGATTAGGTTCCTCTCATGGGTAAGATCATATGATACTCGTCTTTTGCCACGTGGCTTATTTCACTTAACATAATGCTCTCTAGTTCCATCCACACTGTTGCAAAGGGTAGGAATTCCTTCTTTCCTTCTTCTGTGTAGTATTTCATTGTGTAAAGGTACCACAGTTTTTTGATACACTCATTTACTGATGGGCACTTAGGCTATTTCCAGCCCTTGGCTATTGTAAATTGTACTACTATGAACACTGGGGTGCATAGGTTCTTTTGAATTGATGTTTCAGGATTCTTAGACTATATTCCCAGCAGTGGAAATGCTGGATCAAAAAGCAGTTCCATTTTTAGTTTTTTAAGGAAATTCCATACTGTTTTCCATAGTGGCTGTACCAGTTTGCATTCCCATCAAAGTGAACTAAGGCTCTCTTTTCTCCACAACCTTGCTAGCTCTTGTTGCTTGTTGATTTGTTAGTGATGGTCACTCTGACTGGTGTGAGGTGGTATCTCATTGTGGTTTTACTTTGCATCTCTCTGATGGATATTGTTACTGAGCATTCTGTCATGTCTATGGGTCTTCTGTATGACTTTCTTGGAGAAGGGTCTTTTCAGGTCCTTCGTCCATTTTTTGATTAGTTTGAAAAACACTCTTTTCCTGGAGTGTATTTGTGTGATTTCTTTATCTATTTTGGAAATCAAACCCTTGTCCGAGGTATCATTGGAAAATATGTTTTCCCATACAGTTGGTTCCCTTCTAATTTTGATGATGTTTTCTCTGGTCATACAGAGCAGTTTTGTTTGTTTTTTTAAATTTGTAGTCCCATTTGTTTATTCTTTCCTTTATTTCCCTTGCCCTAGGAGATATATCAGCAAAAATATTCCTACATGGGATATATGAAATTTTACTGCCTATGTTTTCCTCTAGGACTGACTTTTATGGTATTGTGACTAATATTTAAGTCTTTTGTCAATCTTGAGTTTATTTTTGTGTTTCGTGTAAGTTGGTGGTCTAGTTTTATTTTTTTCCCATGTACCAGTCCAGTTCTCCCAACACCATTTGTTGAAGAGGCTATTTTTTCTCTATTTTGTGTTCCTGTCCCCTTTGTCAAATATTGATTGACCATAGAGACAGGTTTATTTCTGGGCTCTCTATTCTGTTCCATTGGTCTATGCATCTGTTCTTATGCCACACCCAGGCTGTTTTGATTACAGTGGCCTTGTAATGTAATTTGATATCAGGTACTGTGATTCCCTCCTGCTTCATTCTTTCTCAAGATTGCTGAAGCTATTCGGGGTCATTTTTGGTTCCATATAAATTTTTGAAATATTTATTCTAAATCTGTGAAATGTCATTTGTATTATAATAGGAATTGCATTGAATCTATAGATTGCTTTGGGTAGTATGCATACTTTAATAATGTTAATTCTTCCAATCTATGAACACAGCATAAGCTTCCATTTATTTTTATCTTCCTTAATTTCTTTCTTCAGTGTTATGTATTTTTCTTACTATAGGTTGTTTACCTCCTTGTTAAGTTTATTCTTAGGTACTTTATTTTTCTTGTTGCTCTAATGAATGGGATGTTTTTCCTAATTCCTGTTCCTGATATTTCATTGTTGTACAAAAATGCCTTTCATTTCTGAATATTGACTTTGTGTCCTGCAAATTTGCCAAATTTACTTATTAGGTTGAGTAGTTTTTTTGGTGGAGTCTATAGGGTTTTCTATGTATACTATCATGTCATCTGCAAATAATGACAGTTTTACTTCTTCCTTTCTGATTTGGATGCCTTTTATTTCTATTTTTTTTTTAGATTTTAAGTATTTTTATTGATTTTGCTGTTATATTTTTCCAATTCCCCCCCTTTATCCCCCCTCCACCCTGCCCCCCAACCCTCCAGACTTACCCTGCCCATTAGATCATGTCCATGGGTTGTACATATAAGTTCTTTGAGTCCTCTGTTTCCTATACCATTTTTATCTCTCCTCATCTATTTTATGCCTACTAATTATGCTTTTTTTCCCCTGTATCTTTTCCCCCCATTCATCCCTTCCCCCTCCCCACTGAAATTCCTCCATGTGAGCTCCAATTCTCTGATTCTGTTCCCATTCTTATCGTTTGATTAGTTTTTGTTTTTGTTGTTTTTCTTTTCTTTTAGGTGTATTTGTTGATAGTTGTAAGTTTGTTGTCATTTTACTGTTCATAGGTTTGATCTTCTTAGATAAATCCCTTTAACATTTCATATAATAATGGCTTGGAGATGATGAACTCCTTTAACTTGACCTTATCTGGGAAGCACTTTATCTGCCCTTCCATTCTAAATGATAGCTTTGCTGGATAGAGTAATCTTGGATGTAGGTCCTTGCCTTTCATGACTTCAAATACTTATTTCCAGCCCCTTCTTGCCTGCAAGGTTTCTTTTGAGAAAGCTGATAGTCTAATGGGAACTCCTCTGTAGGTAACTCTTTCCTTTTCTCTTGCAGCTTTTAAGATTCTCTCCTTATCTTTAATCTTAGATAACTTAATGATGATGTGCCTTGGTGTGTTCCTTTTTGGGTCCAATCTCTTTGGAACTCTCTGGGCTTCCTGGACTTCCTGAAAGTCTACTCCCTTCACCATATTGGGGAAGTTCTCCTTCATTATTTGTTCAAATAAGTGTTCAATTTCTTGCTGTTGTTTTTCTACTTCTGGTACTCCTATAATTCGGATACTGGAATGTATCAGGTTGTCCAGAGGTTTGTAAGATTCTCTTCATTTTTTTGAATTCTTGTTCCTTCCTTTTCTTCTGGATGGAGGTTTATTTTTCCCTTTTGTTCCAAATTGTTGCTTTGAGTCCTGATTTCCTTACTGTCATTGTTGGTTCCCAAATATTTTGCTTTATTTCACTTTGGGTATCCCTTGTTTATTTTTTCATTTTTAGACCAAGCTCAATCAAATCCATGAGCATTTTGATTACCAGGGCTTTAAATTTTCCATCAGATAGGTTGGCAATTTCCTCCTCACTTAGTTCTCTTTCTGAGGCTTTTGCTTTGTTCTTTCATTTGAGCCATATTTCTTTGTCTTCACACAGCTGATGTAAGGGGGCAGGGCCTTAGGTATTCACTGAGGCAGGGGAACCCTCTTTGCTGCACTTCGGAGTTGCTTGTGGAGGAGGGCCAGAGAGGGAACAGTGCAGCTTGCCTGCTCATTTCTAGCATAGTTTTCACTGAGAACTCTTGAGTGACATTGGGAGAAACCCCCACCCAGGCAACTCCAGCCATAGCCCACAGTCAGCTCTGAGTTTCAGTTTTCCCCTGAAGTCAGCCATCCCTTGCAGTATGCTGAGCTCTGCAACCAGTCCCGCCCCCACAGTCTGCTAGCCGCCTTTGTTTTTCTGAGTCTTCCCACGCAGTCCTTGCCTTACCAGTCTGGTTGCTCTGGTTGATTTTTCTTTAATTCCTTGGTTGTTTGGAGTTCCATGCAGTTTGATTATTTGGTGCTTTTGGTTGTTTATTGATTTTAGATTGGTTGTTATCCTCCTTTTGGTTGTTCAAGGAAGTGAAGGGTCCCTACCTACACCCCCATCTTTGCCGGAGCTCATCTTTTATTTCTTTTTCTTGTATGATGGCTGTGGCTAGAACTTCCAATAGTATGTTGAATAGAAGTGGTGAAAGTGGACATCCTTGTCTTGTTCCTGATCTTAGGGAAGAAACTTTTAGTTTTTGCCCATTGAGTATGATGTTGACTATAGGTTTCTCATATGTGACCTTTATTATGTTGGGGTATGCTCCCTCTATTTTCACTTTGCCAAGTGTTTTTACCACAAATGGGTACTGTATTTTATCAAAAGCTTTTTCAACACTTATTGATATGATCACGTGATTTTTGTCTTTTTTTTTGTTTATGTGGTGTATTATGTTTATTGATTTGTGAATATCATACCATTCTTGCATCCTTAGGAAGAATGCCACTTGTCCATGGAGTATGCATTTTCAGATTTGATTTGCTGATATTTTGTCGAGGATTTTAGCATCTATGTTCATCAACAATATTGGCCCGTAGTTTTCTTTGTTTGTTGTTTATTCCTCTGGTTTTGTAATTAGGATAATACTGGCCTCATGAAAAGAGTTTGGGAGTCTTCCCTCCTTTTGAATTTTTGAAAATGTACAAGAAGTATAACAGTTACAGGAGAAGTATATGAGTTAGCTCTTCCCTAAATATTTGGTAAAATTCTATGGTGAAACTGTCTAGTCCAAGGCTTTTGTGTGCTGGGAGTTTTTTGATTACTATTTCAATTTCACTAGTTGCTATCAGTCTAGTCAGGTTTTCTGCTTCTTGATTGTTTTGGAAAATTATATATTTCAAGAAATTAGTCCATTTTGCCCAGGTTGTCAAATTTCTTGGTATATGGTTGTTCATAGTAATTTCTTACAATCCTTTGTATTTCTGTGTTATGTGTTGTAATTTCTCCTCTTTCATTTCTTATTTTATTTACTAAGGTCCTCTTTCTTTTTTTCTTGATTCTGGTTAAAGCCTTATTGATTTTGTTTATCTTTTCAAAGAACTAGCTTCTAGATTTATTGATCCTTTGAATTGTTCTTTTAGTCTCTATGTTATTTAATTCTGCTCTGATCTTAACTATTTCCTTCCTTCTACTATCTTTGGGCTTTGTTTGTTGCTGTTCCTCTAGTTCTTGTAGACGTAGGGTTAGGTTGTTTATTTGAAATTTTTCTATCTTTTTTTATGTAGGCTTGTACTGCTATGAACTTCCATCTCAGAACTACCTATACTGTGTCACATATGAATACATATCATTTTTGTATCATTGTACAGTCAAAAGGTCATTCAGTTGAACCATTGTAAATTGGGACTCTTGGAATAATTCTTTAAGGGACTGAAATTTAGGAAAAGAGGAGGAAAGTGAATGGTTAAAATTCTGGCTTATACAATTCTTATCTTTCTTAAAAAGACAGTCAAGGAAATCAGAACTAAGATCTAGAAAACAGTAGTAAATTTAAATGTATTCAGTTTATAATTTGCTTTAGGAGCATTGTTTTCACTGAGGACTATTTCTAAAGTTTGGCAATTTGCTGTCACTTAACTGAGTGCAGAAATTCTCTCCTGCCTCATCATATGCAAGGGCTGTGTTTGGTACTATGCATGTCCTAGCCCTTGATCTGCTGCTCCCTGGTTGATGCAGACCTGCACTGGCATTCTTGCTCAGCAGTTTCTGGCCTTCTGTCTGATGCTTGGCTAGTTATGTTTCTTAACTTTGCTTCTCTACTCTGAGCAAGCAACCAGCTTATTTTCACTGTGTGATGTTTAATAAATTATGATTTTTCTTCTGATTGTTTCTTTGGCCACAGCAAAATGAAAGAGAATAAAGTGAATCAAAGATTTTCTGAAAATGAAAAGTCTACTGAAAATACTGAGGGCCATAGAGATCTCTCTCTCAACTTGTAAAAACTAGAGGTGGTATATTGGCAAGGCTTTGGACCTAATCATGAGTTTTTTCCCACTAACCTCCTCTTATAAAAAGAAAAATCTTCTCTATGTGCCTGTTCGGAATTATTCCTGTTTATAGTAGCTCTACCTGACACATTTTTCACTGCTTTTTCTTTTGCCCAGTCTTCTTGGAGAACATATTTACTTTTATGATCAGCTGAAGCAATACTTAATTTACAGAATTTTTTATGACCCTCCCATATAGAATTTGAGATTACTCTTTTTAAATCTCCTATTATACCACATTCATGTATTTAATATAACATTTACAATACCCATATTTATTACACATGTGATAGCCAAAACTAAATTGTGAACTCCTTAAAAACAGAAACAGCATATGATTTTTCTCTTTATGCCAAGAACCAATAATACTGTCTGACACTTAGAAGGTACTTAATAAATGTTTATTATGTAAAGACTGATGACAAGGGAGGATATTTAAAAATTGGGGTCAACAAAGATACAGAGATCTTCTTGGAGAAGATTTAGGAGTCAGGAAACACCATTTTCAGTTAGAAAAACTAAAAGGAGAATAAAAACACACAGTTAAATCATTCATACTTGCATGTCCTCATCTACTAAAGCTCAAACAAATATCTGTGTGCTGTTGAGACCTGTGGCTTACCATAGCATTCTCCTCTGCTCTCAAATGCATGAACTATTTTAAAAAATGATGATGATATCATATACTGAGTATTTTCCAAACAATTTTATTACCTGGGACCACTACCATGATCCTCATTGACAGATAAAATAAGTGGGGCTCACAAAGCTTCAGAAACGTACCCAGCATCACACAGATACTAAGTGGAAAGTCTTGGAATTGAAATAAAGCATTCTTACCATGGATTCTCACCTTCCAAATTATACTGTCTTTGAACCATGACAGACTATATGTTATCTTTGCCTATTACTAACTGATAATGGTATAGGTACTTTGAATTTTATTCTCAACACAACAAGACATTTATGATCATAACTTGAACATTTGTTCATTTTTTATGTGACATGTAGTGTGCATGGAAGGGATTTAGGTATACAATTTCAGATTAAAGATACTGTCCACTCAGAAAACAAAATCTAATTTGGGCCTTATCCATAATATATTCTAAATAACTGAATATATCCCCAGTAACAACTATTTGAATTGAATTCAAAGCCGAAAAATGCACATTATTATTTAGATCAATCCTTCTCAAGCTATCAGCTATAAAGGGCTAGTTTTCCTCTCACCACCTCCATTTTGCTTGGACTACAATGGATTCCTTTTCTGTATACCTGTCACTCAGTTTTCACCAAACACAAATCATCACATGTGTTTCCCATCAGCACAGCCAGTCCATTACCTGCTCCATAAGATTAGATCGCTTACCACTTTTTTTGATAGCTTTGTAAAGTCAAATTGTAGGAGTTTCTAAGCTCTCCACTTCCATATTTTACTTACCAGAGAACAATAATGAGCAGTTTATAGATGAACATCAGTTCATAGACCACACTTTGGTCAGCAATGATTTAGGGAGCTTGGCATGATCCCCACAAGGTCTGGTGACTCTGACACTGAAAAGATAAACTAAAATAAGGCTCAATGAAGGTATGGTCCATTAATACTTTTTTTTTAATTCTTCAAATAAAAGACCAAACAAAAAATTACTAATACTTGCCAATGTTAATAATTTATGGGTAAAATTTTAGAAAACTCAATGTAGTGGTATAAGAACTAGTATTTTAATAGATGTCACATACTTTTTTTTAGAGCCACAGTTGTCTTTACTTAACGTAATACATCCTTGGGCTTTCTATGTAAAGATGGTAAGACTCAGGAAATATTTACAAAAAGATCTTCTCTAAAAATAAAGACTGAGTGGACCTGCCTATGAAATGAATGGGCATTAGTGGTAAGTGAGAAAAGAAAAGGGGAACTGGCACATACCAGGAATCTGAAAAATCTACAAAATATTACACACAAAATAAAATTAACTGAAACACTCACTTTTGGTTTTTCTTAAATTTATGTCTGAGCTGGCAAAAAAAATTTCCACTGAAAACAAAAATGAAATTAAAACTTGAAGGCATTTACTAAAACTGGTGAATATCTTAATGAAGTTCATCAGTTCTTATTACTCAGAGTCTTGGGTGTTAAAGGCATACATGGAAAAGGACACATGACCTTGGACCCATATACAATGAAGTTTAGAGCAAAGATGCACATAAAAAGCCAAAATATTTAAAATGAAAGGGTGTACCAGAAAATGAGCTGCCTACAAAGTAGATTCAAGGGATATTGATTAATTCAGACTTATATTTGAGTGCATAAAAAGTAGTATATTTTCTGAGAACTGGGAGCGTGTTTTTCAAATTATCACATATCACATGACCTGCAAAAGCCCATTTGAGATTTAATTTTAAATGACCATGGGATGATGACCATTCAGCACCAACTATAAGAATATCATCCTGGGAAGGATACATTTAAAATCCAGTTCTCATAAAATCTATAAAATTATATCATGGATAACATGAGTTCACAATAAGAACAAAACACCAGTGGAAACAAAAATTGTGAAGAGGAGAGAGAAGGGCAAGAGAAATAAATGACAAAATATTTAGCTAAAGTCCAGAAAAAAATTGTTGGTGAGTACTTTCCAGTCACCACCGATGTCCAAGGAATTTTTAAGAACAAATATGTCTGCTATTTATAATAGTAAAGAGGGTAATTTTTTATGATTAAAAGTCTTCTGCAAACTTTCAACAAGCTCTTACCATATGTACATGAATGACTTACATGAGTGATTTTTGGAGAGAAAAATATGAGAAAAGAGACTGAGATCCATATATGTTTTTCACTGTTAATCAGAAATGGGAATAGCAATGAGAGGTCAACCAAAATGAGAGAACTTGGACTTCCAGCCAAGATGGAGGCATATGTAGACACACTGTGACTCCTCAAACAACCAAAAGAAGAACAACAAATTTAGAAACAAAAAACAACCAGAACTGCCAGAAATTCAAACTGTATGGAAGTCCAACAACCAAAGAGTTAAAAAAGAAATATTCATCCAGACCAGTAGGAGGGGCAGAGACAGGCAGCTGGGTGGGGAGAGGATTCCCAGCAAGGCTGCAGCTGGTCACCAGGCAAGGCAGTGGCTGGTAGAAGGGTGGTCCCACGTTTTTATGCAGACAAACTTGGAGGAACAACTGGGGACCCAGACAGACCAGGCAACCCAGGGTACCAGCATGGGAAAATAAAACCTCAAAACCTCTGACTGCAAAAACCTGTGAAGGTTGTGGCTTCAGGGAAAACTCTCAGCCTCACAAGAGAGTTTGTTGGAGAGACCCACAGAGTCCTAGAACATACACAAACCCACCCTTCCAGGAATCAGCACCAGAAGGGCCCAATGCTTGTGGGTAACAAAGGAAGTGACTGAAAGCCAGCTGAGAGCTGAACAAGCAGCATTGTTCCCTCTCAGATCACTCCCCCACATACAACATCATGATGCAGTGACTTGGGTTACCCCACCCTGGTAACCCAAGGCTCCTGAGTCTCTGTCCCTTACTACATAACAGGTACACTGACACACACACACACACACACACACACACACACACACACGCATACACAAATGGCCCAAATGAAAGAAGAGGTTAAAGCTCCAGAAAAAATACAACTAAGTGACAAAGAGATAGCCAACCTATCAGATGCACAGTTCAAAACACTAGTAATCAGGAAGCTCACAGAATTGGTTGAAGATGGTCACAGATGAAAAAATGAAGGCTATCCTAAGTGAAAGAAAGGAAAATGTACAGGGAACCAACGGTGACAGGAAGGAAACTGGAACTCAAATCAATGGGTTGGAGCAGAAGGAAGAAACAAACATTCAACCAGAACAAAATGAAGAAACAAAAATTCAAAAAAATGAGAAGAGGCTGAGGAACTTCCAGCACAACTTTAAATGTCCCAACATCTGAATAATAGGAGTGCCAGAAGGAGAAGAGGAAGAGCAAGAAATTGAAAACTTATTTGAAAAAATAATGAAGGAGAATTTCCCCAATCTGGCAAAGGAAATAGATTTCTAAGAAGTCCAGGAAGTTCAGAGAGTCCCAAAGAAGTTGGACCCAGGGAAGTACACACCAAGGCACACCATAATTACATTACCCAAGATTAAAGGTAAGGAGAGAATCTTAAAAGAAGAAAAAAAAATGAGAGTTACCTACAAAGGAGTTCCCATAAGACTATCAGCTGATTTCTCAAAAGAAACCTTGCAGACAAGAAGGTGCTAAAAAGAAGTATTTAAAGTCATGAAAGGCAAGAACCTACATCCAAGATTACTCTATCCAGCAAAACTATCATTCAGAATGGAAGGGCAGATAAAGTGCTTCCTAGATATGGTCAAGTTCAAGGAGTTCATTATCTCCAAGCCATTATTATATGAAGTGTTAAAGGGATTTATCTAAGGAAAAGAAGAAGATAAAAACTATGAACAGTAGAATGACAAAAAATACTCAACTATTAACAACCAAACCTAAACAAAAAACCAAAAATGAACTAAGCAAGCAACTAGAACAAGAGCAGAATCACAAAAATGGAGATCACATGTAAGGTTATAGGCAGGGAAGCTGGAGGGGGATAGAGGGGAAAAGGTACCAGGAATAAGTAGCATGAGTGAAAATAGACGGCGGGGGGTAAGAATAGTATAGGAAATATAGAAGCCAAGGAACTTATATGTACAACTCATGGACATGAACTAAAGCGGGGGAATGTGCGTGGGAAAGGGTGTGCAAGGCAGAGGGGAATAAAGGGGGGAAATGGGACAACTGTAATAGCATAATCAATAAAATATTGTCCTCAGGTCGCTCTAAAGACTTCTTGACGCTCATCCAACTGTGTACTTCTCCAGTTGTTACCTGTAACATCTGCATCATCCCACCTTTCTGAATCTCACATTTTTGCCAAGAATATCCTTTTTCATGGTTGTCCTTCAACTTCTTAGCAAGCAGCTCTTTGGAGATCTAATACCAAAGTTTTGTTTTGCCTGGGTGTTTTCCCTTTTATTATTATTATTATTATTATTATTATTATTATTATTATTTGCATTATCTCTCTGCATACTTATCCTTGGGCTCTCTACCCATTATGTCAATTATACTTACTTTGTCAGATAGAAGATAGAGATAACATAGAACAAAGATAGTTTCTAAAAAGCAGTCTAAAATCTGGAAAGGAGAAAGCTTTTAATGGGCAATTAGGGAATAGACAATTATGTAGTAGAGGTAAAATACTGTGGAAGTCACTGGGAAAGGATCTAGTGCTTTCATCCCTATAAACCAGGGGTGTCAAACTCATTTTCATCAGGGGCTACATCAGCCTTGTGGTTGCTTTCAAAGGGCAGAATGTAATTTTAGGATTGTATAAATGTAACTATTTCTTAGGCAAGGAGCTCAGTGCTGCTGCCTGGTAGAAACAAGGTACTAGGCCTGATAAAATAAAGTGGAGGGCCAAATTCGGCCTCAAGCCTTGTGTTTGCCACCTGTGCTATAAACCTAAGGTCCAGGAGAAGAGTAAGGTGGTATAAATCTCAAATTAGTTAAAGGGGGAAAAAAAAGCAGAGAGGGTTTGTAATACTTTTCTGGTTTGGAACACTAGGAAAAAATACTTTATAGGTTGTCATTTGCCAAAATTGAGTAGACAGAGTAAAATAAAAATAGTAGCACTAATATATTGGATAAAGAAATATCTGAAACATACTTGGCATTAGAGAAAGTCTAGAATTTTCCCCCCAAATCCTAAGTATTCAAAATTGCTAAGAGAGCTGGGGAAAGAGAGAAGATGGGATGCAGTTTCAAGACAAGGAAGACACGGTGTGCCCTGTGCAGGTGGAGACCCTGTGAGGGGCTGGAGACACTGATGACAAATCCACAAAAACATTTTGAGGTAGAAAAAGTGTGTTTACATTTCACAGAGGCAGGAGAGATTTAACTGTGAGGGGGACAAAGATATCTGACCCCAAATGTTTAATGAAATGTGTTTATCATCACATCCTTAGGTGAGAGGTGGGGAGAAGTGAAGGGAAAAGAGTAGAAGAGGGAAACCCTTAATTGTCTCAAATAACTTGAAAGAAATGCTAATCAAGGAGTAAGTTTAAATCTTGAGTTTCTAAATATTAAACAACAGTGAAGCATTTATGAGCAAATTCAGTTCAGTGAAATTAAACAAATTCACATTTTTGTCCTTCCATTTCATATTGTGTATTCAACTTTGTATTGACTTGTTTCCATGCACAGAGAATTTTATCTCTATCTACATCTGTGTACCTAAAATTAAGAAAGAAATTTGATGGAATTTTGATAAAAGTCTTGATAACTAAAGAAAAAATCTACTATGTTCTAAAAATTTTAAATAAATGTGCAACTTTTAACTTTATATTTTTCATGTGGATATGACCCAAATAGAGTACATTGACAGCTTTCACATAAAGTGTCAATGTGTTCTTTAAACCATGATTATATGACCAAATAAGACAGCATCATAAGCATGCGAAACTGTGACACATTGCCATTTTTTCTAGAGATGAAGAGCATTAGATATTTCCAGCATGTTCTCTTACTATTAAATTAATGCCATGAGCATTAAAAAGTCTGGCCTGAACAAGAGAGACATATAACCTGGGCAAGTAATCTTTGCAGAAAAGGCAGTGCAGGACATGAGGAATGAGACAAATTGTCTTTCTGCCGTGGAATGTTAGCCTTTTCTGAGACCTATAACACCACCTACATTCTTTTCAAACAAATTTATTTTTGAAATTTTATCTATCCATTACTGTCTTAAACCTCCTTAGCCTTGACAAGTTTGTTTTTTTGAATTTGAGGAAAAATTTAAATTCTTCTTTATAGGTACCAAAGGTTTTAGTCTACCATCATGCAAATATACACAGTAGAGTAGTAGCTGGCTGAATTAATGCATATTAATATGAAACATAAAAAAGGACATGCTACTTCAGTCTCTGAACCTATTTTTGCTTTGCTTTGTGATCTTAAAATAACTGATATTGTTGGTCACCACTAGCCACAAATAGTGAGCAACCACTTGAAATGTAGAATATGAGACTAATCAACTGAAATATTGATTTTAATTAATTTAAATTTAAAGAAAAAAATGAAAACAGTGTGAAATATTTTCCCATGAAGTATACTTTTATGTTTTGGTTGGGATACATTTCCTTTAAACATTGCATCATGTAAGATATCACTGTTGTATTATAGTATGTGTTAAATAAATGTATTTCTAGTATCACACATAACCAGATGGTTTCTAGTATTACACATAATCAGATCACCCATTATCAACTGATTAATTAGTTCAAATGATTATCTGTAGATTGATGCAACTATTAAAATAGTAAAAAAATTCATATACATACAATATAAGTTATAGTGATATTTGCATAAGAGAAAATCACTGTATTCTATATCTATTGTTGCATAATAAGTTACTTTAAAACTTAGTGGACTAAAACAATAGCTACTTATTTAATGATCACTTAAAATATAAATGGATTTAATGCTTCAATCAAAAAACCTAGTGTAATGACTTGGATAATTAATCAAGACCCATATATATGCTGTCTACAAGAGTTTGACCAAAGAATATGACACACAGAAACAGAAAGTAAATGAATAGAAAATGATTAATTAAAAGTAGAGATAAACAAAAAGCTGGGGTAGCAATATTTACATCACACAAAATAGAGTTTAAAAGAAAGCCAACAATAAGAGACAGAGTCATTACATAATGATAAAGGGATCAATCCAGCAAGAGGAAATAACCCTTGTAATCATTTATGCACCCAACATAGGAGCACCTAAATATGTAATGCAAATATTTTTGGATGTAAAGGGAAAGATCTACAGCAATACAGTCGTAGTGGACTTAACACCTCACTGACATCAATGGATGTAGATCTTCTTTTTGACAGAAAATCAACAGGAAACAAAGGCTTTATATGACACATTGGGCCAAATAAATTTAATTTATCTTTCCAGAGCATATTGCCCCCAAAATGCAAAATACACAGATTTTTCAAATACACATGCAATGTTTTCCAGGATAGAGCATATTTGATGAAAAAACAAGACTCAATAAATTTTTAAAATTTTTTAATCATTTCAAGGGTTTTCAGGAACATGTATAAAAGACACATGGACAAAACCAAAGTGGGGTAGGATCAAGGGTGGAAAGTGGGGATTTCTGGGGTGGTAGGGGAGTGGGGGGAAAATGGAGACAACTGTACTTACTTAAACAACAATGAAAAAATGAACAAAATACAAAAGTAAATAATTTCATGCATCTTCTCCTACCACAATTGTATGAAAGTAGATTTCAGTTACCCCCCACAAAAAAGAACCTTAAAAATATAAAAACACATAAAAGCTAAATAACATGTTACTAAACAAGGAATGAGTTAACTATGAGATCAGGAAAGAAATCAAAAGATACCTTGAGACAAATAAAAATAAAAACACAACCTAAAATCTATGGGATTCAGCAAAAGCAGTCCTAAGAGGGGAATTCATAGCAAAATAGGCCAACCTCCTGAAACAAGAAAAATGTCAAACAGTTTTACACTTAAAGAAAGTAGAAAAGGACAACAAAACCCAAACTGAGAAGGAGGAAAAAAAAAAAAAAACCTAATAAAGATCAGAGAAAAATGAACAAAATAAAATCTAAAACAAAACAATAAAACATCAATAAAACCAAGAGTTGGTTCTTTGAGTAATAAACAAGATTGATAAACCTTGAATGAGATTCATCAAGATGAGAGGATGCAAATACAATAAAATCTGACATGAAAGAGAAGTAACAACTGAGACCACAGAAATAGAAAGGCTTCTAAGAAAACACTATGAACAATTACACACCAACAAACTGGACAATCTGGAAGAAATGAATAAATTCCTAGAAAAAAAATATTTCAAGACTGAAAAAAAAAAACCCAGAAAATCTAAACAGAACAATTACAACCAATGAAATCAAAGCAGTAAAAAAAAAAAAAATCCCAGCCAACAAAGTCTTGGACCAGACTGCTTCACAGGTGAATGTTACCAAACATCCAAAGATCTAACACCTATTCTTCTTAAACCTTCCTGAAAAAATCAGAAGGAGGGAAGACTCCAAAGCTCATTTTAGGAAGCCAGCATTTTCCTGAGTCTAAAACCAGGTACAGATAACACACCAAAAAAGAAAATTAAGGCCAATATCCCTAATGAATACAGATGCAGAAATCCTCAACAAAATACTAGCAAACAAAATTTAGCAACACATTAAAATGATTATACACATGATCAAATGGGATTTATTCCTGAGATGAAAGAACGGTTTACTATCTGCAAATCAATTAACATGACACACCACATAAACAAAATGAGGAATAAAAATTATATGATCGTATCAATAAATTGCTGTAGAAACATTTGATGAAATCCGGCACCCATTTAGGGTAAAACTGAGAGTAGAGGGAGCACGCCTTAACATGCTGAAGACCGTACATGACGAACTTACAGCTGCCCTTATGCTCAACAGGGGAAAACTAAATGTGTTTTCCCTTAAGATCAGGAAAAGGACAGGGATGGCCATGTTCATCATTCTTATTCACCATAGTATTGGAAGTCCCAGCCACAGCAATAGATAAAAACTATCTGAATTTGAAAGGGAAAGATAAAACAGTCATCATTTTCAGATAACAGGATATTGTATGTAGAGAACACTATAGATTCCACCAAAAAATTATTAGAACTGGTTAATGGATTCAGTAAAGTAGCAGGAAATGAAATAAATATTCAGAAATTTATTGCAGTTTTATACAGCAATAATGAACTCTCAGAAAGAGAAACTAAAAAAGAAATCCAATTTAATTGCCTCGTAAAAAATACCTAGGAATAAATTTAACCAAGATGTAAAATACCTATACTTGGAAAATTGTAAGACATTAAAGAAAAAAATGAAAAATATACTAATAAATTAAAATGTATATTGTGCTTATGGACAGGAAGAATTAACATCATAAAAATGTTCATTCTTCCCAAATCAATCTATAGATTCAACACAATTCCTGTCAAAATACCAATGGCATTTTGACTACAAATGTTTGTATGGAAACACAAAAGACCTTGAAAAGCCATAGCAGTCTTAAAAATAAGAACAAGGTGGGAGGTATTACATTACCTGATATCAAATATTACTACAAGGCCATGGTAATCAAAACATACTAGTACTAGCATAAAAACATACACACAGATGAAACTAAATGGAGAGCCCAGAAATACATCCATACCTATGTGGTCAATTAACCTATGGCATTGAAAGCAAAACCATACAAGGAGATAAAAATAGTATATTCAATAAATGGTGTTTGGAACCTGGAAAGATTCAAGCAAAAATAATGAAAGTAGACCACCTTCTTATACCATATATAAGAATAAACACAAAACAGGTTAAAGACTTAAATGTAAATTCTGAAACCACAAAAATTCTGTAAAATAAGCTAGGCAGTAAAACCACAGACATTTCTCTTCGCAATATTTGTTCTACCGTATCTCTTATGCGAGGGAAGCAAACAAAAATAAACAAATGGAACTTCATTGAACTAAAAAGTTTTTGCACAGCAAGATAAAACATCAACAATACAGAAAAACAAGCTACTGAGTGGGAGAAGTTATTCACCAAATGATACATTTAATAAGGGGTTAATATTCAAAATTTATAAAGAACTTATACAACTCAATACCAAAAAATGAAACAATCCAATTAAAGTGCGACAGGGAATCTGAATAGACACTTCTGTAAGAGCATACGTAGATGGCCAATAGATATATGAAAAGAGGCTCAACATCACTAATCTTCAGAGAAACACAAATTAAAACCATGAGATACCACCTCAAACCTGTCAGAAAGGCTATCATCAGAAAGTTAACAAATAGCAAGTGTAGGAGAGGTTTTGAGGAAAAGGGGAACCCTAGTGCACTGTTAGTGGGAATGCAGATTGATGCAGCCACTTACGGAAAATAGTGTGGAGATTCTTCAAAAAATTAAACACAGAAGTGCCTTATGACTCAACAATTCCAATTCTGGATATATGTCTGAAGAACCCCAAAACACTGATTTGAAAGCATATAGGCACCCCCATGTCCATTGTAGCATTATTTACAATAGCCAAGATATGGAAGCAGCCCAAGTGCTCATTAATAGACGAATGAATAAAAAAATTGTGGTATATGTATATAATGGACTATTACTCTGCTATAAAAACAATTAAATCTTACCATCTGTAACATGTAACCCAGAGGTGATTATGCTAATTGAAATAAGCCAGAAAAGAGACATAAAATACATATTATTTTACTGATATGTGGAACCTAAGTAACAAAATAAATAAACAAATAAAATAGAAAAAGACTCACAGATACAGAGAACAGAGAAAAGGGCCAGAGAGGACAGGTGGTGGCAGAAGGGTGAAAAAAGGCAAAGGGATTAAGAAGCACCAATTGACAGTTATGAAACAGCCTCGGGATGTAAGGTAAAGCATAAGGAATATAGTCAACAACAGTGTGGTGACTGTCGATGGTGCCACTGGACACTTGAATCATTGGAGAAAACACTCCGTAAAGTATATGAATGTCTATCTGTTGTGATGTACATTGGAAACTAATGCAAAATAGTGTTCACTCCAAATGGTAATGAAAAAATAAAATAACAATAATGAAGAAGGCAATAGCTACTTATAATCTCACAGTTTCTTTGGACCATGTAATGAGCTATAGTCTGGTTGGGTGCCTTTGCCTCTAGATCACTCACAAAAGTCTTGATTACGATTTTAGTCATCTCAGTTTTTTTATTAGAGCAATATCTTCTTATTCTGAGCTCACTTACATAAATATTGCCACTGACTATTGGCCCAACATATCAAACTCTTGCCAGGTGGGTCCTTCTATCTATAGAGAGCTTGAGTCTTTCAGAACAAAGTCTCTGAGAGAAAAACAGACACATACACACAAACACACTGAGATAGACAGAGACAAACTATTTACAATAGTACCAGAATTATCAAATAGGAAGAATTGTGGCAAAAGATGTCAAAGACTTATACATTGCTGAGAGAAATTAAAGAAGAACTAAATAATAAATATATTTGTACTTATGGGTAAAAGACAGAATATGTTTAAGGTATCATCTCTCCCTAACTTGATTTATATATCATCTCATTAGGTTTAACTACACATATCAATCAGCTCCTCCTAAAATACATATGAAAATGCAAACAACCTAAAAGATCCAAGATAATTTTGGGAAAAAATGTTGAAAAACTTTAATATACAGCTATAGTAATCTAGGTAGTGTTTTATTGATATGCAGATAGAAAAATAACTCAATGGAAGATAGTATTTATTCTGGAAATAGAACTACATGCATATGGTCAAATGTGAAAAGAGAGGAACAGACTAAGAAGGCATAAATATGGTGCCAAGACAAGATCTAGATTAGAAGACACCATTCCAGGCTGAAAGAGGGGTTGTGGAAAGGTTCAGTGAATTCTCATTCTGAAGGTTCTTCTTACTGACTCAGGTAGCAAGCAAGCTTTGAGGAGTAGTAGGAAGTAGAACCTAACTCCTACCCTTCACCACAGCATGGCTGGAACTGGAGAGCATTACACTAAGTGAAAAAAGCCAGGCAGTGAAAAGCAAATACCATGTGATCTCACCTATAAGTAGAGTCTAATTAACAAAACAAACAAGTGAGCAAAATATAAACAGACACATGGAAATAAAGAATACACTGACAGTAACCAGAAGGGATGGGGGAAGGGGATAACTGGGCAAAGAAGGGGAAGGGTCATCAAGGAACATGTATAAAGGACACATGGACAAGGACAAGGGAGAGGAGTAGGATTGAATGTGGGAGGTGGGGGGTGGGTAGGGTGGGGAAGAGTATGGGGGGAGATGGGGACAACTGTAATTGAACAACAACAACAAAAAGAACCTAAAGATCTTTCCTGACTTGCTGGGGTGCTAAGCCAGGACGAATTAAATAGATCATCTTCTGTAAATCTCCTGGGGGCTACTGAACGTGGCAGTCCCATCTGTTGGGAAGAAGGACTGACCAGATATATGAATGACTGGCTCCCTGCTCTAAAACTTCCCGTCAAACTCCAGAAGTTGTGTTGACAGCTTACACAGTACAGTGAAATTGACCTTACTGTCTAGCACTACTGAGCAGGATACCTGAATTTCCTTATTACGCCATACCCCAAGAGGGTGTGAGCATAAAATGTCCCACACAAGACAGAAATAGAGTTGTTTATTGTTTTTACTCAACGTGAACAAACTTTTCAGTTATTGAGTATCTTATTGTTTAGCTGTTTAGGTGACACACAGAACACAGACCAAAAGAGCAGAATAATCTTAAAGATAATAGGAGACTTAATTGTTCCTATGCCTTACATAAGATTTAGACATAAGAATAATAGAAAGTGAAATGCTCATTAGTCAAATAGGAAAAAAAGAAAATGTTATATACTTGTGAGTGACATTTTCACTATTTGGTCACATTGAATCAGTTGTAACTTTTTTTTAGTGTATCAGCAATGATGTAATGAACTTATTTTAATAAATAATGATGGATGTTTGGTTCTAGAATAATGTTAGTTTTTTATACAAGTTAAAATGATTAAAATTCTATAATTTACATACACCATAGATTAATTCTCACATGCTTTTAAAACACACTTCTGCATTTTAAGATTGTGATATGTTTTAAAATATAAAGATAAAAAGAGAGAAGTAGAGTAAAACTGATATTGCAGATTTTTTAAAATTAAACAGATAAAAGACTTAAGCATTTATTCTAAAAATATTTATAGTTTCTTTTTTTCATTTTATCTTATATTTTAATGAGTATTTTGTTCAAGTACAGTTTTCTGTCTTTTACTCCCATCCCAGCCAACCCCTGCAGTGCTCCCCACCTCCCTCCCATTTCCACCCCCCTGCCCCCCAGTTTTTGTCCATGTGTCCTTTATACTTGTTCCTGTAAGATATTTCAGATTTTATATGTAATCCGAGTTTGGGTGCTTTGTTAATGAAATCACCTGGTGATGGTATGCGTGCATTCCTCCCACAACAAGGCTCAGCCTTTCTGACTTTTCTCCGACTTCCATTATTTGAAAATATAGACCTAGCCCTGTGTCCAGAAGATGAAAGAAATAAGACATTGATGCATAAATATGTGGTGAAATTTTTAAAGTATGCATTGACCCTTGTGAAATACACTTTCGGCATTAGAGAGAAGAAATAAGAGAGAGGGAAAGCCAAAAATCCCTCTTTTTGCTCCTATGAGTTGTCAATGCAGAGCAGTCTTAGCAATGTCCTCTAGGACACTATCTTAGCTAGTTTCTGTTTTTAAAGTCCTGCTGTGCCTCTGAAACAAACTGGCTGCTTCATTGGTAAAACTACTCTTATTACCTCTTCTCTGCTTCCTGAATATACATGATAAGCAAGCTCTTGACTCTGTCTGTAACAATTAACATTTTCTCATTTTTAATCTTATAAAATTCAGGCACTACTTTTAAATGAACAAACAAAAACATCTTCAAAAACAAATTATTTTTCCAGCTAGTGTATGCCATTAAACATAAACTGCGCTGAGTAGCCCTTACATTTAGCCATGGATCTTTTCAGGTTGCTAGAGAACTTTATCCCTAAAGTCATATTTCATTTTTACCTAAGGTACCCATCACAATTAGGTGAACCCCTTGAACCTAGGGAAGAATAGCCTGACCTGCCAGAATAAATACACTAGGATTTTTAAACAATGATAGGGTTTTAGAATAAACTGGCATCTCAGGGATTTGTAACAGGTTTTGTTTGTTTCACATAGTATTTTTTTGTTTATTAAATTTAGCCAATATTTTAAAAACATGATTTAATATGAAAATCTGCACTTTCAGTGTCTCCTTAGAAACTGAATATCTCACAACTGTATGTGAGAATTCCTATCTGGAAATTGTTGACGGAGCTGTGGAACTACTTCCTCGTTGTATCAATAAGACTCTTTGGTTTTACTTCTTTCATGAAGCTGCTTTATTCATTGTGTTCTTTACCTGACTCTCTTTGGCTACAGTTTCTGGAGTCTCTAAAGAAAATCTCCAAGATGTTGGAGAATTTGAGTGCTAATTCATCATGTTCTAACTCCCCCCTTGAACTCATAACCAACTGAAAAAGAGAGAGAATTCGGATGCAAGAGCTTAAAATTCCAGCTTGAGTTTTAATAAAATATCTTTAAAGGGTGTGGTTTCAAAGTGTGTGCAAATGTGTTGGCACATTTCCACCACATCAACCACATCTCTGATATAGACCATGGAATAGCCCGGGCAAGGGTCTAAAAGATAGATTCACACAAGACCCTGGCCTCATATTGGTCTCAGACAGCGAGGGGGGGAAAAAAGGCTAATTTCTAGAGTTTTCATTTTATATTAGCTCTGTCAAAAAATAAAAGTAAAAATAAAAAACTTGGACAATGAATGTCGGACTCTTGCCAACTGCCAATTAGCAATTTATTTCTTCCCCAGAGAGTGGGAATGGTGTGAAGAGAGGCCATGCAGAGAGGGAGCTCCATATGGAAACACTAGTCAAGGAGAATGGTCTTTACTAAAATCAGCATTTCCTAATAAAACAATAAATGGGGCATGAATCTTCATAAACAGTCACTATGAGAGTGGGTAGTGAGTGACATAAACATGAAAGGGTAAAGGTGGTGATATCAAAAGATATTGGCAGAGAATCCTGGATGCTAGTAAAATAGTCTTTTTAAATTTTCTTACAAGTTAAAATAATTATGGTTTTAGCTGGGCATATTGCAATGCAAGTAAAGGACCAACTTCCCTTTCTGTTTGATCATGTGAGACTGGTCACTGAGGTATAAATGGATATGTGATGTGGAACTTACAAAAAGTCTTCTTACAAGGATAGAAGAAGCATACCCCCTTTCCAACCCTTGTTTCATTTGTATTGCTTGAAACACAAATGTAAAGGCTGGAGCTTCAACAGCCATCTTGGGCCAATACAGAGAAGGAGTGAGTTGGAGAGAATCCAGGTTCCTGACACCCAGAGAATCATCATGCCAGTGCTATAGCAATCTACAGAATTATGTTAAATAAGCAAGAAGTAAACATTTATCTTATTTAAGCCATTGTTACTTAAGATTCTGTTTTATGAAGCTAAACTTAAGTCAAACTGGTAGCATTCCATATGAAAAAATTGATTCCAGTGGAAGAAATGATTGACCACATAAAGGTGTTTTATATCGTTATTCTGTGTATCGTCAAATCATAAAACCACTTAATGTATGTGTTACAAAATAATTATCCAGTTGCATACTTAATATCACACTGATTGTTCTCCCTAAGGTTTGCAAGTTTTTCAGTAAAACAGCTTTTTTTATGTTTTAACTTACAGCTTTCTTACTGTGCATAGAATACAGATGTGATTCTAAGGTCCATTAAAAATATTTAATAAACACTCATATTTTTGAAGAAAGTTCTATGAACTTGAGATCTAACAGCTAAAAAAAATACCACCCTAATACAGCTTGCATTCTACTGTGAACAATAACACAATGAATAAGATAATAAGTAAAAAATAAGAAATGATATGGTGAAAAAACAAAGCAGAAAAAGGAAAACTGAAAAGGTATGGGGTAGGTGGGGTGAAATTTTAGATAGGTTTATTTTGGGAAACCTCTTTGAGAAAATGAGATTTGAATGAAGACCTAACAAAGATGAGTGAGCAAGTCATGTGGATTTCTGGGAGAAAAGGAAGTGTCAAGTGCAAAGAACCCAAGGTAGGAACATGCCTGGAGTATTCAGGGAACAGTCAGTGAAATGAAGTTATCACACGAAAACAGAGGAGGTGGGGATGTCAGAGGGTGACAAGGGAATCAGATAGTTTGAGGTCTTACAAGGGCCTCAGGAAAATGTAAGAAACTTTGCTTTTATATTAAGTAAGACAGTCAGGCTTTGAAAAAAAATAAACACTGAGAAATAAAAGAAAAGATTGATGCTATGAAATAAAAACAAAAAATTATTTAAAAAGTAAAATTCAGAGACAAAAATATTATAAAAATTTAGAAATATGGCTGACAATGCATATGCAGTCAAACAATGGAAAACAAATTTGAGGACACTTTTCAAAATGTCAAACAGAAATTTAAGCAATATACTATTTGAAAGAAAGGACAAATAAACAAATAAAAATCAGTCTATGGAGTCTAACATCTAATAAATAGTACACCCAAAAATGTAAGAGAAAATAATTAAAGAAAAAGCTCAAGAATGGAAAAATAAATTTTCAAAGTGAAGTAACATCTTTTATAAAAAATATGCAACAAAGGACAAAATGAAGACCACACACAAGATGAAGGTCATATACAAAAGATCAGGCATCAAAATAATATTAGGTCTCTTACCAGAAAATCTTAGAGGTAGAATACAATGAAACGTGCATATTAGTTGATAGGCTGATTTGTGTAACAAACTCACAGATACCAACAGCTCAACACAGGAATTTTAATTCTGCCTCATGATTCAGCCCAATTTGGAATGACAGTGTTCAGGGTCCGAGACACCCTCATATAGTGTCTGTAGTATCATGCAGAGACTCAGAAAACTCCACTGGACCCTCTATATCAGGTGCAATTCTGGAGAAGAGGGAGAATATGGCAATTCATGATGTAGTTGTACGGGCCACAACTGGAAACGTCACTTACTCCCAGGTACATGGCTCCTTCTAATTGCAAAGAAGGCCTAGAGGAAAATAAAACAGTGCATATCTTTGCCATATAACCCCTCCAAAATTTTGAAGAAATATGATTTCAAACTAGAACCCATCAGCTATCAAGACTGAAGGTAGATTAAAGAGTTCTTCAGACATGCAATATTCAAGTTTACTGTCTTGGGGTGGTGAAAGCACTGACCTGCAATGCTCAGTTGGTTGAGCATCAGCCTGCAAAGCAAAGGGTGACCGGTTCAGTTCCTGGTCAGGGCCCATGCCTGGGCTGCACCCATGCCTGGGCTGGGCCGAGTCCCTGGTTGGGTTGTACATGAGGGGAAACTGATAGATGTTTCTCTCACATATCAATGTTTTCCCCCCTCTCTTTCTCTCTCCCTTACCTCTCTCTGAAATCAAATAAATAAAATCTTCAAAATATTGGTGAAAGATACTCCAACAAATGGAACAATTTGAAATAAAAATCAGAGTGTTTGAGGGGAAGAATATTGGAGAGAAGCCCTAGGCTCACAAGGAAGGGAGATCTCAGTATGACATGTATGTGTCAGGTTTAGAGAGAAACCAGTACATACAGGAGAACAGAGGGCTTAAGGGTGGATATATCTGAATCAGAAAATAAAATTGAAAGATTAGTCACATATTTACACTTATTGATAGGGGATTTCTTTTTTCCTGTGGGCAAAAAGTTTAGAGATGTATTAGTGATGTTTTAATGAAAAACTAAGCAAGCAAAAGGGAAGATGATTATTGTACCAAACCTGAAAATTTTGCACAACAAATGTGAAGGTACATTAAACGTTGATTAGCTGTTAATTAAAATTATATAATCTTAATAGTTAAACATTGAGCATTTTCATAAACACAGAGAATGATACAACTACAGCATGGTGGATTGGGGGAAGAATATGAGCATGCATGAGGAGGTATTTAAGAGAACTAAATTATCACAACTAAAAACTAATATCTTTAAACATGTACTTAAAAATACAGAGGTAGGTATCAAAGGAAAATCCTGAAAGAGCTGAACTCTGGCCTCTGGGGAGGAGGATGCAGGTTTGCTGAGAGGCAGAGAAGCTGCTGCTAGACTTTCTCAAGAGCCTCGTCAAACTAGGGTCATAGGAGGGAAAGACATGCCCTTTTGACAAGAACGTTCCATCCCTGCTTAAAGGCCATACAATTTAGGATAAATACAAAAAAGACTAATATTGTAATTAAACTGGGAGAGGATACTTTGGAGGAATTTAGTTAGCTCCAGTAGATTTTATTTATAACTTCATGGGATAAAGTCAATACCTAACATAAAATCAGGGAGTGAGAAGTCCCGTATTTCATTTAGCACATTACTAGATTTTATTACTAAGATTACTAAAGAGGGTGAAAACCCCTATACAGTTTACACATGCATATAACTAGAGAAATGGAAAGCAGAAACATTCACACATGAACTATTATGGACCATGAGAGACAGAGCAAATGTTAAGCAATTGATTAGAAAAAGGATGTATTTTGAAAAGTCGACCTAACTTAAGAAGAACAAAGTCAAAATAAAAGAGTTCCTAGTAAATATGCTAAAATATTTTAAAACTTGAAGTGCAAGTGATCTAATAGGCTACAAACTAAATCAAGTTGAAAAATAAGATATTTTTTCCTTGATTTTTTAGCTATTTATTGAAGAGAAAATATCTGGGTGAGGGGCATGGTATTGTCTTTAAGATCTAAAAACACTGTAGTATTTTCAAAGGGAAGACTTTGAAAATACATGAAGAAGATTGAGAAAAGCTAAAACTCCTGAGACACAAGGTTTTCCCATAGGATTTATTAAATTATCACCTGTTTTGGTTCCCCCTTAACAGAAGTATGCACTGCCATCGTAGAAAGGTAGAGCACAGGTTTGTGAATGAAGAGGTCATTGTGAAATCCACGAGACATAAATTGATTTAAATACTTATTACCATGGAAGAGCACTCCATATAGTAAGGAGACCTGAACTTTTGGCTTTCCCAATGACTAATCAGACTTGTTTTCTTCTTGTGTAAATGGAAAAAGAGAATAAACTACTGGATGATCCAGTTCTGTGGCCCTGTAAGAACGTTTTTCAGAAGAGTGACTTCAGGACGTGAAGTCTTCCATAGCTGAATAGAACTGGGACGATTTGGGCTGAGAGTGGGGTTAAGTGTTAACATGGTGATGAGTAGAATAGGCTTAGGCTAACAACTTGGCCACTTGGGGCCTTTCTCATCCCTTTCATTAGCCTCTTCAAACTATGTTTCTTGACAAAAATGTTCTATAGTAATATCAAATAGTTTGGATATTTGGTTCAAGTTCAGGTTTATCACTTACTGTGGCCTTCTATGTCTGAAGAAAGTGACTTTACTAACTCCACTTTACCTTTTTCACTTGGAAACTGGAAGGGGAATATTTGGCCTCTTACATGACACAATGTAGTATTTGTATTCATTGTATTCTCTATTGTGAATGATTTCTATTATTAAACACCACTAAAGGCTATGTGATACACCCTGGTAGTCAAAAAGAAAAAAAATGCTCACTTTATTTCCCTTGCTTTAGCAAGGTAGGTGAAAATGCACTGCACAGGAACCCTGGGTGCGTTTCAGATAAGAATAAGGAGGATTGTTTTTATAGAGATATGTCTGCACTGGTTGATACTCAGGAGGAGTAGAATTATGAGGGCCAGTATAGCAAGTGGATGTCTACATACTCTTCTTTAGGAGGGGTAACAAAGCAGATGTGGGATGTCATCAGTGAAAATCAGAAGTCACACAGCTGAGTGTGTCTGTGTGTGTTTTGTTGAAAACATTTTGTTCCCTTGATCTCATCATATCTTGCTGCAAATATCAGTGATGTTTTGTAAGAGATGGATAATTACAAGCAGGACTGCTATTCATTTTCTCACTATAAACTCCATTCTTTCAGTAACTAAACCTATATAATTACTACAGTTATTAGCTATCTTCTACAGATAAGGAAACTGTGGCACAAGAGTTGAAGTAACGCATTCCAGGTCACAAGTCCAATAAAGTGCGAAATAGCCTCTTCCCCACTGATGCAACTCAGTCTATCGAACATCTCTTTTTCAGTCCTTCAAGGTTCAAGTCATTAATCATCCAACAATGAAACTCTTGCATGCATGCTGTCATGTCAGAATTCATTTCTTCTCTTTTTTTACTTTAGAAATACTTGATACTCCTGTAAAATCACTATCTCATATGGGAAAAAGATTGATCTCACTATTTAAGATTTCTATGTTTTGGATCCAGGATCTAAGTTCCTTAGCTCTGTCTACTTCTCATATAGAATTTTCTTTCTCTTGCTTGTTAAAGCCACCAGTATCCCTCTAGTAGTAGCATGCACTCCCTGGTGTGCTTTCACAGAGTTCATTGGCAAAAAAAAAAAAAAAAAAAAAGCTATAAAATATTTCTGGTCTTTGGCTTCTTTTCTCAGATTGGGTTTATATCCTCAGATAAATATAACCAGAGCTCTTTCCTTATGTTCTCCTTCCACTGCAATAATTTCCTCCAATTCAGACCGTCCTTCTGACCTGCTGAGGTGCTTAGATAAGCATTTGTCCTGCATTTTACTGAGATAGTCAAGCAGCTGTTTTGTTTTGCTGCTGTTGTTTTTTTTAAATTTCTTTTACAACAACTACTTCAACTACTACTTATAATATTATTTGCTATGCATTGACATATTTAGAAAATAGTATATTAACCCAAAAATTCCTTGGCAGGAAAAAATGATCCAGCAAAAATATTAATAACCCAAGTTTTATTGACTTGAAGCCTCTTAACTCCTAGTGCACAACTTCAGTTCCCAGGTTTAAATCTCTCCCATTTCTTTTTGGAAGCCTAGTAGGTATTGTATATGCAGTGAAGACAAATATGTATTTTACTTATTTGTGTACTTATTAAGTCATCAAAAGCCTTGTTTCTGGCATACGTATGCTCAGGGATAAATTCATTCAAATCCCCAGTTTAAGTTTTCCACTGATCTCTAGCAGAAGTCCCCTGAAGGGAGTGGCCTGCCCCTTCCAGAGGTGACAGTGATCTCCCGTAGCATACAGAACATTCCCGAGAGCAGAGCTCCTCAAACTACCTGTGCTAATAGAGCAGTTTTCTCCCCTAATTGGACACCGATTTTTAAAATACAATAAAATGAAGTTCTAGAAAAATATCATATTCTTGAATGACACAGCAATGTCACATTTCTTTTTATTTATACCTTAAATGTATGTAATATGTATCTGTCAATTGTTTTTTAAATATAAAAACACCATATCTAGAGATATATAATAACTATATATATCACATCCCTAGTTTGTATATATATATTACATTATATATAATTATACTGATATTAAATATTATATATATTTTTGGTGTTTTTTTAATTGTTGCTCAAGAACAGTTGTCACCATTTTCCCACCACTACTTTCCCCTGCCCCACCCACCCCCTGCCTCCCACCCTCAATCCTACCCACCTTTGGCTTTGTCCATGTGTCCTTTATACGTGTTCCTTGACAACCCTTCCCCTTCTTTCCCCTGTTAACTCCTCTTCCTCTCCCCCCCCATTCCCTCCCCTTTGGTTATTGTCATTCTTTATTTCAGTGTCAAATTTCTGTCAATGTTTCCAAATGCCTACTCTCAGCCTCTATACCAATAGTGCGCAGATTGGGACCAAATGTAGGCCACACTTTGAAGAGCACTGCCCTTGAATGTGGTCTCCTAATACTCCCCAAGCTGCCTCCTCTTCCCAAGGACAATTGCCCTTCAGTTTTCAGCAACTACATAGTGTGGAAAAACTCAAAAGAAATGTCATGTGTCTAAGTCTTCGCTGCACTTTTGTCATCCGGGCCTTAGAAGTATCATTGTCTATGTGAGTCTAGTAAAGTCCCTTACCAGGAAAGCTCATGCTCATTTAAATTATTTTTCTTCTTCTCTTGACTTAGGCCTGGAATATAAGGCCCAGCTGTGGATTGTAACTGTCCTGTCATCCCCAATTCTTCTGTCTCATCTCCTTCTCCTCTGAGACACTTCTCAACAGGACAGTTGTTGAACTCATGAACTCATGAAAACAGAAAACTCAGGGGTCACTGACCCACAAGTTTACCAGAATTTTAGGTTCGTCTGAGACTCTATCTTGATGTGATTCCAATTCAATACATGATAATTCAGCCACTGTGTGAAAAAGTACAGATTTTGGATTATATTGTCATTCTTTCTACATAGAAAAGAAATTATATCTATGTTTACTAAGGCCCAAGTTCTGTGTTGAGTGTTTCACCAAGATCAGCTTCTTAGATCCTCAAGCAGCTTTGTAAAATGGCACAAGCATTGTTTCCATTTCACAATTGAGGGTACTGACACTTAGTAACTGGACTAGTGGTACTCAATTAGTTATCAGTACAGCTGAAATTCTGCATTTCTTAGAAAAACAGGAACAAGAAAAAATAATGAATAATTGAAATATAAAAATAATGTTTAAAACTTGATACAAGAATATAGGTTTCTTAATTGGGTGGGGATATATGGACTTACATGGAACATACTCCACTGTATTAAAAACCAGCTTGAGGAAAAAAATAAAAGAAGGCAAACGTTTATTTTGAATGGTAGTACAGGTCCATCTGGTTCCCTGGCAGTGACTGAGTGATATGAAAGGGGGTTTCACACATGCCATGAGGAGGTTTGTCACTCTGCTCCTCTATTTGAGGGATGCAAACCACTTGCCTGACTTGTGTGACTTTAATTCCACTCACACTCTGTTTCAACTCATGTCTATCGGCTCAGGCACTGAGGAGGAAGTACGTGAGAAGCCCATGCCTCTAAAGATATTGGCTTACTTATCAATTTTAGCTTTACAACTGGTTTCATATCTGCTGCACATATTCTGACCCCTGTGCACCAATCCCACTGACTTCAGGGTCAGGAGGTTCTGGAGATACTAACTAGACTGTCCTGCTTTCCAGATTCTGACCTTTCACAGCTGGTGTTTTTCTCTGCACTGCCCCCCACCCCAACTCTACTAGTAGTTACACATGTTGATAAGATTGGTTTCTATTTCCTCCAGTTGGCTTGTAAATAATCATCTCAAATTGGACCAGAGGTGCTGTGTATTTGTCCGTTTTCCCTGCACGGTGCCCCTAGCATCTTTAGCTAACAGAGCAACTGATTCTTCAAAGAGGAGAACATTTCACACGGGTTCGCAGAGGGCTGACACTACATTATTAACAATGCATGTGCTGTATCCATTTAAGAAACAGGCATCTGATTCAGGCTGGACCAAATCCTCATTGAGATGCATTAGTCTGAGCTTTCTTTCTTCCGAGGTAGTTTTTGGATTGCCAGTGCCTTCCCTCCCATCAGTTAGATAGGGATGAGGTCATTGGAGACATTACTTGAAGACTCTTTCTACACAGTGCTGTGTATATGTATGTCAGTATTTTTAAAACTAAATTAGATTGAGTAAAATTGTTTTAACTCAGAATCAAAGTATTTCTGGTTAATCGCTAATTTAACTAAAAACTGTGGACATTGAGGCTGTGGCTTTTTTGTCTTTACCTAGGTGTGTGGTACTTCTAGCCCATTTTAAATGAACTGCACACCTTCTTTTTCCATGTTTTTGTGTTCTCCCTAACATTCTGGTCTGATCAGACTTCTCGTCCTGGACTTCTGAGGCTATTCTGCCCAGCAGCATAAGATCTGATGTGAAAAATGGTGAAAACAACTTCATGAAGCCCTCTACTGTGAATATTAATAATATTCTAGCAGGACCCAACTTTACACCAATGTAGTAAATCATAAATTAAAGAACTTAATTTATACACACACACATATTGATGCCAAGTTCATCATTCACAACTACTGATAGAAGAGAATCACCATGATAATGTCGGGAGAACAGAATTTGGGGGAATAAAAAAATGCAAATAATATCCATGATCAATAAAAATAACTGGTTTAAGTGAATAAGAAATAAAATATAATTGGAATAAAATAATTCTATAAAAATATACTATTATATAAATTATTTAAAGAAGAATTTATATGCTAAACTTGCAAAGAGGGACTGAAATGTGCTTATCAATTAACACCCTTATAAGGATCCTCAATGTATGCTTTTTGATGATGGTTTAGCAAAAAGACTTTAAGAATTTTCTTAGAAACACACCTTACAGTAAAGAAAATTTAATCCTTTGTGTTTTACTCACTAATTATGTTTGCCTGCTACCAACTGGATGAAGGATATCTGTGGAGAGTTCTCTTTTTTCTTTGCTTTATGGAACAGTAAGCCCAAACAATTGAAAGGCAGCAACTGAAATCATTACGGAGGAGATTCAATCTTGCAGCCAGGATTGTCAACGCGGTTCCGAGGAGATATGACATTGCGGGGTAAAATCTTGCCAAAGGTCAACATGCCGAAAGAAGAAAAAAGGAGGGATACAAAATCACCTCATATGAGGTCACTGTTGAAAGCTAAGAGGTTTGCAGGATCAAGGTATAAAAGATACTGGACAGCTACAATTTAAGATGGTTGAATATAAGGAAAGGATTTTAAACTCGTTAGCAACAGAGAATAAAGAATTAGCTGTAATCAATAAGGCAACAATCAACTAAGGTTTTTCAGAATAGGCACACAATGCTTACTTTGAAAATAGGATTAATACTATTATTAAAAATTTTCAGAAAAAACAAATATGGGATCAAGACATAAAGGTAAGTATGAAATAACTCAGAAGAAAGACATGCTTTGTTTAAAATTACCCCTTAACTTTGTGGTTTTGAAATGTTATTTTAGAAGTTATTATATTATGTGTTATTTTATTATTAACATAACTGATCACTATGTAGATAGATATAAGACTGATAATGTAAAAATGGAATAAAACATGGGAATTTTAAAGAATAGGTAATAAAAAGGTCTTAAGTTATGCTGCATCAAAAATATACTAATAAAATATATTTGCAGATACAAGGAGATAAAGTATGTGAAACTATTTGGAAAGCAAAGTGCAACATGAATGCAAACCACTATATTATTACACCTTGAAGTCCTTGTATTTGAAGATGCATGTTCATCACATATAACCAATGTCTTGTGACAAGTAGTTTCCTTTTTTTTTTTTTTTTGAGGTGAAGGAGTGGTATTTGAAAGAATTAAAGTGAGAGATATAAATATAGTCCATACCTGAGTATACATGTTTGAGTAGCACTGCTGATAAAGGGCTAAAAGTAAGGAATCAAGAAAGGCTTAGAAGGTAGTGAAAACCTAAAAAGGAAAAAATGTTAGTGAATAAAAGATGGATATTAAAAAGATTTAAATCTTATACCTACTACTAAGTTAAAACCAAAAGCATACAGGTTACTATACTTTATAAAGTATAGAATGCTTCAGAAAATATGGGATTGAAATTTTCTGTTCTTTTAAGATTTTGTTAATTTATTTTTAGAGAGAGGAGAAGGGAGGGATAAAGAGAGGGAGAGAAACATTGATTGATTACTTCTTGCAAGAGCTCACAACCAAGGACCTGGCCCGCAATCCAGGCCCATGCCCTGACTGGGAATCGAACCAGCAATCTTTTGGTCTGCAGAGTGATGCCCAACTCACTGAGCCTCAACAATCAAGGAGGGATTGAATTTTTCAATAATCCATGATCACATACTCTAATACTTTCATATAATACTTGCAGAATACATTGGATTCCAGATAATACCTTTTGGTCCACAGAAGAATGTGAATTATCTAGCACAAGGAACACACATTAGGTTTCAGTTATGATGCAAATCCTGACAGATTAAACCAGGTTGCAATACTGGTTTGGAAAGTGAGGTGAATCTTAGTATAAATGGTTGTAAGCCAGTGGACAAGCAGGCAAAGAGTGGAGTGCAGGGAGCGACACCAAGGAGATGTAGGGAAACAATGAGGGGTATATTAGAAAAGGTGTATACAGTGTTACTTACTGTAATTTTTACAGTTGATAGAGTGATGACTCATTCTGATAAGACAAACTAAAGAAATGACGTGAGGATTTTTACTTCTGTTGAAAGGAAGTAAGTATGTAAATATGTCTTGCAAACCTACTTTTAGGCAGGCACAAGTGCTACACGTGGAAGACACAAGATTTAAAAACTATAGTGTTTATCCTCCCAGAATTTCTGGGCTATCTTAGTTAGCTTGGGCTGCCATAACACAATACCAGACTGGGGGGTGAGGGGCTTAAATAACATGGGCTTATTTATCACAGTTCTGGAAGCTGAGAAGTCTAAGGTCAAGGTGAAAGCCTGAAGAGGACTTTCTTCTTGGCTTACAGAGGGCCAGCTTCTGTCTGTGTCCTAAAGTGATCTTTCTTCTGTACTCAAGCTGAGAGAGACCAAGCAAGCCTTGTGGTTCTCTTACAAAGATTCACCCCATCAGACTAGGGCCTCACTCTCCTGACTTCATCTAACTTAATTATGGTCCAAAGCCTCCATCAGCAAATATCATCACCTTGGAGGGTATGGCTTCAACCTATGAATTGAGGGGGGAGGGAAGTCAGTCCATAGCATAGGCTAAAAGAGAAAAAGATAGTGAACTCACAGATTGGTGAGTAATCACAAAGTGGATAAACTAGAAAAACTTCCAGGTTATGAAATAAAATATTACAAAAATTTCAGTAGCTCCAACATGCCCCTTCAAAGGAAAAAGGATGCATGGACATAGACAACAGTGCAGTGATTGCTGGGTGGGGTGGGGAGTATAAGGGGGTTAATTACCAGATTATTGCCAGATGGGAGTGGGAAGGAGAATGGGTCAAGAGGGGAGGGGATTAAGAAGTTCAAATAGGTAGTTAAAGAATAGACATGGGGATATAAAGTATAGTATAAGAAATGGAGTAGCCAAAGAACTTACACACATGATCCATGGACATGAACATTGGTGGGGGGATTGCCTGAGGGAGTAGGGGGTGCTGGGTGGAAGAGGGGTTTCAGAAGCTATAACACTCCATGGCTAAGGTTGAGTAAGAGACCTTGGGACCATAAGCCGCTAAGGAGACAAAGCTTATTATCCTGGCAAGGGTTCTGCCTCTGCCCCCTTTATTTCACACTGCTTGGCCCCAAGCAGATGATCTTTTAGCCAATAACAGGTAAGATTCCTCAAGGAAGGGATGACCTAAGACTAGCATGGTTGTGAAGGGGCCCTCAGGGAAGGACTTGGGGGACTATGGAAAAAGGGGGTGATGGACCCTCACCCCTTGGCTTTGACATAGCCTTAGTGCTCATTCTGTCTGTAAGAAGTCTCCTTATCTCTTGGCTGCCTTACTTCCCCTGCCTGACTTAAACCTGAAACAATGCTGGAGGGCGGTGCAGCTCTGGGCAGGAATGGGCGGTTCCCTGGGTCTATCAGGCCTAAAAAAGAATACTTAAAATCCTGTGAAAACTGCTTTGATAAGAATGCCCTCACTTTTCTGATAAGGGTCCAAGCATGAAATGAGTTTGTTTCCCAAAGTTTTATGGCCCTTTAGCTGACCCCGACTCAGAATAAGCCCTCATAGTTCTTTGTATGTTGTCTGTTGTTTGAGCATTACTGCCTGACAGTGATTGGTGAGCTTTACCTGTATTCCTGTGCAAATTGAACTCAATAAAAGCCCATTGAGGAAGAGACTCCTGATCCTTCTCCTCTGAGAGATCAGCTACCTTTCCTCCTCAAACAGATCATGTCTTAGTAGACTTATTCTCATCCATGATGGCTGGGGGGCTCTGCTGGACAAAGCTCTCCCACAGAGGGTGAAGAGGGGGAAATCAAGACAACTGTAATAGCATAAACAATAAAATATAATTTAAAAAAAGAAAGAAAATTTATTACAATAAAAATGTATTATTTCTCACAAAAAATAAAAGCAACAATTATTCTAGTGTCTAACCACATTAATTAGCTATTTTTTTCTCATTACAAATTTACTCAAATCCTAAGCAGTAAATTCAAAATTTATAGAGTTAACATTAAAGCTGTCAAGAGATTAAGACTAGAAGGCAAGGTGGACATGGGCCTAAAGAAATGGCTTCACTTACCATTTCTCACAGCTACGATGTGTTACAGTGGAAGGATACAACGCTAACTTAGCAAAGGGAAAAGGTGCATAGAGGGAAGTCTCTAGGAAGGCAGGTGCAAGTTTCTGAATCTTCTCCCAGTGGAGTCACCCAGGATGTGCTCAATTCCTCCAACAGGTGTGTACGAAATGGGGTCTACCAGAAAAGCGTACCTGCACCCAGAAGCCCAAGGGTTCTATTGTAGGCCAGTCATCTAGGCACTTTGGGCCTAACACGTACCAAAGTTCCAGACACCTGGATAGGAAGAATAGACCACATGGTTCATGCAAAGAGTTTAGCACAGAGAGTCATTCTTTTCATTTAGAGAATGGTGCATTTAATTAGTTTTGCCTGTTTTAAAAATTTACATAATGCAATTACATAATACATATTTTGTGTCTGGATTTTCATTATTAACAATAACAGACTGATATTCATCTAGATTGCTGGCATAGTAATATTTCATTTGTTTTCATAGCTCTAAAGTAGTTCATTGAGTAAAATAGCACACTTTGTTTACCCAATTTTACTTTTGGTAGTCATTCATTTTCCCACATCCTGACTATAGCGCATAGTTTAATTTATGAACTTTTTGTATAGATACGCATTGGGATGCAGATAGGCACATTTCGAATAGGGGTGTGCCCAGGAATAGAACTGCTGAGACAGACCACACGTGAGTATTCTGATTTGCAGATGCCACCACATAATCTTCACCGTGGTGTCACAGTGCAGCCGCCCCAACAGTGGGGGGAGTACCGGCTGTGCGGCATCTTCGTCATTGTGCGGTGCTGTTAGTCTACCCCACTTCAGCCCTTCAGGTACGTGTGCAATCACATCCAGCTGTGAATTCAGTTTGCGTTTCCCTGAATACTTTATAAGATATTGTTTTGTATGGGGTTATCTGGGGATTTTTAAAATTGATTTTTTAGCAGTTCTTTATATATTCTGC
Source organism: Tonatia bakeri (assembly GCA_004024845.1). Lineage (NCBI taxonomy): Eukaryota > Metazoa > Chordata > Mammalia > Chiroptera > Phyllostomidae > Tonatia > Tonatia bakeri. The sequence continues at coordinate 53,124 of PVIA01002183.1, forward strand.
ATATACATAATTTGACAGTTATATATGTTGCAGATATATTCTTCCACCCTGTGGCTTGTGTTCTACTCTCTTAATAGTAACTTTTAATTAACAGAACACCTTAATTTTAATATAGCTAACTTATCAATCTTCTTTATTGTTAGAAACAATTTGTTTTCTGTTTTAGAAATATTCACTTACACCAAAGTCATAAATATGTTTTATATGTTAGTTTCTGGTAGCTTTATACTTTATCTTTTATATAAAAATATAGTTTAATAATAAGAATTTATAATTATAATGATATAATCCACCTAAAATTGTTTTTGTTCATGGGTGTTAGAAAGGGTTAAACTTTATTGTTGTCCAAAGGGAATTCCAAATGCATGAACATTACTTAAACAGACCACATTTTCCCTACTGCTCTGAAGCACCGTCCTGTTGTGAGTCAAATGGCTTTATATGCTTTGGTCCATTTCTGGACTCCCTAGTCTGTGTCAGCAGCCTATTTATCTATATTTCCACTCATGCCTTACAATGTCTTAATTACTGTAGCTTAATAATAATTCTTACAATATTGTAGTGTAAGTGTTGAAATTTGCTGTACTTAAGTTTGTCTTGGCTATTTTGGCTATTTTCACTTCCATATACATTTTAGAATCTTATGAATTTCTACATAATAGCCTTCTGGAATTTTCACTGCTATTGCATTGAATCTATGGATCAATTGGGAGAAAATTGATGTTTTTATTTATGAATATAATCTCCCCTTCTCATATTAAAGCTTTCTTTCAAATCTCAAAAATATTCTGTATTTTTCTGTGTAACCTTTCTGTACAAGTTTTGTGAAATTTAGTATTATGTATTCAATGGTTTTTGATGCTATTACAAATAGTTACAATTTTATGTGTCTATGGTTGGAATATAGAAATACAAATGATTTTGTTACTGAATTTATAATGAAAGACTCTTAAATTTAGACATTAGTTCCAATAGTTTCTCCAGTATTTTTTGAGATTCTTTACATGCATACTGTATAATCTGGAAAAGATACATTGTTTCTTCATTTTTGCATTCTTATGTCATTGTCTTTCATGATATGTTCTGCTAGCCACAATCTTGAATGCATATTTGAACAGAAGTTGTGATAATGACAATATTTATTTTATTCTTGGTTTCATGTAGAAATTTTACTATAAACATTTTTACAGTTACCTTTGATATAAAAAATCTATTTCTAGTTTACTAATAATTTTTGATAACTGTATTTTTTTGCATTTTTTAGATGATCATATGATTTTTCTCCTTTATTCTGTTAATGTGATGTATCATACTGGTTAGTAACTATTTACCCAACTTTGCATTCATAGAATAAATCCAACTTGGTTATTATTTTTCCTATATATCACTGTATTTTTTAAGGACTTAAAAGAAATGTATGTATCTTTTCCCATTCTTGTAGCACTGTTGACTTTGTAAGATAAATTGGGAATTGTTCTCTCTGTTTTTTTTTTAATGGAATAGTTAGTTTATATACAATTATGTTATTACTTCTAAATGATTTGCAGAATTCACTACTGAACTAAATATACTTTATAGCTTTTCTTGGAATAAAGTCCTTATTTAGAGATCCAACTAATTTAATAGCTATTGCATCACAGCTTTTTTTCTTTTAACTTTTCTTGTGTCAGTTTTGGTATATTATAAGGGTTTTTTTAAGGTGGAGACTTTGTCGATTTCATCTAAATTTTTTATTTCTTTGGAATAAAGTTTTTCAAGTTGTTGTTATCATTTTAATAACTGTATTTTGTGTTGGTGGTTTCTTTTTTATTTCTGGCAGGCTCATTGGCTTTCCCCACACATTCTTAATCAATCTCAACAAGTTTATCAGTTTTATTGATATTTTCATAGACCAAATTTGGACATTCTTCATCTTCTCTGCATTGTTTTTCTTCTAGTTTATTAATTTCACTATTGTTGTCATCAGTCCTTCTTCCTACTACCTTTGTGTTTAATCTCCTGCTATTTACTAACATCTTGAGATGAATTGTTTTAGAATATTGATTTTAGTCTTTTTCAATAGCATAATAATTGTATTGTTATAGCAAAATATGTGCAATATATTTCCACAAAATATGTTTTTAGCTGCTTCCTAGTAGTTTTGCTAGGCCATATTTTTATTATCAATCATCCCAAGCTATTCTCTAATTTACATTTTGATGTTTTTTTTTTGATCCATGGTAATGTGCCAATTGGTACTTAATTTAAAAACATTTGGTGATATTCTTGTTATCTGTTTCTTTGTGTTTTTTAAATTAATTCTATTGTACTATGAAAAGAACACATTCTGCCCTGGCTGGTGTAGCTCAGTGGATTGAGCATGGGCTGTGAACCAGGCATCGCAGGTTCCATTCCCAGTCAGGGCACATGCCTAGGTTGCAGGCCGTGACCCCCAGCAACCGCACATTGATGTTTCTCTCTCTCTCTCCATCCCTCCCTTCCCTCTCTAAAAATAAATACATACAATCTTAAAAAAAAAAAGAAAAGAACACATTCTGTAGATTTCAATTAGGTGCACAAAATTTTATAACTATTTCCTTTTTGACCTTTGCTTCTTTGTTATTATGAAATATCCCTTTTTAGCTCAAGTAATGTTTTCTGCCTTAAGGTCTAATTTGTCTTATATTGTTCTGGTTTTTACTTGCATGATATCTTTTTCTTTTTTTTCTTTTACTTTCAATCTCTCTGTACGTTCAAATTATATAACATATACTATATTTACATTTACATTGACATGTATATTTTATCTATTTATTTATATCACTAAGCACAATGTGTTTTTTTTTCCCCAAAATCCAGTTTGATAATCTTTTTTTTAGAGCAAGGGTTGGAAAACATTTTCTGTAAAAGGTTAGAGAGTAGAGGTTTTAGACCTCGTGGTCCACGTCCAGTGCATGTCACAATTACTCAGCTCTGCTGCTGCAGTGTGAAAGCACCACAGACAGTATGGAAAGGAATGTATGTGAATGTATTCTAATCAACCTTTGTCTAGTTTTAAAAAGGCAGCAAGCCAGTTTCAGCCTGCAGAGTTTGATTTTCCAACCCTTTTAAAAAGCATTAATTAAACTTATATTGTTTGTTTTATCTGATATGTTGGAGGTTAAGTCTAACATTTCATTTGTTTCTTCTTTGTTCTGCTTGTTATTCATTCCTTTTTTCCCTTTTTTTGTTATTTGATAGTTAAGAATTTTTAATTGCTCAGGTTTTACATTCCATTCTTTTACTACACTTTAAATGTTTTTTTTTTTTTTTCTGGAAATTATAACTTGCATCCTTGAGACTTGTTAAGCTCTTGCATAAATTACGTCCTTCATTATGTCCTAGACAATCTTAGACTCTCTTTATCTACCTCTTGCCTCTTTTCTTTATTGTCACACACAGTGGTGGGCAAAAGTAGGTTTGCATTTGTATGTGAAAGAGTTTATTCTTGCATTATCATTTATTAATTACTGTATCATGTATTTGCATTATAACTATAAACCTATTTTTCCCACCACTGTATTAATTCTATGTATTTTTCTCCAAAACACATTATTATTATGTTTATGCATCCACAATTTAAATTGAATCACATTATTTCATTCCATACCTCTTCTCTACAATCCTTACAAAATTTCATGCTTCCATACTGGAAAACTTTATGTTGCCCAATAATTTTCTTTTGCTTTCTGTGTATACTGGCGGGAATGAGGACGTGGTAGGTTGCATCTGATACTGATCATTGGCTCAGTTTTTTCAATCTAAAATCATGAAAACTACCTCAGTTATTTTCTATTAACTTTAAAATAATTATTTTTCAATTTCCAGTTAACATTTGATGGCTTGAAATAGAATTCATTTTTAAAATGTTGCTAAAATTTTATAATTTTTAGGCGGTGCTAGGAGTGTTGATCTATGGTAAGCTAATACCATAACCAATTTTTTTTTTATTTTACTCTTTGTATGTCCATATAATCCCCTTTTTCTTGCTAAACACAGATAAGGAAAAGGAGATTCACAGCAACATCTTCTCTCTCATATCCCCCAAACACTGACATTCTTGAAAGACAACATACATTTCAGATTTTTTGTTCATTTTTTTGATATCAACAGGATATTGGAATCCTATTTATGTTTGGGTCTTATAGTTTTTATGTAAGCTCTCCTAATGTACTATTATGATCTTTTAGACTGATATGCATTAATGTTATTTTCCCACAGTCACACCCACTCAAAGGAGGAGGCACCTCTCCATATACCTTCTTAATGGGTTATTGAATTGCTTATTTGACCACTTAGTCATAATATCAAATGCCTGTAATTTCACTTTGCAAAACATACACAATTACTTCAACTACAATTAATCAGAATAAATCCACATATTTTATTAGGAAGTCTATCAACTATAAAACATTGAGAAATAACTCTTTTCCCTATTTCATATTTTCCATGAGGTACCTTGATTTTTTTTATTTAATAAAGACAGTTGTAACTAAGATACTTATTTCCTAGCTATGTTATGTCTCTTCTTTTACTTTTTAATTGCACAATTTAACTGCCATGAAAATTTCTTTTGTATAAAGTAAGTTTCTGTGTAATTTTTCTCTCATCACTTAATATAATTTTCATATAATTTTATACAAAATTTAAAATAAAATTAAAAGTCAATGATGTAGGATATTGCACAAGTCTTATCATCTTTCAAACACATATCCCAAGGTCTTGTGCCATGTTTACATAATAAATGTGTAAAAAGAGGCTCAGGCAAAGTGATTCAACTTTTTTAGGGCCATAGGGCAGGCTGTGTGATACAGTTAATGCTAGATCAATAGGTTCACCTATTAATCAATGTGTACTGTGTGCAATGTGGGCAGGGGAGGTGACTCTTAGATAGGAGAGTGCATCATATTCTCTTGTGATGTTTTTAAACAAATGCATTCAGTGTCCTCACCCCACAGGTCCTGTAATTTGGTACATGTGGGTAATTCAAGAGCTCTGCAAATGACTGGGATGTACAGATACTGAAGAAATGCTGCGTTACTCACTGGAAGATAAAGAAGAAATGGGACTTGACTCAGTAAAGTTGAAAAACACACTTAAAACTTTGTAAAATAACACATAATTGAAAACTGAAGTTTCTGGCACAGTATGAGAACAATTTTATTAGAAAGATTTGAATTGACCTGTACCTTCAAGAATAGGTTGTATATGCAGAACTGGTAGGGATACCTGCAACAGGGAAAACTAGATTATGGGCAACAGCACAGAGGCAGAAATAATCACTGTTAGGTAATTAGTGCAAAGAACAAGCTAGTTACCCCAAAGTAGAGACTTTTTCTATCTTCCTTGCTGCTTTCTGCACAGTATTATCACCTGCTGAACAAATATGTGAATAAATGAATGAACTAATCTATCAATAATGAGAGTGGCATGTTCTCATGATGGAATAGTACAACGTAGGTATGCATATTTAGAACAAGATCCAATTATGGATGACCTTGAAAGCCAGCAAAGGAATTAAAACAGGAGGCAATAATTAAAAAAGAATATCCGAGCTAGATTTATGAGTGGACCACAAACGCACACTAACAGGGCTCTGCACTGGAAGAGAAGCTGCTTGAAAATGTACTGAAGTGACACAGGCGTGCGCCAATCAAGGTCTTGCACTGTTTTCACAGATAAAAACAAAGTATACCTACCAAATAAAGAGTGCATGTGTGGTGATAAAATATTCTCCAAAACAGATTTAAAATTTTATGTAACTATATTACTTGATTGTTCAGTTTACTACCACAAGGTATCTAGTTTGATGATTTGTTGGCCTTAAAATTGCACTGGTCCTTTGAGTCACTCTGTCTCCTACCCTTTCTTCACCCTTTCGTACCTATTCCCTTACTCTTGGGCTTTCCTCCTTAAATATATTTGGCTAAAAAAGGTTAACTGCTAAAAAATTCTAATCACTAAAATTTGTATTATGATTGACATTGCACATACATTTTAATATTTATAAAAAATCAAGTTAGAATTTAATATTTTAGAATTGACTTACCCCAGCTATAGTGAGAGTGGAAGTATAAAAATGAAACATCAAAATGTTACTTAAAAATGACAAGAGATATTAATGTTCTTAGATATTTATTTAAGCATATAATGTCTATAGTTAAGGTAATTAAGCTAGAAATTCATGGTCTGCTATCTAAATCATTTTTTAATCTGAACAATATTACACAATTTTTGTGTTCAGATGTGTTTTATAGACTGTTTATTTCTTCACTCATGTTTGATTAGCTTTTCATAAAAACGGTAATGCCATATGACTTAATGTGCATATTCGCAGAAATACATGTATTTCATAAGCTGAGAATATGTAATAATGACCATACAGTTATATCATACAATATTTACAGTATATAGAATGAAAGCTATGAATCAAGTTTAAACATGTTATCAGCAGAGCTTCAATTGATGGGACAGTGAAAAGAAAGAAAAAGTCTAAGCTACAGAGTATCCTCAGCCCCACAGCTACCTGAAGCGTGAACGAGGAAATTCTAAGTCAAGAAACAAAAAACCGTAAGTCCGTCTCCATAGATAATTAGATACTCAAAGGAGTCACATTTATTCTTTCAGGCCAATAGGAGAATGATGCAACTAATTCAAGGAACTACTGTCCATCCTAATGGACTAAATGGGTGCAGGGAGGATGTATCGCCTCCTCTTTGTATTACCAGGAAGTTTCAGCTGCAGTGAAAATCTATTCAAGAAGAGAAGAGAAGAGAAGAGAAAACTTGTATTATGGTTTAGATACACTGGAAGCAACAAGAAGAATTTTTTTTTTCTGAAGAAGGCAAAAAATATAATGTCACATGCGTAATTATTGCTGGATTTTAATGGGCTAAAATGGGCTTAGAAAGGAGAAATTGAGAGTTTCCGATGGACTAAAAACCATCTACCTCTAACAAGCTGAACTACATCAATGCTCTCTGGTTATGCCCTGCACCATCCCCACCACCCCATACACTTGTTTTGACACCACCCATGATTTAAACAATTAACCTTTGAAAATCCATGGTTATTTGAAAACTAAGTTTTCTGTCTTAACTAATGCAGATTTACTTAGTCTTAGATGAGATGGGGAAAAAATGGTTTGGCGCATGAAAGCTACATTAGCTTGAACATTTGCGTGTTTGCATTCAAGTATAGGCATCTATCAAGGATTCAAACCAAAGTGGAAGGAGAGTATTTAAATCATGCATGGATCTTAGAGACAGAGAGAGACATCTACTGGTCCATTTATTACCAATCCTGAGCACCTCCCCCTCCACAGTAATTAAAGTAACGGTTTTCTCTCTTTACAGCTGACAGCCAAGAGCGTAATTAGAGTCTAATAAAACAAGGAAAAGTCACAAATGCAAAGTGGAATAAACAGTAAACAGTGAGGGAAGAGAGGATGCAGGAGTGTGATGGCTGGGTAATGCCTTAGATAAACTGTGTGCACGTTGACACTGTCACGCTCTCGGCAGCCCCAAGTGTGCTGGTAGCCCGGCGCAGACAGACAGCTCGAATTAATCCCAAGAGGAGCGCATGACAGGCGAGTGAAGCAGACAATTAGAATGAAGGAGGAAATTGGAAATGGCAAAGGTGTGAACATATGTCAAATTACAACTAAATGATAAATTACAATTCTGTCATTGGAATAAGCGGTAATTAAGAAAGATTTCAGCTATCCCTCCTGAAAAAAAATAAGAGAGAATCGCATTTTCCCCCCCAGTTTAGATTTGTTTGCTGAATTGTTTCCATCCATCTCCCACATGGGGCTGGATCTTCCTGACTTTGGGGCTGCATTATTTGTGTACATTAAGGATAATTCTTTTCTTTCCTCTTCCCCATTTTCCAGACTGGCAGAATGATAGTGTCAAAATGAACAGGAAGCTGATAGTATCTGATATAAAAACCTGCACTGAGGTTTAAAAAAAAATGAGAGCTGCTGCTGCACTCTAATTATTTTAAACAAGCACTGCACAGTCCAGCTGACAATTAGGAAAGTCTGCTTCATGGCTTGGGGGACTCATACGGAACCTCATAATCTCTGTACACACATCCTTTTCGTTTAGACAGTAATGAATGTGGGTGGGGTTCTTGGCAGTTTTCGGCCACTTAACCACAATTTAAAACAGCTGTGTAATTATCGGGAGATTTTTGATTCCAATATCTAATTCTAATTTAGGGTTTGTAGCACCTGTAGTTGGTTACAACCTCTAGGACCACGGCAGGGAAATGACAGAAGCAAAAATGCGAGGCTGGCAAAAGCAGTGCTAGAGAGGGCTCATTGTCCCGTGGGGCCACCGCATTCCAGGACACACAGATGAGGAAGGGATCTCCCAAAGGCAAATCTCACATGTAAACACGAGGTGCTGTGTGCAGGGAGCTGTTCCTCTGCAGAGTCAAGACGGCATAGACTAGTCTTCAACTCCTTGAAAAAGCAGACATGTCTCTGGCTTATAGAACGCTTGCAAACTCTATAGAAAAGGGAAAAGATAACATGACAGTGGAAAGGGCCATTCAGATCCTGGTGCCAACGTGGCAATCTTTGAAAATTTAGCACCTTTCCAAACAGAATTTTATTTGATGATTTTCTACCTATTATTTGGTGAGGTGATCATTTTAGAAATGCAACGACAATCATAATAGCAATAATAGTAATTTATGTGAGGATTTAGACTGAAAGGAAATTTCTTAGCATGGTAAGCAAAACATCCACCACATGTTATTCTAATATTTAGAAGATAAGCTAACCCTAAATTTTCTCTGCATTATACATGTTTTTGTAACTGCTTATAGCATTAAATAGCTATAATTCTACATTTATAGGATGACTGAATGCAATTACTTAGTGTCTAAGAAAGGAGATTGAAATAGTGAAAGTTCATCTTAGAACATAAGCAAATATTTACATAATTCCTTTCTCACCCTCCCTGCAGGGCAAAAAGAGACAAATATCCAAAAAGCTAAATAAAATTCTCTAACTAAGAGGTCAGAAGCTCCAATAATCTTCTGGGATAAATCAATTTCTAGCAACTGTGGTCAGATATTGTAGTTCAAGGCCTTGAAAGCTTAATTGGGGAAGCATGTTAAAAGTTGAAGGGCCAGAGTCATGTTAATTACATGAGGGTTTCCTTGTAGAAAAATCTGCCCAGCACAATGCCATCCTCCCTCTCGCTTAGAGAAGGGTATGTTTCTCCACCACACTTCTGTATTTTGAAAACTTTTCCTCTAAAAACAATTTGTATGATCATCTATACACTTTATAAGTAATAAAGCCTAAAGTGTTCATTTATTATATTCTCAGTATAGTTTAGGGTGAGAAGCCTCTGACATGGTATGCCAGAACTTCAGAAAGATCCAAACATGGAACAAATTAAGAGACAGGTTTCAATTCTTCCTTCTCTTGTAAAGGTTAAGGGAAAAGAAGATGATTAAAATTATTACTTAAATACTATTTTCCTCCCATAAATAGAATTTATCTTAAGAAACATAAATATAGAAGAGTAGACTGAGAAAATATTGGACTTTTACTTCAACAGGGGAAATATTCATCAAATATATAATCTGACAAAATATAATTATTCATTAAATATAATGTAACAAATTGTGTATATAATAAAAATTGAATAGAGAATAATGTAGGTCTTCAGATCATTTACTTTGTAAATATAGAAAAAATAAAATCTGAACATTTGAAATTATTTCCCAAACATATCACAGTCCACATTCAATTTATTTTCAAGATGCAGTTATGGTATATTATGTACGTGCTAAGGCTAAGGACATTAAATAACTTTCTCAAAGTTAATGATAGATCATAAGCTCCTTCCATGAAATAGTGTAGCATATAAAGTTGGTTTCTGAAAATTATATTCTTTTAATAGAAGGTTAAATTTTCATATTCGCCACATGTGTTAACTTTCCAAAGAGAAGACTTTGTTTTAATAAATATAAGGGGCTATAGAAACTATTTTGTTGGCAAAGAATGCTGTTATTTTAGATAAAATTTTTTCCAATAGTAAAATTCTCAATCTATAGTATAAATAAAATATGGGTAAACACTGCAGTTTGGACAAGCATTTCAGGTAGATTTCATGCAGACTTAGACTCTTCACATAAAGTTTCCACTTTGCTTAGGGCTGGAAAGTCATTAGTACTAGAGTGAACATCAGAGCAAGATAATTGGGAAGAGACCAGACTTCTGACATCCTGTCAAGTTTTTTGTCCATGAAATTATACTTTTGAATAGGTTACTGATATATAAATTAATGTGACCAAACACTGTTTCTAATTTCTGTGTTCAATTCTATGCTTAAAATGAGAAAGAAATCGATAATGATGATTAAGTTATGTATATTATTTTCACTGCATATTTGAGTGCCAGGTCTTTGCAGTGGAGAGATACATACAATAAGAGTCAAAAGTACAGCAGCAGATGTTTTTAGCCTATATGGAATACTGAAGAATAAATATGGAACTATGTAAAAACATTTTATTAAAGGTTAGATCAAAAGTATCTATAGTTCATACTGTATTCATTTAAATGCATGGTTTTCCTAAAATATTAAACTCTTAACTTTTAAAATTTCCTCGTACAAATTTTGGCACTGTTGAATTTTTAATTGTTTTACAACCAGGTTATGATATTTCAGGTATAAGTGTACCTTGAATACATTCTAAATATCATGATTAAAATATAATTCAGTGGCCAATAGCCAATAAACATGGTAAAATATTCTACAAATCTAATCTCAGGATATCTAACTTCAGTATTAAAAATTTAAGACGTGTGTGAGATATATATATCTGCCCCTGGTTCCTGGTACAGAGCTCCTAAAACCCTTGTATTTTTTTAGTGGTAAGAACACTAAGGAGCATCTTTTGTTCTAAAATTGGTCTTTGACCTCAGTTCCTGGCACAGAGTTTCTAAATCCCTTGAGGTTTCTGAGATGATAGTTGTAGCTTTTGTTCCAAGGAGGTGGTGCTTAGTGGCCTCCTGGAGGTAGGTGGGCCACAGAAAGACCAACCACTGCTAGAAGCTGGGGATTTTGAGCCCCAGTCCCATTCTCCAGAAATAGAAGAAGGGCTTGAAATGGAGATAATGACTGGTTATGCATATGTAGTGAAGCTCCATAACAATCCCAAAAGTTAGACCCCACCAAAAAACTACTTGACCCAATAAGTGAATTTGGCAAAATAGCGGAATACAAAGTCAGTATTCAGCATTTCAAAGGCATTTTTGTACACCAACAATGAAATGTCAGAAAAAGAAATCAGGAAAAAAATCCCATTTGCTATAGCAACAAGAAAAATAAAATATCTAGGAATAAACCTAACCAGGGAGGTAAAAGACCTGTATTCAGAGAACTACACAACAATGAAGAAAGAAATTAAGGAAGATAACTGGAAGCATATAACATATTCATGGATTGGAAGAATTCACATCATCAAAATGTCCATAGTACCCAAAGCAATTTATAGATGCAACACAATCCCTATCAAAATACCAACAACATATCTCACAGATATAGAACAAACATTTTAAAAATCTAAATGGAACCATAAGTGACCCTGAATAGCTGCAGCAATTTTGAGAAAGAAGAACAAAGTAGGACGGATCACAATACATGGTATGAAACTATACTACAAAGGCCACTGTAATCAAAACAGTCTGGTAATGCCATAAGAAACAACACATAGATTGATGGGGTAGAATAGAGAGCCCAGAAATAAACCCATGTCTCTATGGTCAATTAATAGTCAACAAAGGGGGCAGAAACATAAAATGGAGTGAAAATAGCCTCTTCAACAACTGATGTTGGGAGATCTAGACAGCTATGTGCAAAAAAATGAAACTCGAGCACCAACTTATACCATGCACAAAAATTAACTTAAGATGGATAAAAGACTTAAATATAAGTTGTGGCATCATAAAGTCCTATACGAAAACATAGACAGGAAAATCTCAGATATTCACCCAGCAATGTTTTCACCAATATGTTTACTAGAGCAAGGGATATAAAGGAAAGAATAAACAAATGAAACTTTATTAAAATAAAAAAAGCTTCTTCATGGCTAAAGGAAACATTAGCAAAATGAAAAGAGAACCAACCATATGGGAAAATATATTTGCCAACGATACCTCGGACACGGGTTTGATCTCCAAAATAGATAAAGAAATCATATGACTCTACTCCAGGAAGACAACCCAATAAAAAAAAAGGGCAAAGGACCTGAAACAGACACATCTCCAAGGAGGACATACGGAGGGCCCAGAAACATAAAAAGATGCTCAATATCACTAGATATCAGAGAGAAATAAATTAAAAGCACAATGAGATACCACTTCACACCAGTCAGAATGGCCATCATAACCAAATCAACAAACAAGTGCCGGTGAGGTTGTAGAGAAAAGGGAAACCTAGTACATTTTTGGTGGGAATGCAGACTGGTGCAGTCACTGTGGAAAACAGTATGGAATTTCCTCAGAAAACAAAAATGGAGCTACTTTTTGAACCAGCAAGTTCGCTGCTGGAATTAAACCCTGAGAACCCTGAAACAACAATCTAAAAGAACCTATGCACCCCAATGTTCATAACAGCACAATTTACAATAATAGCCAAGTGCTGGAAGCAACCTAAGCACCCATCAGTAAATGAGCGAATCAAAAAACTGTGGTACATGTACACAATGGAATACTATGCATCAGAGAGAAAGAAGGAGCTCCTACCCTTCGTGACAGCATGGATGGATCTGGAGAGCATTATGCTAAATGAAGTAAGCCAGGCTGTGAAAGACAAATACCACATGATCTCACCTATAAGTGGAACCTAATCAGCAAAACAAATAAGTGAGCCAAATAGAACCGAAGACGTTGAAATAAAGAACAAACTGACAGGACCCAGAGGAGAAGAGGGAGGGGATAATGGGGGGGCATAAATGGGGAAGGGCCAAGTCAAGGAACATGTATAAAGAACCCACGGACAAAGCCAAAAGGGAATAGGATTGAAGGTGGGAGATGGGTTTGGGTGGGTGGAAGAGAGAGCTGGGGGAAAAATGGAGACAAAAGTACTTGAACAACAACAAAAATTAAAATAAAAAATAAGAAAAGATAAAATAAAATTTATGTTGCATTGAGAAAAAAATCCCAAAATACAAGGTTCGTGGAGCTTCTGGGTTGTAAATGTATGAAAGTGCTGGGAGGCTGATATGCCTGGAGAGTATATGGATGCTTTTGATTCACTCATTTTACTGATGGGTGCTTAGGTTACTTCCACATACCTTTCCCAACACATCTCTTCCAACTGGATATTTAATTATATATTGTATCATATACTTTCATAATAAATTTGTAATAATAAGTAAGCTCTTTTTCTAAGTTCTATGAGCCACTCTAGCAAACTAATTGGCCCCAAGGAGGAGGTTAATAGAACATGTAATCTGCAGCTAGTCAACCAGAAGCATAGGTAACAACTTAGACTTTCATTTGATGTTGGAGTTGGGGGTCCTTTTGTGAAACCTGATTACTCAATTGAGTTAAATTGTGGGACAACCAGCCAGTGTCACAGAATTGCTTTGTGTGGAAGGAACACACATCTGCTGTTGGAAATGTGTGGTGAGTGTGGCAGCCGTGTGAGAATAAAAAACAAACACAGGTTTTCTAAAAGAGTGCTCTAGCCAAAAGTTGATGAATCTCCACTTTAAGTCAACAGAATAACTGGAACTGGAATGTTCCTTTCACCAAAAGAAAAAAATCTATAGACCTGGAAAAATATATACAGCAGCAATTCGTAGGCATTAAACAATAGGAAATGCAAGACTATGAACTTTGAGATAATTATTGCAATCACCATGGCTTCTGTCTGGGGTTATGTTACAGCTTCAGTATGCAGAGATGTTGAACCAAAACTGGGTCACAATTTTGTTTAGCTACAAATTGAAAAATGACAGTTCAAGTCAACAACAGTGACTGGAATTTCAGAGCAGAGTACTAGATAAGAAGGAGCAACACAGAATTAGAGAGTACAAGTCTTCATGGAGATTCAAAACATGGGCTTTGGCTAAAGGCTGAACTGCATATGCACAGAATAAGTCTCTACAATGCCCAGAGATAACCATCTGATGTCAGGCTGACTGCGGAATGGTGACACCAAACAGCCTAAGAGAGCAGCCTAAGAGAACTTGCTGAGCTATTTCACTATTCAGTAAAAGTATGGAAAGCCTATACCTTAGGTGCAAGAAAAACACCTGGAACTAAGTACAAAACAGATACAGAGCCATTAAAATAAACAATAACCAATCAGTGACAGGAAAAAATTGTGAATAATCTAATAATCTAACTGCCCACTATAATAAAACTGCACACTATTTACAATTAGGGGTGAACAAACCACTCCACACAGGCGTGCTACCTATTTTCCTAAATAATGTTAATTGGAACACAGCCATGCTCATTTGTTTAATTATCTTGTGTTGTGTCTTTCACAGTACAAAGGTTAGATAGTTATGGCAAATATGATCTAGCCCACAGCCTAAAATCTTAGTATTGAGTCCTCTAAGAAAACATTTACCAACCACAGATATAGACTAATTATGGACAGTACATTACTATAATGTCTAGGATGAAGTAAAACATTCCTAGACATGCAAATATGCTTGAATGTGACTGAAACTCAACAAAAAAAATAATCCATAGAGAAACACCCTGAGATGACCCAGAAACTGGATTAGTCATCAAAAAGTTTAAAGTGGTTATTATAGATATGTACAGAAGCTTGTAGGAAAAGACTTTCATAATGAATCTTAGTAGGTAAAGGGAAACTAAAAAAGAGGGAAAGGGACATCAAAGAACATGTATGAAGGACCAATGGACAAAGCCCAAAAAGGGTGGGATTGAGGGTGGAAGGTGGGGGTGGCAAGGAAAAATGGTGGTGGGAAAATGGAGACAACTGTATTTGAACATTAATAAAAAATAATGAAAAGAGAGACAACTGAAATTTCTCATATCAAAAACTACAATATCTTCCAGCACTTGGCTATTGTAAATTGTGCTGCTATGAACATTGGGGTGCATAGGTTCTTTTGGATTGGTGTTTCAGGATTCTAAGGATATAATCCTAGCAGTGGAATTGCTCAGGCAAAAGGCAGATTCATTTTTAGTTTTCTGAGAAAATTCCGTACTGTTTTTCATAGTGGTTCCAGTCTGCAATCAAAAAACTGTGGTACATTTACACAATGGAATTCTATGCAGCAGAAAGAAAGAAGGAGCTTCTACCTTTTGCAACGGCATGGATGGAACTGGAGAGCATTATGCTAAGTGAAACAAGTAAGGCAGTGAGGGATAAATACCACATGATCTCACCTTTAAAAGGAACCTAATCAACAAAACCAACAAAAAAGCAAAATATAACTAAAGACACTGAAATTGAGAACAGGCTGACAGTGACCAGAGGGGAGGGAATTTCAGGAAAAAAGGGGAAGGGTTTGCAGGAATGAGTATAAAGGACACATGGACAATAACAAGGAGGGGGGGTGGAAATGGGAAGGCTGTGGGAGTGGTCTGGGCTGGGGGTAAAAGGCAGAAAACTGTACTTGAACAACAATTAAAAGAAAAAAAGAAAAAAACTACAATATCTAAAGTAACATATCCACCAGGTAGGTTTAACAGAAGACAGAAGCCTATGGAAGACAGAATTACTAAGCTTAAAGCCAGATGAATAAAATTTAAGCAATACAAAAAAGACAGAAAACAGTTTGAAAAATAAAATTAAGAAAACTTCAAGGACCCATGGCATAATATCAAGCACTCTAACATAGGTATGATTCAAATCCCAGAGGGAGATGAGACCATAGAGCACAAAACAATGGTTGTGAATTTCCCAGATCTGCGAGTGGAGAAAAGAAAACATCAATTTGCAGATCCAAGAACTTCTGCAAAACCTCAGCAAGAGAATACTTAATCAACCATATCCAGGTAAATTATAGTAAAACTGATGACTGAAAATAAAGAGAAAACACCATATTCCACTTATGGGAAAAAGGGACATCTTCCATAAATGATAAAAATAATACAAATAATAGCAGGCTCTTTAGTAGAGATGATAGAAACTGCAAGACAAAGCTTCAAAGAACTGAAATAAAAAATATAATTTTGAGACCATCATTTTATATTCAGCAAAGAATTCTTCAAAAAAGAAGGTTAAGTTTTTACATAAACAAAAACTGACAGCACCAGTGCTACATGGTTAGACATGAAAATATTCAGGCTAAAGATAAGCCATAACAGATGCAAGCTGAACCTACAAGAAGAAATAAAGAGCTATGGGAATGGTAAATATGTGGGGGATATACAAAATTTTCATTTTACATTTAATTCCATTAAAAGGCAACTGATTGTTTAAAGTAAAATTTATAACAATATTTTGATAGTAGTAAAATTTATAGATGTGTGATAGTCAAAGGATGAAGGATGAACAAAATTATAATGCATAATATTAACTGGCATATAGTGAAATATAATGAAATGTTTATACCACTATAAATACTGTAGTAAGATTTTCAATTTCCAGATAAATATAAAATGATAATACAAAGATAAGCCACAATATAGTAATCAAAAGGGAGTCCTAAAAACACTTTATCAACTAAAATTAATGACAAAAAATGAAAAATTAAAAAAGAAATAAGATGGAAAACTAGAAAACAAATAGTAAAAGGATAGACTGAAATACAAACAGATGAACAATTATAATAAATATAAATGAATTATATTCTATAATTAAAATGCAAATACAGACAGAATGGATTTTTTAAAGACTTAGCTGTAGTTTTTAGTAAAAAAGTAAACTTAAATACAAATACACAGACAGCTTAGAAGTAAAGTAAAATGGTGTAAACAGATATACCATGTAGTTAATTAGCATAAGGAAAGTAAGGTATTTATGTTAATACAATATAAAATACTTTAGGACCAGAATTATTACTAGAGGTGAACAGTAAATGTTTTATTATATGTTAATCTGTGGAAAAGACTGTAATATTTCTAACTGTAAACGAATTCAGTAACAGTGCTTTAAAAGGCATGAAGGATAATAATTACAGAACTAAATGGAATAATACACCAATATGCAAACATATTTGGAGTATTTAACACCCCTTTTAATTAATAGAATAAAAAAGTGTTATTGTTGATAATATTGAATATTTGCACATTATTACCAGCAACATGACCTAATTGACATTGTAAAATATTGCAACCAGTAACTACAGAATACACATATTTTTAAGGACACATGGAGTATTCTAACTGATAGATTATGTGCTAGCTCAAAAAACATGCATCAGTAAATTTTAAAGCCTTGAAATATTATAGGATATGTCCTCTTTTTAAAATGGAACTAAATTATAAATAAGTAACAAAAACATATTTAGAAAACCTAAAATACTTGGAAATCAAACCACATGCTAATAAATAAAACAGAACAAAGAAATAACCTGAAAAAACACTTTTCCAGAAGATCAAGAATAAGGCTAGGATTTTTGGTTTTGCCACTTCCAATCCAACATGAAGATCCTAGCAGTGCAAGGCAAGATAAACAAAATGAGTCAATAAAATTTGAAACAAAAAAAGTTAAAGTTCCTTACTACCATTCAATTTGATTACTGCAGAAATCACCATACATTATCTTTGTAGGACATGCAAAAAAAACACAATAATAAGTAAATTTTGCAGGTTTTGAAGTACAAGAACAGTGTTTGAAAATTAATTTTACTTGGGAAGTTAAAACTAAATTTTGATTCACTTTCTAATCAAAAGATAGATTTGCAAGATCTGTATACTGAAAATATTATGATACCTAAGTTAACAAAAGGTATGCCATATTATGATTGGAAAACTTAATTTTGTTTAGATATCAATTTTCTTTTAACTGATTTATAGATTGAAGGCAATCTCCATCAAGATTACAAAAAATTTTAAGTATGTGCTTAAAATGATAATGTATTTCTAAAATTCACAATGAAATGCAGTTTGTAGACTAGCCAGGTAATCTTGAAAATAAAATCAGTTATAGTACATATACTCACCATTTTCAAGCCTTATTATAAAGCTACAGTTATCAAGCAACATGGTACTGTTACAAAGACATTTAACTAGATCAACAGAATAGAATACAAAGAATAGAACTAAATTTACATGCATAGACCGGGATTCAAAATATAAGCCTCACAGCAATTCAGTGAGGAAAGGAAAGTCTTTTCAATAAACAGTGATAAAAATAGATTAACATTAAAAATAATGAACATCAATGCCTCCATTGTTTCATATAAAACAATTAATTCAAGGTACTATAGACCTATATATAAAAATTAAAACTTATTTAATAAGAGAATATTTTTGTGATCTTTATATGGGAAGAAATTTCTTAAATAGAATAAAAACCTTACCATAAAATTAAAAAAAATAAAAGTAGACTTTATTAAAATTAAAACCTGTGCTCATAAAAATCACTATGTCCAAAAATAAAATAATTTGTAAAATATAGACTCAAGAGACTTGTGTCAAGAATATACAATAAAATGCTACTACAAATCAATAATAAAACACAAATTACCACTTAAAAAATAGAAAACAGATTTTGAACAGATATTTGTGTAAAGAAGACATATGAATAGTCAAAGTACACAATACAATCAACTCCATAATTATTATTAGTTAAAACCAAAATGAAATATTATTCCATACTCTTAGATTAGCTAATTGAAAATAGACTGGCCAAACTAATGTCATTGGAACTCTGTTTCACTGCTGCTGGGAATGCAGAAACTGGTGGTTTTTATACAGTGAAATCTATAAATAATACATTACTGAGGAGTTCTACTCCTAAATAATTACCCCAAAGAAATGAAAACATATATTCAACAAAAACACTTATAAAGAATGTTTAGAACAGTTTTATTCATAGTATCAGGAAACTAGAAAAAATCCAAATATCTTTCATAGGGGAATAAGAAAAAAAATGTGATGTATTTTTATGTTAGAATACCACTTAGCAGTTGAAAAGTTCTATTGACAGATACAAAATAATTATGAATTTCAAAAAAAGATTATGTTGCACAAAAGAAGAGGCCTCAAAAATGTATTCTGTTTGATAACAATTTCTAGAAGTGCAAACATAAGCAAAACTTATGTTTGGTAATAGAAAACAAAACAGTAGTTACCTCCTAGCAAAGGGTGCAAATTAAAGAAATAGGATACGGGTAAATTGAGTGATATAAATATTTACCTTGATTAAAGTGGCAGTCAGAGAAGTTTGTAAATCCTTACTGAAATATGCCCCTAAGACCTATGTATTACACTGTATATAAATTTTACTTCAAATTGTAAAAATGCTTGGACAGAGCCACTGGTAATTAGAAAGCCTCTGCCACGTATATGTAATAAATAGATAGTCAGTCAGACTACTTTTTGCTGGTGTTTTAACCGTTTCCCTGAAAGTAATCAGGCACTTTGGACAAAGCAATTAACTTTTTCTGGTAACTAGGATGGTGGTCAATATATATACTGTTGATTTGCTCTGTTCTCTCCTATGGACACAGTATCATGCTTGTACAGCTGTTAGCAGGACTGTGACTCTTACAAAGGCAACAGGAAAACATCATTTCACATAGTGACAATCATCACACCTGAGAGGTGAAATAGAAGTTTGTCCTAATGAATACAATTACAATATCAACTTAAAAAGAAACATTAACACCTTAGCCAGCAGCACATACTTATTATGCTTTCCTGATGTACATATAAACAAAAACATCAAATGATTTTGAAATCAACTATATATCATGTTTGGCAAAAAATTTACAGCATCCTATTGAAATAAAGCTATAACTGGTAGGTATTTTGATTAGCATTTCCTTTTCTTTCTCTTTATTAAGACACAGAAGACTACTGACTATTTATTGAATGAAATTAGTAGTAGTAATGAGAGAGAAATAAGTATAGATAGGAGAGAGAGAGGAAGAAGAAAGGAGAGGAGGCAAGGAGATATTTACCATATGGCCTAAAAGCTGTCAACTCTTGGTGTTAAAATATTCATGCTTAGATCACCTCAGAATTGCAACCAAGGGAGAAATGGCACTAACTGGTTTGTGCAGAGCTTGGTCATTAGAGCATTAAAAAGATTGTTGTGCCGTGAATTCCTAAGAATTATTTATCAATATTGCTGTGTCAAACTGACTTAGCAATAGTTTATACATGAAGCTACTTCACAGAGATTCAAGGATTATATTCATGCCGACTGACTAGAAGCCAAATACTTCGTTTCTTCGTACTACTACTACTACTAGTTCATACTACTGCAGCATAAGTTAAGAAGTATGCGTGCCACTCTCCCGTGAAAACCACCCCAAGTAAAAATGCTTCCACCCAGTCACCACCAAACACACATACTGGAAGAATATTTCCTTAGATTTATATTGAAGTATTTCTTTTTTATACTTATACAAATGGGGTTGTGTTTTCAATGTCAAATTCCAGTTGTTCATTTCTGGTATATAGGAAATCAAGTGGTTTTATTTGTTAACCCCATACTGTGCAAACATGCTGTAACCACTTACTAGTTCCAGAAGGTTTTTTGGTAGTCACTGTAGATATTCTACATAGACAATCATGTTATCTGTGAAGAGAGGCTCATATTTTTTTCTTTCCAATCAGTATATCTTTTATTTACTTTCCATGTTTTACTGAATTAGCTAAAACTTCTAGGTACAACATTGCCTTGTACTTGATCTTAAAGGAAAAGTTTTGAGTTTCTTACCATTAAGTGTGATGTTAACTAGAGGGTTTTGTAGATATTCTTTACTAGACTGAGTAAGTTTCCCTCTATTCCTAGTTTACTTGGAGTTTTTATTATGAATGGACGCTGGATTTTGTCAAATGTTTATTTCTACATCTATTGATATGATCATGTGATTTTTCATCTTCAGCTTGTTGATGTGATGAATTACATTGATTTTGAAATGTTAAACCATGCTTGCATACCTAGGATAAATCCTACTTGGTCAGGTGTATATATTTTTTCATACATTGTTGAATTATTTTTGCAATATTTTGTTGAGGATTTTTACACCTGTGTACATGAGAGGTATTGGTCTGTAGTTTTTTTTCCTTTTAATGCCTTGGTCTTATTTTAGTATTAGGGCAATGCTGGCCTCATATAATGGGTTAGGAAGCATTCTCACTGCTTCTATCCTCTGAAAGAGATTGTAGAAAATTGATATAATTTTTTCTTTAAATGTTTGGTAGAATTCATCACTGAACCCACCTGGGTCTGGTGCTTTCTGCTTTGGGAAGCTATTAATTACTAACTCAGTTTCTCTAAAATTTGTCAATCTATTTCTACTTGTATGATTTTTTCTGGTTGTGTCTTAATTTAGAGAAATCCTCATTCATTATTTCTTCAAATACTTGTTTTGTTCCTCTCTCTCTTGCTTCTTTTCTGGCATTCCTATTATGCATATGTTAAACCTTTGGTAACTATCCTTTAGTTCTTGGGTATTGTGTTTTAATTCCTTTTTTTTTTTTCTTTTTGCTATTGCTTTTCAATCTGGGAAGTTTCTATTCAAGTTCACTAATTCTCTGTATTTGTCTCTTTTTTCAGTTTTGTAAGAAGTAATTTTCTCTGTAACCTTAATTCCCTGATGCTTCTAAAAGAGTAGTTGATTTTCAGTTTGCTCATTTTTGTCTAGTTATTAGGATGGAATTACTACTTCTAAACTTTCTATGTGTCACACCAGAAAAGAGAAGTCTCCATATATCATTTACTTTTCTCAGCTTTATCAATGTATAATGTAAATGAAATTGTAACATACATAAAGTAATTCAATATACACACACATTGTGAAAGAGTTCTCCCAATGGAGTTAACCCAGCCATCACTTCACATATTTAACATTATTTGTCTCTTAGAAAATTTTAATTATACAATACAGTGTTATTAGTCATCATACTGTGCATTAAATTTATTTTTCAAATAGTCCTTTTTCCTTCCTTTATCAACCACTTCTTATTTCTCCCACTCCCAAATCCTGGCAACCACCATTCTACTTTCGGTTTCTATGAGATTTATTTATTTATTTATTTGACACCACATGTAAGTGATACCATGCAGTATTTCTCTATGTTTGGTTCATTCACTTTGCACCACAATGTCCTCCAGCTTCATACATGTTGTTGCATATGGCAGAATTTCCTTAATTTTTCAGGCTAAAGAATATTTCATTGTGTACATACAAGGGAGGAACCAAACAAAATGAACTTTATTTATGAAAAAATTGTGTATTTATTCTTACATGTTTAAACTTCAGTCACCTTCAAAGTACTCTTCATTTGATGCAATACACCTATCCAGACAGTTTTTCCACTGCTCAAAACAGTTTTCAACTTATTGACATTGATGCCTTCTAGTGCTTCTGCCATTTTTTGTTTCACCTCTTCCATATCTGCAAAACGTTTCTCTTTGAGGACTTTTTTCATCCTAGGAAACAAACAAACAAACAAACAATGGTGTTCAGGGCAAGATCGGGTGAATAGGGAGGGTGGGGTATGGGTGTCATGTCATTTTTGGTCAAAAATCGCTGAACACTATGTGGTGTGGGCAGGTGCACTCATAAATCACCCATCATGGAATGGGCAAATGTGTTGAAAGTCTTTAAAAAAAATTCACTGAAGCTGAATGCAATCTCTTATAGTAATGCCAGCTGGTACACTGATACAGTACCTAGATGGGTTCCTAGAACACTCACCTACCTAGTGGGGGAAGCCTGTAGTACAAGGCATCCACCCTCCAGAAGATAATTCCAGTTTTTAAAGAAAATTCAGATCTTCTTTATCTATTAACCTCTTGAGGAACACTTGGGATGTTTCCATACAATGGTTTTTCTAGATAATGTCTTTGTAAATATGGGAGTACTGCTATCCTCTTCAAGATAGCTATTTAGATTCCTCATATACCCAGGATTGGGGTTGTTGCATAATATGATGGTTCTATTCTAAAGTTTTTGAGAAAACTTCATACTGTTTTTCCTAGTGGCTGAACCAGTTTACATTCCTACTAACAGTGTACAAAGGTTCCCTTTTCCTCCATGTGCTTGCTAATACTGTTATTGCTTGTCTTTGTTGTAACACCTATTCTTGAAAGAGTAAGGTGTTATCTCAGGTTTTGCTCTGCATCTTCCTGATGATTAGTGTCACCTTTTCATGCACTTTTTGGCCTTGTTTGTCTTCTTTGGTAAAATGTTTGCTCAGGTCATCTTCCCATTTTTTAATTGGGTTATTTATTTATTTATGTATTTATGTATTTATGTATGTATGTATGTATGTATGTATGTATTGCTATTGAGTTGTATGAGTTTCTTGTATGTTTTGGGTATTTAACGCCTGTCAATTATGTGGTTTGCTCCTTTCCCTTCATATATCTTTTTTGAGTTATATGAGGGATTAAAGATGTCTACTACTGATGAAACAGCAAGATGAACAACACAAAAACTCTGAAATATCAAAACTCATGAAAAAATGTATATACAAGAACAAGTAGAGACCTGCAATCAGCAGATAGTACTGAGAAATTTGAGGATAAATGTAAACCAAAGGTGTAAGTTAAAGGAATGAATTGCCAGTGATGAAACAGAGGATCCATTTTGCAGTGTTGTGCATATTTCTACCAGTTATAGTATTTGGTGAATATTAATTCAGAAAAAAACTATAGTAGAGTTTACAGTTTTTCTTAAAATATTTCTCTTCTGCTTGTTATTCTTTTTTTGTCAAAATCAGTTTATTCAACCGTTCAGAAGACATCAATTACTAATTGAAAATTTCTAAATCAAAAATAAGCTTGATAATCTAAGTAACAATTTTAACTAGATATGTTATAATACTTGAGATCTTTGCTATGGACTCATTTTTTGAAACTCAGGTCTCACACTATACTAGTTGGATTGCAGAGAGAGAGAGGGAGAGGATGAGAGACAGAGAGAGAGAGAGGAGGAATAAACAGACGGTTTAGACAGGTAATTTTATGGAAGGAGTCTGGGTAAGCTGCCCCAGTGTGTCACTGTGGTATGATCCTGTCTAGCTCTCAAACTCCTTCCATTATGTTGCTTTGTCACACTCAGCACACAAATTCCAGACATGTGGCCAAGTAAGGTCCAGTCCTTTTAAAGATAAGACTCAGAAGTTAAAAACAACACACTAGCTGAAAAGGATTGACCAAAACATAGTATTATGGCTAAACCTAATTGCAAGAGAAGATGAAAAATGCAGTCTCTAGCTAGAGTTTAAATCATGAGCCTGACACACTTAGGGTTTCTATTACTGAAAGGAAAGGGGAGAGTGGATACTGGGGTGTGGAGGGCAAATAGCAGTCTCCGAAGACTACTTGTTTGTTGTGTGACCATAGGTAAGGCATTTACCTTCTCTGACTCAGTTGCTTCATTTCTAGAATAGGTGTGTTGATTAAATGTGCACCACAGCTTTACTGAACACTGACTAGGTGTCAAGCAATGGGGTATGTGCCCATAGATATTTATTATTATTAATCTATATTCTTCATTTGAAGAACAAGTAGCTAATAGGAGCCTCAAGGGAAATTTTTTTCTACTCTCCTCTAATAATATAAGGTCAAGTATTTATTCCCCAAGCAGGCTTTTTTAAGGATTTTTGAGTTTAGGATTTTACCACTGTATGCATCAAAGGCATTTCTGTAGACTTAAAAGGAAAGACTTTAGCCAAGAATTATATTTATGTACCAATAATTTGAGTTGACCTCACTGTTTCTGCGGGTCTTATTAGCTAAAGGTGCACATTTGTGGACCTACAATACTTTCATGCTTTTAAAAATGAATCTATGTGCTCTTCTCTTTTGCCTATAAATTTAAAGATAAAGCATTTAGAGCCAGTCTTTCTTAGATTCTGACATACCTGCACAGAAATATTTATGCTGACCACCAAGTAATGCTTATGCTAAGAATTTAGACTAATTTAACTGAATATTTTTGGAAATTTAACATATGACCACACTGTATGAAAGCTGACACTATTATTATATTTACACATTTTATTTTAACATTAGGATCAATTAAATTACAATTTCCAGCAAGCATAGTTAGTTCATAGAAACAAGATATTTTTCCTTCTAGAAAATTATAATCATATTTAATTACAATTAATTTTATCACCACTTTTAAGATTTGGGTGGGAC
Source organism: Tonatia bakeri (assembly GCA_004024845.1). Classification (NCBI taxonomy): domain Eukaryota; kingdom Metazoa; phylum Chordata; class Mammalia; order Chiroptera; family Phyllostomidae; genus Tonatia; species Tonatia bakeri. The sequence goes on from PVIA01002183.1 coordinate 78,437, forward strand.
ACTAAAAGTGCACCAGATATTTCAAATACAATTTTTATTCGAGTGATAAAACTATCCCAATATAGTCTCAAACCACAACATGAATATTCTCTGCACTCTGACAGAATTCATTACTACAATTTCAGCAACAATAACTGGTTTGTATTAGATTACATCACTTTACAAAATATAAGCCTGTATTTGTACATTGTCTCAGGCATTTGACATTATATTGAATGCACTACATTATAAAAAGTAAATTGATTAAATAAACCACAATTGATACACACTTCAATTTATATACATAATTTCTGATTTAATTCAGAAAGCCACATTTTTCTATAAATACCCTTCTTTTCCTCTTTGTTCATAGTTCATTTTCTAAATATACCAATATATAAACAAAATAAAATTCAAATCAACAATTTTTTTTTACTTTCTAAATTCAGTTCTTAAACTTGGAAAACAAACAAGTGAAAAGTGAGAAAAATAAAAGCAAAAAAACATTATAATTGCTAAGTAATAAATAAATTCATGTATAACTATAACTGTGGCAAATAGTGGACCTTCTTTTTTGAATTTGCTGTAAAAATCTAGTACAGCACCATTCTGTTTACAGTTGAAGAAAACTCTACCTCATATTGACCTTTTAAAGAAACCAAGGACAATTTCCTTCACAGATTAAAAGACCATAAAAGTGCTAGTTCTTCCATTGCCAGAAGCACTAGCTGAACCTCTAAAGAGAATTATTTGACAAAAAAATAAAAAAGATCTAGACAAGTTTCTATAAAATGCATCATCCTTAACAAGAAAGCTAGAAGAGAAAGCATATCAAATCAGCTATTATGTAGGATGAATTAACAAAAGTGGCTCGATGCCTTCAGAGCCAGGCAATGTTGTGTTATGGTTATACCTTAAAAAATATTTCCTCATGTGTAGTCAGCAGGATTCTGGCCTTTTAACTTTTATCATGCGTCCACAGTTAGGCTGCTCTGTTATATACGCAAATAGCTGCCCAAAGCTGCTAAAAATTGATTTATCCCCAGATAATGGCTGCAGTTGATGACCAAAATGTCACTGTGAAACTCTTTAGCAATTTAGGTGTGTTTGGCCTAATATAACCTGATTTTAACCTTATTTGAAAATGTGTTAGCATCTGTACAAATTCATTACAAAAATGATCAAGTTGTATTTAATATTCAACTTTTTTTTTTCACTTCAGATTGCTTGGAGATTTTTTTTCTGTAGCAAAGATTGTGACATTGCCCTCAAGTAATTAAAGCCACAGGAAAGATAGCATAGTATTGGAGCTGGAAACATGCAGATTATAGACAAAGCCAGAGCTAGATTTTGTGCAGAGTGCACCAATTCAGATCAGATTTGTGATTCAGCAAGCATTACACAGGTCCTCACAGTACCAGTCAAATAAGCTAATCACAATGAATCTGGACTAAAATGAAACAAATAAAAATTACCATATCCTTTAAATAACCTTTAAACATTACAAATATATTTTAGACCTATGTGTAATATATATGTATGGTGGTGTAAATCTATGAATAAAGTGTTTTTGCACATTTGATCATGTATATGATTATTTTTATTAGTCACTAAGAGAAACATTTTTAGATCAGGTCTTTAGGAATCTTTACCAAAAATATTTTTTTCCCTTAAATACACAATCACATGTACAGTGGAATCAAACTGATTAAATTTTTACCACTCAGACCATTTCACAGGACTTACCTGTGAACTATGCACATACGACTGATTTGAACTCAACGTGGACTTTCTAAGTAAGATGTAACGTGTAGTTGAGGATTTGATCCAATTTGGTAAGAGGAAAACACAATATAGACTTCAAAGTCTTTCTCAGAATTTCTTAAAACACATAAAGCACAATTTTTTGCCTCTGTTTTTAACTTACAACTTAGAGGCTACTATAGAAAGATTAGTGATACCCCAAATATCAGAAGTTATAATATTACTAACAATTCACAAAATTGCTAAACAATACTTAGTGCAACATGCTTTAAGAAGAGGCTTATGTCTGATACCTATGTATAAACCAATATTTCTTTTCTTCTTTTTAAAAAAATTTATTTATTTTTTAGATAGAGGGGAAGGGAAGGAGAAAGAGAGGGAGAGAAATATCAATGTGTGGTTGCCTCTCATGCACCCCCGACTGGGGACCTGGCCCACAAGCCATTTGGCTGGCAGGTCGGTACTCCGCCCACTGAGCCACACCAGCGGGGGCCAATATGTCTTCTCTTTAATGGTTTTCGAGTGTCCCTAAAATAGTAGTGTCTAAGGCAGTTTTTATGCATAGACTGAATTTAAACTACTTTTAATGATGAAATATTTTTATCAGAAAGACTGCTTTTGTTTAGTACTTTCTCTTTTTTCCATGTTCATGTTTATACCCTTCAAAGACTTTAAACAAGAATATCATCAAAACATTATACTGTAGAAAAATTGTGGCAGTTCTCTAAAAACACTAAATTAATTCTTTCAGAACTATTAAATGTAGACTATTCCTATGTAGAGAATGTTTCCAATATAAGATGAATGACTTGTAGCTGGTAAGATCTATAGAAATTCCTAATTCTTATGGTAGTAAAAAAAAAAACAAAAAACAGGTGTTAGTCATCTCAGTAAATAAAAAAAATGTTGAAGATAGGTATAAATGAAAGAAATATCTGCAATGACAGATGTAAAATAGAGAGAAAATTAGGTCACTAAATGGGAATATATAATGAATCATTTGATGTCATATGTAAAAGTGTTTGGTGTTTATTGATAAATTATTTTTAAATGAAAAAGTTTATATATAAAACATTAGTTTTAATCTGTGAAAAATAAGTGATTCTGTCATGATTAACACATTGATATGAAGAGTAGATTATAATTCATTTCACTTCTCATGACAATATTAACAAATGTCCTCTGCATTGAATTACAGATGCTATCTTACAGTGAAAAAGGCCATGGAGGGGTTATAATTATGAAATGAATAGTCACTTTTAAAAATCCGGCACATTTCATAACAGTGATAGTTGGACATAAGAAACTCATACACTTGGGGAAAAGTGATTTCTGTGGATAGTCTAAAGATTTGTTTGTTTGTGCTTCAGATACCTTGGAGGCCATAAAAGTGTTTTTATGGGTTCAATCATGCAATTGTTTTGTCTGAATTTTAATATGTTGAGAAGTAAATCACTATGTTTTAGTAACTTAAGAAAAACTCTTTTTCCTTTGAATTGTAAACTAACATGTACCCCTCATCAATGAGTGATCACTAACATTATTTCCAGAAAGATAATGTATTTAACTTTTTAAGTAATTTATTAAATTCACTCTATAAAGGTAATTTAACTTTGTCATGTTGGATACTAATTCACTGAAATCAGGAAATTGGTGGAATTTTAATATATGTCATGTAACTAAAAAGAATGTTCCCAATGTTAAGCTTGGAATTAGACAATTTCATCCTTTCTCCAAGTAATGTTTAATTGGAGTAAATGGAAGGAAGTTCCCCTATGATAAACAATAAAATCTCATCCCTGTTAACTGTATTGTTTTTCCATCTCCTGGGTTATAAAGGGCAGGACTAGAAAAATCACAGATTTCCTGTCCATGTAACAAACACATTCACCTACAAAATAACTGCATGGCCCCCTCACTCTCATTTGTGTTTCCCAGGGCTGCAGCGTTCTGCACGTGTGCGTCAGCACCTGAGAGTGACAGGGCTGATGTGTGTCTTCTCGCAGCGCGGTGCTCATGGTCATGAGGGAGTGGATGTGTAATGCTGTGCTGATACCAGCCAAGTAATATAACGTGGTGCCGTTAGGAACATTATTCATAGTTGATGAACACATACCTTTTCTAGTGAAACACATACATTTCAGAAAGAAATGCATAGATCATTTACTGAAGCACATTTATTACAGCAAAATGTGTACCTCAACTAATGAAACACATAGATCATAGAGTAAAATGATCATACTTACATTGAGCAGATTTAACCATTTATAGATGTTTTGGGGACAAACCAGTTTTGGTTAGCAGGCAAAACTGAATTTACAAATAACAAACTAAACTTTGGTGCATTAAATATTATTAGCATTTTGCATGTTACTTGCCATCTAGAAGAAAGGAATTCACCCTGTGTCTTTTTCGCTACAGTTTCTGCTACAATTAATTATGCACAATTAACAGGATATATATCTTTTAACATCCTTACCGGTGTGTTAACCAGCACTAAACATGAGAAACGGGGAGATTGAAATATGATGTGAGGGAAAGGCAGGGATTGTTTGGGGGTGCCAATTTATTGCTTGCCTTCAAATAAAATTTAGCACTTGCATTTTGACGCAATTGTATTCTAGGACCAGCACCACATCTTGACACAATCTACCTTTATCTGCAGTAACAAATGCCAAGAAAAGCCCGAAATAGGATGTGAGTCAGTGCCCCTGCCCCTGTGGGGTCAGCAATAAACTATCAATTTCCACTGTATAAATTCAGTTAGCTCTGCTCTCTATTGCCCTAAGGAATAGAGTGGTGGGTCAAACACTTTGTTTATGACTAAGGAATCCCTTAGTACACCAAGCTTTGACCATAACCCTAACTCACCGGTGGTGGGAATGGATGTGAATCCCAGGTTCTTGCTTTAGTGAGAGCATAATTCACATGGATGGACATTGCATTGAGAAACTTTGTGATATTGCCCTGATTTGTATCATTGTTCTGTATTTGTGTGAAAGTCTGTCTTAGCCCCAGCTTTTCTTAAAACCTTGCAGAATAACCTCTACCAGCTTGCGACTTTCCTTTAAAAAACAAAACTGAGTTGAAGAATTATCTTCTTCATTTTGCTTCTGTTTTATCTTGTTAATACATACTCGAACAAAGGTGCAGAGAAATGAAGGAGAAAAAAGTTAAATGCAAAAAAATGATTCCCAAAGGAAGGTAAGCAAAGTTTTCCTATATGCATAATATAAATGTTTTTGTTCTTCATTATTTAATACAATGACTCAATTCAAATTCAATTGCTTATCTACCTTCGGAGCAAGCCCCTCTTAGCTTCATCTCTTCTTTGTTTTAGCGATCTTCTCCTTGAGATTCAAGCCATTCTTCATTTTAGAATTAGACATTGACCTTCTGACATTTGTAGCTGACTTAAGAACTATCATCTTTTCTACCTTTGACTTAAAAACTTGACTATAAGCACTCACTATATTTGAAATTTTATATATGTGAATGTACTTATAGCACATCATTTATTCAGTCTTGTATTTGTTGTTTGTTTATCCCCTCCCCTCATGTTATACAACCTTGATTCCTTGGGTACAAGTGGTGCAGGAGATAAAATTGGATTAAATGGAATACCAGCATAACACACAATGGGTTTTTCACTGAGTTACTCCACTTTTCCTTAAGTTATAGAAACTCATTTCATTATTCAGTGAACTCTCCAGTGACCCTGGGATTTCACTATATAATTTATGTTTCCTGATACAATTCAACAGTGTAATCTGGTGATTTATGTGCTTCATTTATAATTTGATCATCTCAGTATAATGCATGTTTTTCTACATGATTTATGTACTTTGTTCCATAATATATGTGTTTCCCTGTATGATATATGTATTCATCAGCTATGTATCATGACCCTGGTGGCACATTCCTAGAAAAGGAGGTAGAATACCCCAGCCTGAGGGTAAGTCCTGAGGTTAATTGCAATCAATTCACCTTCCACACAATTACACTTTCATCTGCAGGAGCCTGTGAAGTGAGCATGCTTCGTGTGGCAGCAGCAGGGAGGCAACTGTGCCAGTTTCTCTTTCCCTAGATCCAAGAAAAAGCAAATTCCAGCAGCAGATCAGATCATCAGAGCAATACAGCTCTGAAAAATAAATTTCAGGTGTCACTAAGTATATTTCCATCTTTCTGATATAACCTGATTCAACCCGTAACAAACACATATTTATAGAAAGACTGGCAACAAATAAACTTTCATTTTAAATAATCAGTTTTTTAAAAAATAATTATTATTTAAAAATTATTGAAACAACTCATAGGAAATTCTCCACAAAGTATTTTTTCAAAAGACTTTTCATTAAATTCATTCATTCAACAAATACCATTGTAACAATGAAATAATTCCATTCACATTTTGTGCTTCATCAACACATACCTCAAAGAGCAATAATTTGAAATATAAATAAAGTTAGACTCCATCCCTCAGTGACATGAAAGACATAGAAAAAGAATTGTTAATATTTTCTACTTAAAGCAGACTGATGTTTACTGAAGAAATTAAGCATATTTTAAAAAAGGTTATATGCAGATATTTCTTAAACAAGAAGTAACAATTCATTCTTTGGCCAAGAAATAAACCAAAAATAGATATATCTAATTTGATATTTTTATCTGAGTGAAATTTATTTTCAAGCCAATTATAAATTCCACTTTGCTTCCTAAGCCCTAAAGGTAATGTAAAATTAAACATTTTCTAAGTATGAAAGAAGTTAAGTCTATGAATGTTTCAAATTGGGACTTCAAATACGAAATTCTTATCTTCAGAAAAGTCCATAATCATCATTTTCATTTTGATGAATAGGTCTGAGGAAAAGAAAGGATGAGAAAAATCATGAGCAATGTTTCACTTATAAATTTGAACAGAATATGTCATGACTATGACCACCACTTTATTAGGAAACAACCTTTAAAAAGCACTAAAATGCAGTGTTACTTTAAAATGCAGTGTTACTAATCACTGCATTTTGAGGTATCCTTCAAAAATATTGGCTCTCTGAATTCATAAATCAATTTCCACATGTTTTAACATTAAGAACAAATTTTTCAAATTATTGGGGTTATGAATTTTGAAAGTATAAAAGTATTATTAAGGTGATGTTAAAAGTATTTTCCAATGTTTAAATAAAATATTATTCAAATCCAACTATGATGTATTCAAAGGATGATGACCATTTTAAAATAATTATTAAAATTACACTAATTAGTACATTAAAAGTGAAGTAACAGAGGTAAAAAAAATCAAAATACTTCTTATTTCTCAATTTGTTTCCTTTTACAGCACAATGTAAAAATGTGCTTTAATCTGATTTGAAAGGACACTTGTATAACGTGTGTGTGTATGTGTATAAAATCGTTGTGTATAAGGTTTTGAGGACTTTTCAGTTTTGCTGCATTTGGGAGCACAATTCCTGGAGTCCAGGCACTCTCTGCTTGTCCTCCATGACCTATGGCATAGCATTAACCTCTCTGCTTCTTCACTTATAAAATACCAATAAATATAAAATATAATCTATATTGACAAGGAGTAGATTAATGAAAAATCCCTTTGCTTTATACTGAGGTAGATAATTAGCAAAACCAAAAAAAAAGAAAAGAGAAAAGGGAGGGTCAAGGCACTCAAGTTTCCATTCAACAAACATACTTTGAGCACTTACTTCATACTAACTATTGTGTTAATTTTTCAAGGGGTTCAGAAATGAATAAGATTTCCTCGCTCATGAACAAGATTCTCTTACTAGGGCATTTATTTATTTAAGACAGTGTGTTAAGAGCTTTGACAGATGATAGGATAAGGCACTGGAGAGAATGAAATGAAAGTACCTATCCAGCCCCATCACGTGGAAATGAAAAGAAGACTGTCATGACACTTTTTGGAAAGGATAGCACCCCAAAGGAGACATATAGAATGATCAGAGCCAACTGGAAATAAAGGAGGTGGGGGCATTTTAGTAAAAGCATTAAAGGAGCAAAAGCTGAGGGGTAATTGAAATGCTAGGGCTTTAAATGCCTAAAGAGTGAACAGTTCAAAATTAACCCGGAAGGGTGAATAGATCCAATTCCAGAGGACTTGGATTCTGTCTTGTGCATCAGAACTCTCCACCCGTTGTGCTGAGACACACCCAAGTGAGCTCTGAATGGGCTACTGCAGTGATCCTTTCAGCTTCCGGAGAAAAGTGGGACCGGAGTTAGCCAGGCCCCCAATCTGTGGCACCTCAGACCTGAAATTGCTGTCACCATTTTTCTCACTGTAATCTAAAAAAATGATCATTCCTGTAATATCATGACATGAAAAAGTTAGGAATCTCTCCTGGGTAAATGTAGGCTTTAAACAGTTCCTGCCAAGATGCAAGTTTGTTTTCACCACATCTCCCTGCTTAGAGAGGCGCTTGCCCACTAGCAGGTGACTCAGTTCCACATACAACAGAACTCAAAGGCTGGCTGAGGACTCAGTCTTCAAGGTAGTGTCACACGGCTGCAAGGCCACAAGGCTATCTCTGAGGTAAGGAGGGAAGCCAGCAGCCAGAATCCTATAGAACTGGAAAAAAGAAAAAAAGTCCATGATGATGCCTCAGATAAAAATTGGATATTTAATGGGAACTTTGAACAAATGCATCTGCTAAGAAATAGGGACAAGGGGCCTGAAATAGCAGAGCATCTCTGCACACATCAGTATCATGCACTCGGAGAAGGACAGGTATAATTCAGAATGCTCAAGAAAAGGAAAGATCCAAAGAAGCCAGAATAGAAACCCGCCTCTAGATCTCTCAAAGGGGGTTCTCCAGTTCTGTGGTGGTGAGAAATGCATATTTATATTATATTTAATGTTAGTTAACAAACACTTTTATAGTATTACAAGGTCACAAAAGCAGATAAAAGTTTTTCACATATTTATTTATACTTATGAGAAAGAATATTTCTCTAAGAAGGACTCCTCATGGTTAACTGTGTCTTAATTCATAACCAAAATCTAGCAGGCAGTGCTGACAGAGGCCTTTCCCACACACTGTGTTTCAGGGAAAAGCCATAGACTGAGCTACCAAGCCTCCTGCACTGTGTTCCTTTGCTGAGCTGACCCTCAGAAAGAAGCTCCTGGAATTATCTTTCAGATAATGTGCTGAGACCTGCCCAGTTTGATTGGCACTAGGAAACTACATCCTCATTGGTACTGACCAATAGCTGTGACTCCATAATGAGCAACCAGAACACAAGATTTGGATTTATCAGAACCATGCTATTTAGACCAATCAGAACTGTGTATTTTTTATTTGCATAAAAACAGACCAATCAGAAACCAGGGTGGGAACTTTCTCTATAAAAGGCAGTCTCTCATTTGTTTTGTTTTGATGGAGAGTGTGTTTTCCTGGTTTGCAAACTGTTCACTTGAATAAATTTTCTCCTCATTCTGCAGCTCAGATTGGGGACATTTGTTAACACATTTCATAACAACCCACTACAGTAGAGTCGGTAGAGTCTATAATTATACTAATTTTACAAATGAAGAAACTGGGATTCAGAAAGGTTAATTAAAGTTCCAAGATCACATTGCTATAGAGCATTAGAGCCAAGATTCATCCATTTGTTTGGCTCCATAATCTGTGACGTTAACAACTGTGCTATACTGTCTCAAAGAACTCCACTGGCAACATTCTGTGATTGTAACATATATCATAATAAATCTTATATAACTTGATACACATATTTTTAGGTGTACAAAATCGGTATAGCTTTTGTTCCCTGCTATTACTTCCATTGTTTTGCTCCCAACAATTCATTTTTCCCGTATCAAGAGAACACTTCTTAAAATAATGACAATAGTAATACAGATCATTCATTACCTTGCATGAAATCTCTCAGAAGTTTCTCATTGCTCTTAAAATAACATCCATAGTTTCTACCATGATTTACAAGACAATCAACACTTTCCAACCCCTACCTCATACACATGCATGAACAATGACAACTTCACTGTATTAGTCAGTGTGGGGAGTGGACCCTGGTGAGTGAGCGTATATATGTACTGTGTGGCTGTCATATTCAAAATGAGTGAATACAGCAAACAAATTGGCATCGAATTTTGTGTAAAGCTCGAACATTTCTCCGTGGAAACTATTCAGATGATTCACAAGTCTGTAGCCATGGGCAACCAGTGATTGGCAGCTTCATTGTGACAACGTGTCTGCTCATGTATCTTGTCTCCTGCAGAGATTTTTTAGCAAAACATCAAATCACCCAGGTGACTCAAACCCCCTACAGCCCAAATATGGCACCCTGTGACTTCTGGCTTTTCCCAAAACTAAAATCACCTTTGAAAAGGAAGAGATTTCAGACTGCCAATGAGATTCAGGAAAATATGACAGTGCAACTGCCAGCGATTAGGAGAAATATGTGAGGTCCCAAGGTGCCTACTTTCAAGGGGACTTAGGTGTCATTGTCCTATGCACAGTGTTTATTGTATTTGTATCTTCAATAAGTGTCTCCATTTTTCATGTACATAGCTGGATACTTTTTGGACAACTCTCATCCCTCATATATATATATATAATCTTTTATTCTAGAGAGAAGAGAAGGGAGGGAGAAACAGAGGGAGAGAAATATAAATGTGAGATAGAAGCATCAATGTGAGAGAGAAACATGGATCAGTTGCCTCTTACACACCCCCCAGCTGGTGAACCTGCAACCCAGGCATGTGCCATGACCGGGAATAGAAATGACAACCTTTCAATTTACAGGACAACACCCAACCAACTGAGTCACACAGGACAGGCCTAGATTATATTTTTTTGGATAATGTTAGAATGAGAAAGAAAAATGAGTTTAATTGTTTTAATATTCACATAACAATAAACATGTAAAAATTAGCCAACACTTTATTTTGACAAAAACTATGAAATCCATCCTACTAAATATTAATATTTTTTTCCAGATCCCAGAAATACCTCATTGGTCAGTTGTCAAATTACACTAATCAAATTATAATAAGAACAGAATTTTGACTGACCATTTTCAGCACTCTTTCTTTTAGATTGGGTTCAATTGCCACTCTTTCCTACAGCAAATCACCTCCCCATCAAAACAGCATTTCTTAGTTAATTTCTCCCCAAACTAAATCTTAGAGAGACTGTAAGTTAAGAAAAAAAGCCCAGGGTATTGAACAAGGTATATGTATCTATTGACTAATAGTTTTTGCCAGATGTTTTTCATAATAAGTAAATGCTGGCCCTGACCTGTGTGGCTCAATTGGTCAGGTGTGGTCCCGCAAAGCAAAAGGTCGCCAATTCGATTTCCGTTCAGTGTACTTGTCCGGGTTGCCCGCCAGGTCCCTAGTTGGGGGCCTTCGAGAGGCAACTGATCCGTTTCTCTTACACATCTACGTTTCTCTTCTCTCTTTCTTCCTCCCTTCCCCCCTCTCTAAATATACATAAGTAAAATCTTTAAAAAAATAATAAATACATAAAATACTGGAAACCTTTCTCTTTTTTTCAGTATAGGCCATCACAATAAGTGTGATTCTAATGAGATGCACTTCGGAAACTCGCCAAAGCAAAATATCCTGGTCATATAGCAAAGACCCCTATTTCACTAGAATCACAGAAGGTGGAACAGCTGGTTTGGCAACTTTGTCTGTTAAAAATCATCTTATCTGTATTTCTATAATTATTTCCAAGCAGGGCATTTTTAGAGTAAGTTGAGATTTCAAAACTGAATGAAGACAGGGCTTAGAGTGGACTTTACACTTTCCTTAGGTTTTTAGTCTCTTTTGGAAACCCATGTCATAAGAGGGAATAGGCTTGGTGTATTTCTGCAGTGCAAAATCGTCCGTCTGGAAGGCACAGGAGTGAATGAACACAAGGGGTCACCAGCTATTTTCAACATTTTATGCTTTAGGGACCTTTTCTTTAGCTTGTTCTTTGACGTTAGGATGCACGATCCTGCTCATCACAGGAGGAACTGCTCCTAAGGGGCATTCTTCCCACAGGGTTGGCTTCATCGCAAGTTCAAATCCCTCAATCACAAATAAAGCGTTCTAACAAACAAACAAACAAAATAAAAACCCTATTTTTAAATTTTCCTCAAAAAGAAGCAAAGAGGGTACAAAAGGTGACATAAATTAGCCTGGAAAAATAGTTATGAAAACAGCTAAGACGACTTGCGATTATAAAGCCTCCTTTGCGGCTCCTTCCGGCCTACCCACACTGGCGGAGCTGTGGGGATTTAATAACTGTGAAAGCATCTAGAGTTTCTTTCATTGATCACATTGCCTTTTTTCTTTCTAGTTTTTGTCTGCTTAAATGTGAATTTGAAGAAGGTTTGTTGAGGCAGCCCAGGAAGGAAAGGAAAAATATTTAAAAGGCCCAAGCAAACAAACTGTTAAACCGTAAGCAGCGATATACAACACTGCTTTCTTTACATGAGGCTTGGGAGGCATTTTACTGAACTGTCTGAGAAAGAGCTATGTAAAGCTAGGGGATTGAGGGAGTTGAAGTGAGAAGGCACAAAATTGTAATGCTTCCCGGAGTGGTCGAGCTCGGCTCCATCCCCCAAGGCGCCTCCTCTCCCCCTCCCCCACCTTCCTCTAATGAGAACACTTTAAGCCTTTCTCAATGCCCTGATGTGCTCTTACACTGCAGAATCCTTGCATTGCAATGCACAATGCAGTCCGAGGATTTCTAACATTATAAAGACAGAGAAAATGCTTTCTAGACAGCTCATCCAACCCCTCCCCAGAGCGCAGCAGGGATTTAAGTGTGTCTACTTCTACTGAAAGTAAATGCGTGTTTTTGCCCCCAACTAAAAGGGACTTTTTCCCTGTTTCCTGCTCACAAAGGCATCTGTATATTCTCTCCGCATCTTACTCGTACACTGTGGGCATTGTCAGAATTTGGAATTGTAGACCACACACACAGTGTATGCTCTGGGTTTATAATACCTTCACGTTTTATTTCCTCACACACACTGCCCATTATTTTTAAGCTCTTCACGGAGATAAAGGAAATATTTAACCCAGCTAGAAAGACTGGAAGCACAAATTAATTTTAGGAATAATTCTATCACTTATTTTCTATTTTATTAACCATATAGGGATCGAGTATTACATTTTCAAAAAATTACCCCCCAAAACTTCTACCATCCAGCGTCTTTTGACTTAGGTGTAGACTCCATGTTACTAATTAAAATTAGGGTGCCCTTTCCTCCAGGATTTCAAAGATTATGTGGTACATTAAGTGAATAAAAACTCTGAGTTTTATCCCCATGAGAAATACTGTCCAAACACCCACATCCTCCTGTTGCTAAGCCCAAGGATAAACGACAGACAGCAGGGTGAAGACTCCGGTCTGGCGAGCGGTTAAATGATAAGACACCAAACCCCCTTCACACGAGCGCTATTGGTCCCTCCCCTACTGGAAGTGGTATCAACATTTATAATACAAATAAATACAGTGCAATGATGGCTTCACAATAGGAGGGAGTTTTACTTATCTGGTTGAAGGAGGATGCATAAAGGTTTGTAGTTTTAGTTTTTAGGTAATGCTTTTTTTATTGTTGTTAACAGATAGCATCCCCCATACCCAATTCATCTACCGAAACAAGCTCAGAGCGGAAAGTGGAAGAAATGTAATGTTCAATTCTTAAATGTTCATCAGGACAGAGAGCCAGCAGGCTTGATGCCAGGTGGGATTTTATGACAGAGAGATACATAGTGCGGGCTCAGGGTGAAAAACGGAATGCAAATTGTTAACTGGTATCTGGGCAGTGGAACTCCAGCCAAATTTAGGAGATCAACCATCAATACTTGCTCTTTCCTCACTATGTACTAACGTTGATTTGTTTCTGAGAGGGAAAACCTGTCCCTTTCCCTTTGGACAAAGGGAACAGCTTCATCAACCTCAGACTCTCCACCTGACATGGACACGGGGCCAGTTCAGAAAGAAGCAGTCAAGCAGAATGTTGGGCACCTTGAAGGCAGACTGCTGGATGAACGATTTGCTTTTTCCCCCCTATTTGCCAATTATTTTTGGTCTTTGTCACCCAGGTATAATTTCTATCTAACACAATTTATTCGAGTCAGCTAATATTTATTGACTAGCATCTATGCACAAAGAAATTAAGGAACTTACTGGTGACTAGTAAAGGTGTCTGATATTATATTCATGGTCTCCTTGCCATCTGTTGTGCAAGGTTTCTACCCAGAGCTGTGAGAAGGGTGCTTGCTCCCACACAGCTCTCTAGCTTTTTTGATAGATTTGCACCCAGGTTCAAGATTGCCCACTTCCCCTTTTCAAACCAGAAGAGATGTCTGATTTAGTCAAGGAGCATACACAGCCGCTCACAGTTATTGTAAAACTTAGTACAGCATGCAAAGTGTCCCCCATTAAAGGAGGGACCACTCCCACCAGGACAGAGGGAGACTTGACGAAAGACAAGTTTCATCTCCAGTCAAACCCTACCATGGGCTTTTCTTTAATTGGTCATCACATACCCTACAGTGAGTGGCTGCAAACAATGGCTATTATACCAAATATTCTGATTTGTTATGTAGCAACTTAAAATCTAACAAAGTCATGAGAGTAAACACATACATGCTCACACTCTCTTTTTTTCTGAAGAAAGGAACTTCTAACTTCTGCAGAGTTCTATTCCTTTGGTTTTTCTATCAACTAGCTGACTGATTCAGTTCCCTATGCATTTTCTGCACCTGTTTCCTTTAATCTGAATGTTTTGGGACAATCTCTTCAGACCAGAGTGATCTGCATGGGAAGCTCTTAGATTATTCAGCATCCAGGTACTTCTTAATCCCATACTTGCTGTAGTTGCTAAGAAGAACCCTGTCTGGTCTAAATTTGAGTTTACTTACAATTCCACAAAGGAGCCAGTCTAGAGGGAAAGCTGTGTATGCTTTACTCGGGTTTTCAGGCAGCAGTATAGCCAAACATTCCTGACGGGGGCATATTTGCTCAAAGCAGATCTTCAATTTCCCAAGTTTTTAAATTGTGTTTGGGGTTTTATCTTTTCTCTTCCGTTTCCAAATGTAACAGCTTCCTTTTATTGGCTCTTACTTAGCTTGAATGTATTCGAAAATAAATAAAAAATTAACATATGTAATTGGAGACAGGCCTGAAAAACTAACCTGAATGTTTGACATACTTTAAGTTAGACATTCTGATGGCAAAATTCTAGGTCTTAATTGGATATTTTAATTAATCCTCATTGGCAAAACAAAACTTTACTAATAAAAACAAGACTCAAATTTACCTTTTCTTTGTTGAAATCACTGTTATATTTTCAAGGATAAGTCTTGATTGCTTATTGCTACACTATTTCTTTTCAGTCCTTTATCCTAGCTGGGGATGACAGAAAATAGATTCAAAAGGCACTTCACAGATGTACTTATTTTTTTCTGATTATTAATAATCATGGGAACTTTTTATAGAACACCTAAAATTTAAATGCAGCCTAGAGGAAGACAATAAGGCTTTGTGTCTGTTGAGTGAAACCTCCTATTTCCCTTTGTTGTCTGAATGTATTTCACCCTTCTGTCAAAGTGTGTCCACTCTAACCTTTCCTTTCACACTGCTGGCATCTCTCCAGTCTCCAGAATGCCTGTTTGACTCTCCTCTGACACCTTTATCTGATACAGTCACAACACTCCTTTGCATAATGAGCAGGCATTCCTTACCCCTCAGAAAGGTAATTTTTAAAATGTTTAGATTTTTGTTTTCACAGATGTAACAGTATAAATGCAACTTCTGCTCAATTAAACCCCAGTGTCAGGGATGGAGGAGGGGAGGAAGGGTTCTTTTAATAAAAGCAGGGTTTATGCTTATACCTTAAAACGAGATACGCATTTGTGATTTTCCCTCCCCCACAGAGAGAAATCTTTAAATAAAGATGTCTTCATCTGAATTGACCACTGGTTATAAAAGCAAATCTGGTTGGGACTCTGCTGCTTATGCTAAAGGAACATTCCTCCCCATTACAACGGCATTTGCACATTTATAAGAGGAATAAAGAAAAAGATGCATGATACATGTGAAGGAGCCTTCTCTCTGCCATCCAGAGAAAGAAGAACTAAAAGGATTATAAAAGTTCAGATTAAAATGATATAAAATCTAGCATTTGGCTCCAACACTAGTGCCTTGGTCCTCTGAAGCTAATCTGTATGCACTCTGTGACCTCCTCGCAGCGAACCCTGCTAAATATATTATTCCCACGGGGGCTTTCACTGCTGCTTGGTGTCAGAAATCAATATGTATGAGGCGCGTGGATGGGAATTTCTAATAGATCTGCCTGGCCCTGTGCTGCTTTTCAATATCTGCCTTGGACTATTAGTGCCGGCTCGGTGCCTGTGAAATAACCGAGATAATCTTTTAAGGTGCACTGTTAAGGTGGAACCTAAATGTTGCTGTTTCAATTAAAACAAAAATTATATTCATAAATCAGTCAGGACTGTGTAACCTTGTATGAAACTCCAGAAGGCTGATTAGAAACAAGGTGGAATTTAAAGCTTTACGGAGTGAAATGTTATTTTTAACTTCTATTTAGACTTTGGAGGAAGATACTATATTTTAAGGCTAATGATATGCTGTTTGAAAAAAGTATCAAGATTAGAAAGATTTAGGAAGCACAGAGTGCTAAAACCAAATGGTGTTTATTTTCTTTGATTACTGTAAGTGAAAGAAGAAAAAGTCATAATGTATGGAAAGCAAAGTCATTTTTCCCATAACAGATGAGAACACATTAGTATATGGGCCTTTTTTATACAATTTATTCATGCTAAATTATTGCATGGGTGATTATTTTTGGATAACTGCACAAATTAATTTTTATCACCATCATGCAATTATGTCGTGTCATTATTTGTACTTATATCTGTCAGTATAGTTATTCAGAGATAAAAGCGAACACAAAAGTGGTTTATCAAAGTTCCGTGTTCTTCACCCTCTTTGGTGAACATGCTCCCTCTCTCTGCCTGTAGCCCCGCAGCCTGAGCACAGTGCAGGGTCAGCGGCTCAGGTCTGGGCTGTGTCCTGGGAACACAGGGCCAGTCTCTTGAATCTGGCTGTTTCCCACTTTGTTTTCAGGTTAGTACTCAGAGGAAGCTGTTCAGCTCAGTGCCTAGAGGAGTAACTGTTCTAAAAAAAAAAAAAAAAAAGCCCTCATGGAAATAACTGGTTAAGGTGCTTCATTATCATTAGCATGAATAGGGAAGAGGGAAGTGGCCTATAAACCACATAGACGTTAATCTGACTTTTCACACAGCAGGGCTGGGTTCGAATCCCCATGAAGTGTGACAAAAAGAGAGCCCTCACCCAGGGGAGTCACTTTTGGCCACTGTCAGCTCTGTTGCCTTGCAGGGTTGTCACCTACCAAATGTTGAAGAACTGGAATATAACTCTGCTTTTTTTCTTTCTGTCTTTTCCTGCACACTTCACTTAGCACAGCACAATCCACCTGACAACCCTCCAAAACTGCCCTGATGGCTTGTCTGGCCTTCTCTGGATTGTGTGTGAAGCCATAACACGCAATCAGGGATGCGGGGCTGGACAGGCAAACATTAAAAGGAAGCACCAGGCTGGTAACCCTCAGGTCATTAGGAAGCTGCTTCTGCAAAACATTGCAGCCTGCTACTTAAGCTTTATTTATGGTAATGTCAAAGCAATTGTTTGAGGGGGAATAAAAAGTGCATACCCTTTTAAAGAAATACTCATTTTTCTCATTACTTACTGACTATTTTAAAAATATAGTAAAAATTATTAAACTGTGAATCTTACTCATTGTCATATATTCCCTAGACAACATATGAGACAATTCCCTTCTGAGGCAGTTTCTCTTGCATGCTTACTTTGTTTTAGAGATGTTAACCCACAGATAAATTCTTATATGTTCTGTAATTTCACTTCAGAATTGTTAGAAGAAAAAGAAAAGTTAAAAGCACAAGAAACCAAACTAGTCTAAGTTCTTCGTTGAAGAAATGGAATTGCATGTACTAATTCTATTTAAAATATCACCGGAGGCAGTAAATAAAAGGTAATGTTTATAAAGTGTTATACCACCAGAGTCATTTTTTCCTTCATCCAGTATGGAGAAAACGAGCCAGCCAGCCTAATTTTCAAATGGGCACATCACACGAACAGTTACTATCTAGAATGCAGAATCCCCAGCAGATTAATCTGTCTAAAAGTTCCTCCCCCTCCAACTTCCTCCCTCTCTCAGCCCTTCAATTAGAGATCTGTGAAAACAAACAATCTATGTGTTTTCTGCATCTCCCAGGGAGGTGTAATGTTGTGAAGCAGTGGTTATAAGCTTTCAGCAATAGTAAGGGGAATTAGGATGAAGTTTTATAAATGAGGACTTTCAACAATTTTTTAAAAGGTGGGGAGGAGGAGAGAAACAACCACCTAGGCAGTAGTGTTGAATGTCTGCTTCTAAACTGGCTGAATAAGAGTAACTGCTCTTTAAAAAAATCAGTAAAGATAAAATCAGGGTTAAAAGGACTAATTTCTGAAGGTGACTTACCAATATATTGGCTTCTAAACCTAAACCAAGCAAAATACACAGTATAATAAACAGCAGCAATAACAAATGTGTGATAAATATGAGCATAGGCTTAATAATGTTAATGGCACGAAGAAAAAATGACAACATTTTGTTTAATATTTTTGCCCCCATAGTTGGAAAAAATACCATGATGAATCATAATTTTGGGTATTTCTGACAGTGTCACACAATTATAGAGGGTGGGGCAAAGGTAGGTTTACAGTTATTTGTATGCAAAATAATGTAACAATTAATAAATAATAATACAAGACCTAACTCTGTTTCATGTACTCACAGCTGTAAACTTACTTTTGCCCCATCCTGTATCTATCATAAGAGATACTTTTAAGAATCACATTGTATAACATCCTTATCCTCATTAAAATCAATTAATTTTGTAATAGCAAGAGCTCAGTGAGAAACAACTTAGAATTTGTCATGAATCTGTACATCTAGCCAAGGAAACAGAACTCTTTATTTTGGTTAACAGTTTCTCCAACATAGTAGTTAAAATAATCAAATCTTTCTTTTACAGTCAACATTATTAATGTAAACTACACCATCCAGCCAAATGAAGATAATACACACTCAACCATTTCTGTTCCTACCTGGGATTAGAGATAACACAAAACAAAGCATCAAACCATTATATGGGAAGAGTCTGAGCTCATATCATAAAAAGCAGCTTTATATCTTGACATTTTGTGCAAATGTAGAAGAAAAAGCTTTGTTTCACAAGTTCTGTGCTTTCTTCCAATGAGAGGAATATCCTACATAGAGATTTAAGGTGCAATATTAATTTCTGCCTGAATTTGTTCTCTTTTTTTCTGTTCATTTCTTTTTCCTTTATCTCAATATTTTGCCTCACAATAATACATGTTTGACTAAATAGATCACAAATACAAAAAAAGGATAAGAATTAAAGAACAACAAGCATAAGGTAAGTGCGTTGTCTCTCCTTATGAAATTACAAACTCCTTGAGAACATTGAACACTCACTGTCTTCCTTATGCCTCTAGGAATCCAAGTAGGAAGCTTTTATTTGGTATATTTAAGTCTCAAGTCAGTGTGACAGGGAAATCAAAGGGCTAATAAGATGCAATGCCTCCATAGAGTTTATATTCTAATAGAGAAGAATGACCTGAAAACAATATTTAAAGTAGCACATAGGAAATTCAATGTATTCTCTGTTTCTCTAAAGTCTGGTTTTCAGTCTGTTTGACTTATCAGTAACCCCAGTGCAGTCTTACTCTGACACATAATTAGTCACCAGTCAATGTTCAATCAGAAAAAGAGAAGCCACTCAAGGTATTTCCAGGAGACAAGAATTTAATGTCAAGATCTCATTATGAGAGAGTTAAAAAAGCTGTAGGAGGTAAGGAGAAAGATGGGGCTGGTGAAACAATATGAAGATTACCCAGAGAGCAGGGAGCTGCTGCTGTCCCAGGATGACTCACTACTGCTCTGACACAGTTGCAGATGCACCACATCTGGAGAGAGTGACCCAGGAGCAGGTGCTAGTGCTAATCCCACTGGAGGGACTGCCACTGCCACTGTTAGAATGGACATTGCCTGAGCAGGAGCTTGTCTCCCCTACTGCCACGCCACTCTGAGGTATCTCCTGCAGCTGGGAATGGGAAGGGGCAGGCCTCTCTTTTTCTTTTGTCTTCCAAACTCCTACTAATGCCTCTGATTGGCAGAAGCCAACTAGAAGCCAGGGAGCCTAGAAAAGTAGTTTGCAGGCTCTCAGCCTGCTGAAATACAAAGGCAATTAATGAAGGGAGGAAATAAAGCAGAGAGACTAAAGGCAAATACCCAGTGCAGTAACTTTTCAAGTAACATTTGCTGAATGAATCATAGAGGTATATAAAATGAACAAATATAATGAAGGACTGGTAACTAAGCCTAGAATCATGTTTAACTTCAGTGATTTCCAAATGTTTTGGCGCAAAACCACTAGTTTTTCTAATAAAATTTGAATAAAAACAACTAATATATATTAAGTGACCAAAGCAGGCAAGTCAATGATAAATTCATATGTATTATAATGCAAGTTATAAACTACTAAGAAGTTGTTAAGAATAAAAAAAAACTGTTTCAATAATGAAAACTTTTCATATTAGGGATTCTAAATGATGCTTGCAGTCGGGATCCAGAAAATTCCAGTAGAATCTTAGGAGACTTCCTGAAGCATCTGTGCAGAAGACTAGTCTCAAGGAGCATTTGGAAATTTCTGTTCTGTCAAAATGATATATTTGTAGATATTCCCAAATTATAGC
Organism: Tonatia bakeri; assembly: GCA_004024845.1. NCBI lineage: Eukaryota > Metazoa > Chordata > Mammalia > Chiroptera > Phyllostomidae > Tonatia > Tonatia bakeri. Next base: position 99,052 of record PVIA01002183.1, read on the forward strand.
AGTTGTCAAAAAGTTCATAGCACTAACAGTATTTCACTGCATCAAATATTAATTTTAATAGAATTCATCATAATAGAGATGTATATATGCCCAGGTGATATTTAGTTTATCAAAACTTATGAGTACATGTAGTAAAAGCTTGGAATACAATGTCCTATATAGTGGGCAGTCAATAAATTACAGTTATCTACAACATTTAGTACACCCATGTCTATTTATAGAACCTGAAATTTGCAGGGCGTCTGACTCTGCCTACATTGCTCCTCTGCTCAAGTAACTACAATGTTTCTCTAAAGCCCACAAGGTAAAACAACAAATAATGAGCTGGCCTAGAATTCGAAGACTTCTAATGTCTGAAATGTAATTAATATTTCAATCCTATCTTTTGAGATTTATTTACATTAATCCTCTGCTCCAGTTTATTGGTCCCTGAATATTACTCACATCCTTTGCCTTTTCACCTTCAATCAAATGTTTCTACTTATTCTACCCCAGGATGCCTCAAATATTCACACCTAAATATGCTGCAGTGGCCTTCACTGGGATTCTCATCCAGTGTGAGAAGGCGTGTGCACGCATGTGTTCTAAAAAATGTTGAATTAATTTGAGACAACCTTGTATCGAAATTCAAATTCAAGTTAACTTTAAATGCACAGGAAAGATGGCATGCCCATGAAGCCATGAAGGAGACTACGGTGCATGTTTTACTCATATGCACCTATGGCATAGCTTAGTGCCCAGTGTCTGAATTAATAACATTAATATTAATTAATATTTCTTAAGTTTCAGACATTTTAAAACTTGTAACTCATAATTTCTATACATGGATAAGCCTCTCCCTCTCTATCCTCACCATGGGTAGACATAAAAAATAAGTCCAGACCCTTTCTTTAACTGAACTCAGAATTACTTTCATACTCCTGCTCAACACAGTGTGCGAAGCAACCATTATTCATTAGAATGAAATAGGAGATATTTATTTGCCATCTATTGATATTTGACAGGTCTTTTGAATATGGCAATAGTATTTTCATTCAACATTTAATGTTAGTTTAACATTTTGCTCACCAACTGGACTATAATTCCTGTGAAGACAGGAACAATATCCATCTCCCCAGCCTATGCAGGGATGTGCATATACTAGGTAATAAATAAATATTTGCTTAAAATGATGAAATCCACGCAGAAGCAGAAAGCTGTAGTTCCAGTGTATTTTGATTCATTTTTACAATGTAACCATATCAATAAGTGTGCTCAGAAGATGCTAAAAATTACAGTAAAACTTCTTCCTGTTACTGAATGTTATGTTTCCATATAGCATGCTCAGCTGAAATTCCTGACACAAATCTCTTGAGGATCACAGTCGAACATAAGCCCATTTGTAGTGGTTATGTACTCTCCTGCTGTCCCTCTCCCTTTACTTCTGTATTATTCTACAATTTGAGATTTCTTTCCATGTTCTTAAAATATAATAAAGAAAAACAGTTACAGTGTTGTTGTGTGTGAAAGTCACACACATTATTGTCCAGTCTTGAAACTGACAGTGTGATCAGCTCTTCTTTAAATACCCTATGAAAATAAGTCTTCATAGGATGGAGCTATGACTAAATATTAATGTAATTAGCAAGACAAGGGAAAGGGATATGTACTTTTACTAACAAAAATCAGATAGGCTCAGGTGTGAATATTCCAAACATAATCACATTGTCACTAAGCAAAACGCTATCACTTGACTCTGTAGCTAGGAGCCACAGGGCGACAGCAGCTGCACTGTGACCAAAGAACTCTCTTCCTGTGTTTGAAAGTTGCACAGCTCTCTTAGAAAAAAAATCCTCTTTTTTAAATCATTTTCCAGTGTGCCTCTAAAAATATCTGGAGGGAAGAGGCTGACTTACAAAGTTTGGAACAGACTGTTTCTCCTATATTCTTTCTTTCATAAAAATAATGAGTTTGATAGCAGTTAATGTTTCAAGATGAGTCCAGCCAGGATCCTTCCAGCAAACTCTCATTCATCAAGCTCGGCTCCTCTATCCTATCTCCTTGTAGCTAGATAATCCTTTTCCCTGTTTGGCTCAGAGAACTTTATACATACTACCTCATTAAATTCACAGGGGGCTGTGTGAGCTGGAGGGAAGGCAAGTAAACCACTACAAACCTGGGAACATGTTGCCAAGTGTCAGCAATGCACATGTGCCGCTTAAGCAACTGAGTTTGTAAACCAACGTTTTCAATGGTTTCTTTTTCTCTTTCCTTGGTTAATGAGTTCATCGGGCCTCATATACCCGTATTATAGACAGTCAAAATTAAACAGAAAGTTTATTAATTCTCTAGGAGTGATCTTTAGTATATATATGTAATTACATACCATCTGAATTAACTAGCTACTCTGGACTAGCTTTGTATTAAATAAAGTGAGATTAGTAGCAATAAGTAAACATTATCCCAACTCACCAGATACATGAGTCTACTAGATAACTGCTCTGTCCTCAGGATGACTTCTGTTGGTGAACCTAAACTTTTTTTACATCTTTATATTTGTAACTAATCTGTATACCTGATAAAATATTCTTCATTAGTTAAACTGAATACCATGAAAAAATTATGACAAATTCAGAAATATTCAGAAATACAATTTCAGGAAATAACTATATATTGTAAATATACATACATATGTATGGCAATGTTTCCAATGTTTCATATACATAAATCAGGAAAACAATGAAAACACATTGTAAGAAAGAATCCCAAACAGGTCTAAAAAGTATATAATGGATATTGCTGAATGTACTTTCTGAGGTTATGAACCATGGTATTAGAATCGTGTATATAATGCAATTATAAAGTGGAGGTAGTAGGCTTTACCCAAATTTCTGCAGCATGTGACCAAATTTTTTCTTCCTATTGACTTTCCTGAGACCAATTTTTTCCTAGATACTCTCTAGTATACTTTTACTTTCCATTTCACTGAACTTTTAATTTCACACAGCCAATCAGATTTAAGTAAGTGAATCACTCCATTTGGATTAATAATAAATATACATCAATTGACCTCTGTAATAAGTACGACATAGGACCTGGAAATTGAGAAATGCAATATACTGCAGTCATCAAAGAGTTTAATTCTCCTTGAATTCATCATCTGTATTTCCACTTTTCAACCTACGTCTACTTGCCCTGTCTCAACAAATACCATTATCACTATCGCTCCAGTTGGCTCAAGCTATAATAGGTGACTCCTCTCTCTTCCTCCTGGTCCTCCACACAACTTGAAAAGTCCTGTTTATAATGCCTCTTTATCAATTCTTGCATCAAACTCACTGTCACTACCTATGTCCAGGCCATCATTGTCTAGACTGGAATCTAAATTATTTGCCAGCTTTAAACTTCTTCTATCTAATTCATTTGAACAATTTTGTACAAAGCTGTCTACTCAAAGTTTAAATATGATATGTCTGCACTTAAATTCAAAAACTTTCTCTAGCACTGCATTTTCTTCAGGATAACATCTAAGCATGGAATAAAATGTTCTTCACAAAATATTCCGCACTGCTCCTAGTTCTCTCCAACCTTATGTTGCATTTTACTACTCCCATGCATGGAAGAAGTGTGTATATTCATTAAAACCCATTCATTTTTCAATTGTTCACAGAGCTAGACTATATTTCCCAGCATCCTTTGCCACTAGTTGTACCAATATGACAAAAATCTAACCAATGGGATGTGAACAGGAACAATGTCTCCTTTGAGGCAGAGTGGTTAAGACATGGGTGTATCTTTCTTAGTGGTGGCTTTTTCCATCTGTCAGCTAAATAAAAAGAACTTCGAGGGCTTCCAAAGGTAATTATATAAGACAAAGAAAGCATGCATCCATGAATTATTGCATGGAAGACTGCCCCTCCAGGAATATTGGCAATGGCTTAGAAGGTGTGATCTATCACTAATAGCACTTCAAATCCCCTTAGTTTATGCACTATGTTATAGCCTGACTCCAGTTACCTACTTTTCCTGGAATGTTTCAGGTGTTCACTCTGTTCCACATTTGGTACATGCTGTTGATCATCTATGATTCTCTGTCCTCCATGTTCCTTTAATTTCTCTCACTTCTGACAGATTGTCAGATTTCAGACTAACCTTTAATTCTTCTAAAAGCTACCCTTCCCCATGGCCAAATCTGTACTCCTATCATGGAACTTCATAACACCCTATGCCTACCTTATTGAAGTACTTATCCCATGCACTCTATTATAATTGTTTATTTATCTGTCTATTCCACTAGGTCTAGCTAGCTACCTTTTCAAAAAGTGGGCCTGTGACTTGTTCATTGTTGTATATTTACTGAATATATTCTTGTATTTATTCAATTCATAACTATTTTTGATACTTTATATACCAGGTACTATGCTAGACAAAGTAGATTTAATAGCAAAGAAAATAATTAAAGTCCTTGATGGAACTGAAGAGCATTATGATAAGTGAAGTAAGCTAGGAGTTGAAAGACAAATACCATATGATCTCACCTATTACTGCAATCTAATCAACAAAACAAGCAAGCAAAATATAATCAGAGACACTGGAATAAAGAACAAACTGTCAGTAACAAAGAGGAATGAGGAGGGGGATAACAGGGGAAAGAAGGGGAAGGGTCATCAAGGAACATGCATAAAGGACCCATGGAAAAGCCAAAGAAGGGTAGGACCAAGGGTGGGAGGTGGGAGTAGGTGGGGAAGGGAAAAGTGGTGACAGGAAAATGGAGACAACTGTACTTGAACAATAATTATATATATATATATATATATATATATATATATATATATATAATTTAATAAGATATAAAATAAAATCATTTAAAAATAAAGTCCTTGCCCTTATAGATATTATTGTATAGTAAGGAAAATAATATAAATTGTGATAAGGGCCAAAAAGGAAAATTGCATAGCAAGTAAAAGAGTATCAGGGATGGGAGGACTAATGTGCATGACCTTATATTTTGAAATACAGTTTTCTCTAATTCTGTGGGCAGCTTGCCTCAATCATAATTTGTAAATAAGAGAATGAGGTCAGTATGACGTGTAAGCTGTACTAGTTCATGCACATTTTTTTTCTGCAGTGTGTTACTACTGTTTTTCCTTCAGGTTCCCACACAGCTGAGCCCAGCAGTTGTGTACTGGGGTATCATCCTGGGAATGATGCTCATTCACCTTGAACTTTGGTTCTCAGCTCAGTCTGGGCACATGCTGTGCCTTGGAAATGTATTGCACAGTCTCTGATAGGTGTACACTTTTCTCTTATCTCAGCAACCTCAGCCTTTTGTTAAAATTCTTCCATAAATCTACTATTTTCACCTATTTTTGAAGGGTAAATCTCCTGTATATTTACTCTAGCAGCTCATGTATAAAGAACTTAACACATCTTCTAAACTGTCAATATTTTTATTAGGATTATTACTGGGTTTTTTAGTGCATTAGTGACAAACTTTATTTGTTAGTTTCACACAACTATGAAAGTTTCAAGTGGTCTACCCCAAGACTATCCTTTTATATGCTCTGCTGTTCTTCTGTAAATGCTATGGACACAAGTTTTTTAGGAACCTATACCTTGTGTTATAACAGAAACATCTTCATTCCTCTTAAACTGCTCCCTTGGTGTTCCCTCTGGAAATTGATAGGTGTCCTGCCCTTGCCATACACCAACCATTGGGCATGTCATTTGACTCCGTCTGTGTACTGAAACCCTGTCCAAATCTACTTGTCTACTGTGAACTTGGCCTCTCCACCCAACTCAGAGAGAATTTTCTGTACTAGCCATTCTGTCACTAACAGAAATGAAATGTGGAGAAGACAATTCAGCTTATCATCTTACAGTGACAGAGCTCTGTGCCTGGTTTCTTTGTGACGCTGGGTAATGCCACTATATCAGCAGCCAGCTACTCGGGAAATCTTGGAGTAATTGTCAACTCATCACGGTCCTTTGTTCTGTAGATCCATTTTCTTTAACTTTTGCTATAATTGTACTTATACTTCCCAAATACGGTCCTTCTCCACTATGCTTTCGCTTTCCTTCTTACGTGTTTCATACTAAAATCCTCTCATTATCAGGCTTTGTGTGTCCATTTACAGCATAACATTGGAAAATGAATGAGTTGTGGGGCCAGACAGACCTGCATCAAAACTTTACTCTGTGAGACTTGGAGCAGATTGTTACACCTGTCTGAATCTCTATTTTCTCATATGCACAATGGGAACAATAATGCTTATTGAACAGAATTGTTATGATGTTTGAATGACTACATACAAATTAAAATGCATATGTCAAAACCCCTACATAAAAAGACCAGAAACAAAGAGTTGAACAAATATTTGTCAAGAAATTTAAAGAATTAGTATTATATTTTTAAATGTTTTACGAGCTGTTAGGAAAGACTGACAGCCGGGTAGAAAAATAGACCAGTGGTATGAATTGATACCTAAAGAAACTAAATATAAAAGATTAAACTTAGGGAAAGATTGTAATCAGACTAGTAACCAAATGCCAATTAAAACATCTATAAGATATAATTTTATCATAAAATTAGAGAATAATAAAATAAGAAAATGTAATATTGACATGAAGATGTATTAAATAGAGACACTAATGGTTAGTTTAATTGATACATATTATCTTGAAATCATTTTCACGGGTTTTATTGGAGCATTTGCTTTTTTAAAATTTTGACTTAGTAAATACATTTCCAGAAAGTTCATACCATTGGAATTCTCAGAATTCTTCTTAAAGAGCAGGAAATACAAAATATAAGGCAACCTTGCCAAGAAATTATGGTATATGGGATTATATAGCTAAAATAATTTCTTAGCTAGTGTTCTTTGAAAATGAAAGCACTTTAAACAGACATTTAGTGTGCCTTGGTCCCACTTTATGTGATAGGTTTACTATGTAGAAATCAATTAAAATCTAACTGTGAGATGTTCGTGCATTTATATGCATGAAACATGCTCACTTTGTTTAGCATATAATCAAGAGAATACTGTTCAAATATGTATTTTAAGCTAGGTTACCAGATGTCTAGCAAAAACAGAAAATGTCCCTTATGCCTGTTTTCATACCCTTTTGTTGCATAGTCTGAGAAAAACTTTCAGCATCTAGAGTGTTTGCTATTCTTTTACTTTTTTTATTTTTACAGTTCTTCATTTGGTAATTTTAGAATGTGAGGTAATTGTTTCTTGGATCCATCTCATTCCTAGGATAGCCCCGCTCCAGTACTTCTCCACATTAACCACCAATTCAATCCGGTGACTATCTTAATTTTTGCTATCCGTAATCCCTCTTATTCTCTTTTCCCTTAACTTAGATTCCATGTTACGTCATTGTAATTGCTACATTCCCTGAACATAACTCCCTTGCCCCTTCAGTCTCTTCACAGTTCTTTCCTGCCAAATCTATTTACATTAGATGGCACCGGAGATTCCTCTGGTGATTATGGATTAAGGAAAACTCATAGCCATGTTGACAGGTTTTACTTTTAATCAATGACCACAAGCTTCAAGTGGTCAATCCTTCACATTTCCTCAGTCAATTTACCTTCCTGTTCTCCTACGCTTCTTTTCTGTGTTTTCCTCTCCTTTCTGTTCCAATTACCAACACCCCATTCCATGACTCTCAGGTGATGATTTTGTTTCCTATTTTAGTAAGCAAATAGAAGCAATTGGAAAAGAGCTTCCCATCCTCTCACCACTATATGTGTGTCTAATTTGATGATGGTGGCATTGTGTCAGATTCATTTCTTCTCATCTGCAGACTGAAGCAAGCCCACATGATGAGTCTACTTTTATTCGATCTCTTTCCTGAAAGGTAACTTTAAGGCTTCAGCAAAATGCTTGGAAATTGCATTAGAAATGTAGAAGAGCTTTTCTTATTAACTATTTTCCTTGAGTAAATCATGACTATCTCCAATGTTTCCTGTGAAAGTCAGCCATAAATTATTATATCATGGTATCATCTATCTAGTAAGAATATTCCAGTTTATGGATCATGTTTCATAATGTATAGCATTAACATTAATCTAAGAACTCTTATCTTTGCATTTTCCTTCACAAGGCATTTTTAATTCATTGCCTTAGATTACGACTCAGGAAACTACTATGGAATTGTGAAAGAGGAACTTGGTACAAATGCCCTTTTCTTTTTCCAAATTAGTTTCAAGATCTATACCCTTGTGTAATACTGAACTGTAAGTGGACATTGTGACAGTTCTGAAAGACAAATAGGCCAGTCTTTGGATCTCTGGTTCTTTGAACTCAGCTGTAATGGGCCATCATGTGCAATTGTCAAATGAGAGTGAGACATTACTACAGTGGCAGTCAGAGTGAGTACACAAAGGACAAAGCTAGTCTAGGTTAAACAAGTGACATTGTAAGCAGTTTTCAAATAGGTAAAATTTATGAGGTTGCATTCCTCAAATTAAATCTTTTAAACAATGGTACAATATAGAGTATAGATAAACATTTTGAACACTAGAACCATTTTAATGGACCCCAAGTGTCCTTTATCTATCTTTGTTCTTATTCTTTATTCTTTGCCCAATGTTCCTAAGTATTGGGAAAAGAAAGCAATAAGGTGGCAGTATGAGTACTAGAAAAAATTAAAAGATTTGAATTATAGTTTCATTTGTACTAGTTTATGGTGTTGTAACTCTCTAAGCCATAATTTCTTTATTTGTGAAATCTGGAAAATAAGATATCTATAACCCAGCTATATGGTACTTATCTAAAATATATGAAAAATTAACTACCAAAATGCTTAGCATACTCTGAATATTAAATAACTTTATTTTTTGAATAATTACATACATTTTGCTTGTGCTATCCTTGCCCTTCTCTTGTTAAGTGAAGCACCCTTCCCAAGCCCCCTCAACCATTTCCATAGCAGCAGCTACATTTATTTTGTGGTGGTGTTCAAATCTATATCATTGCTCCAGAGTTCTTCTGAACTCCAGTTTCCACATTTGAGTGTCCCCGAGAAAGCAGAACTGTCTTTTCTTATTATTTCATGCCCAAGCATACCCTCCCCTCACACTGAAGGTCTCATGAAATAGATCTCCCAGCCACCACGCCAGGCACCCAGCGTCATCCTGGGCTCTCTTTGTCCTCCATCTCCATTTCTGAGACGCGGACAATTTTGAGCAGTTCTGCCTTTTACCATCTCTGTGTGCTATTATTTCTTTAATTGCTGTCTTTCTTCTTCCCTTATCTTTGTTCTTCATGTCTCCAGTCTTGTTCCCCTTCAAATGGAACCAAAGTGCTCTCTGTAAGGACAAACTTACTTTTCCACTATTTAGCATACCAACTTCTCTCCCTTCACATATAGAATGAGATCTGAATTCCTTAGTATCACATATTAGACCCTCTGAGATCTTCAGACTTTTCTAAACGTACGTGCTCGTTCCCATGATAAGCTGTGGCTATTGTGAGTTTGCAGTTGTCAGCACATGTGGTAATATCTCAGGCTCTCTTGCTTCACCAGTTCTGTTCTCCCATCTGAGAACTGCCTTTCTGCCCTAGCCTCAGCCCAGACCTTTCATCGATCAATTGATAACAACTTCTTGTTTCCAAGCATCACTCAAACATTATTCCAGAAAGCCCTCTCTGATACTCTCTTCCCACATAGAACCAGTCACTGTTTTTTGTATGTGTGACCTCTCTGCATGTCCTTAATTTGCAATCCATTTATGTGTTTACATGGTTGATTCCGTTTCCACAGTTCAAGTTCCTTAAAAGCGACACCTATATCTAATTCTTCCTCATGGTGTCCTCAAAGCCTCTATCAGTTAGTTCAGAAGACAGACGCTACACTGAAAGTTTGTGATCTGAGGAGTGTTTAATAATGAAACTTATGTTAAGAGATGTAGCTGGAATTTGGGAGGTCAACAATGGATAAGTCAGAACTTAGAAGCTAGCATAGAATATAGCCATACTGAACAGGATAAGAGGAGGGAGTAATTGTGGAACCCAGAGAGAGTGGTTACGTGAGCAAGGCCTTCTGTGGCACAAGAGCTGTGGCTTTGTCTACAGGGATGCCTCCAGCCCGAAGCAAACCCGACAGGGAGAGAATTAAGGTTATAAACACATTTGCTTCAATATCCTTCCTCCCTGCTCCTAGGTTCCCGTTTTCTGAACCCAACCCAGAGGCTGGGGAAATGCAGCCTATTGATGTAATCCATGTAGATAGCATTTGGGGTGGGGTGGGGTGGGGTGGGAGTGGGAGGAGGCAGAGCACCTTGGAACAGCAAAAGAAAATGTACTACAGTGTCTCAAAGGGCTAACAGATACTAATTGCTTAAAAGTGTACATTGAGTGGAAATTTATTGAATGATTATTCATGTGCCTTTGCAACTTGTACAAAATGGACAGTAAGGAGTTAAACACAAATGCTCTGAAATAGCATTTCTGCCAGCTTTATAGAGGATTATGTTGTGCAGCCACTTAGCTGCTTCAGCAGAGAAATGCTTTAAAGGGAAAGAACAGGCAGCGCTGGAGAGAAAGGTTTTGTCATATTTCCTGGGGGAGAAATGTATTCCTTGTGGTTTTACCCAGAAGGTGGTCTTTTCTGACAAAATGGTGATGTTTACAGAGGATAGACGGAAAAAATTAGGAGGGCCTGCATATGACCACAAATAAACAAGTAGACAAAACAAGAAAGATATCTAAACGAGGATGCCAACAGCACAAGGATAAAGAGAAGTAGGTTTTAGTGATAGGTGGGCAGAAGCAGCGGCATGTCTAGAAAGGAAGGAGAAGATGGAGAAATAAGGTGAGATAATAAGGATTTACTGCAAGGAAAGCAGGCAGTGGAATCAGCAGGAAAATGAGATATCTGCAGAAGGAATCTGTAAATCTCCCACAAAAGTCATAACAACTGTGAGAGCCTTGGAATAGCATGTCTGCCAGCTCGGAAGATTGTCCAAAAAATGACAGCCTGCAAAGCCAGCAGGATCTGCAAGGACAATGTGGGCTCTTAAGGAAGACAAGGAAATAAGACAGAAGCAGGAGAAAATCTGGACCCAGGCTGTCCACATATAAATGAATGCATTCCTCATAACTGGTTACAGACAGCTTTTATTAACTATATGTGTGCAAATTGACTTCTTGTTGAACTGATTATCATTTTTATGCTCTGTAAATATGGAACTACTTCTAAATAAAAGAGATAGTTGATTAAGGTTCTAGGGTTCTAATCATGAGGTGTAATAATATCCCAGCCAGGCACTGTCTATGAAATAAATGCACAACTTCATCAACACTAGGGAGGAAAATTTATATGAGGCAGTGTGAGAGTGTTCGAGAATGTGGGCTTCACATCAGACAAGCTTTATGTCAGTTCTTGCTCTACCAATGAGCAGCTATGTGAACTTGTTTCTGTCTTAGCTTCCTCTTCTGTAAAATGAGGATATACAATCCCTTCTTCAGAGATTTCCTATGATGATTAGAAGAGTTAAGACATTTTAAATTATATGTAGTTAATGAATGTTAACACAATGCCTGGCACATAGTATGTGTTGAAATACTAAATTAGTATTAATTATAACAGACCCTACGTTTCACTTGTTTTGCATGCAGTTGAAAGTATAAAACTCGCTACAGTTTGAAGTTTGCATAATATAACACAATTTAAGACATTATTACAAATAATTATTTATGGTATAAGGAAATTCATTCATAAAGTAGTTTGAATGTAGCAATTTGTAACACATTACAATGCCACATTCATATTGGATTGGTGGCTCATCATACAGCATTATGTTTAAAGTGATAGATTAATCCACAATATTATTTCTTAATTAACTATAGGTCAGTTCTAAACTACAATGTCCTCAAATGTCCCAGTTTTTTAAGCCCTGTTTTTCTGGAGTTATATGATTTTAACAAATAAGAGTGTAGAATACCATATTTGTATTATCTAAATCTCAGGGTTTTTAAAAATATTTTATTTATTTTTACAGAGAGGGGAAGGGAAGGAGAAAGAGAGAAAGAGAATCATGGATGTGTGGTTGCCTCTCCTGTGGCCCCTACTGGGAGCCCAGCGTGGCCTGCAACTCAGGCACGTGCCCTGATGGGGAATCAAACCAATGACTCTTTGGTTCACAGGCCAGTGCTCAATCCACTGAGCCACACCAGCCAAGGCTCCTAAATCGTAGTTTTAAGAGTTATTCCATTTTACAAATAAAGTAATTCTTTGTATGCATACTAGGTGTTTACATTGAAATTTTGAGACTAATAGGTGAGACTTATTTAGATAAAAAATATATGTCAGGAATCAAAAACATGGAAATAAAACATTTTTATGAAAACATTTTTAAAATTTTTATTTTTTTATTTTTAGAGAGAGAGTAAAGAAGGGAAAAAGAGAGGGAAAGAAACATCAACTTGTGGTTGCCTCTTGTGCACCCTCCACTGGGGCCCCACCCACAACCCTGGCATGTGCCCCAACTGGGAATTGAGTCAGCAACCCTTTGATTTTCAGGCCGGCACTCAGTCCACTGAGCCACACCAGCCAGGACAGAAATAAAATCTTAATAATTGATCACTTTTAACTAAATTAAAGTTTTTGTAAATATAACTGATTCACTTAGCTGTAAAATGAACAAGTATTAAATATCACATTAATGAGTGTGAGCCACGAAAAATACTGTAACACATTCCACATTCCCATACCACATTTCCCAACCATTTCCTCCAACAAATGAAATTTCTAGTCTTTTGTGTGGGGGGTGCCTTAGGCACAGAGAGGATCAAATACTTAACTGAGATTATAGAGCAAGTTAAAAAGTGACAGAACCAAGATTTACACCTAGGCTATCTGGCTCTAGAATCCACACTCTACACCATGATTGTATGGCACAGAAATTGTATTTTGGCTAAAATATAAACCTGATGTTTCTTTTTACATAAAGTCCATAAATGTGCCGCTTTCTCCCACCATGTTCTTTGCCTGTACTGTTGAACCTGTTGCTTGACTGTGTTTTTCTCACTTGGCTGCTATTCGCCCCTGCGACTCAGCTCGGTCACAGCCTCCACCAAGACTTCCTGGAGATGCACAGACGGCACCGCCGTGTGCTCCCAAGTGCTGCACGGGCAACTCCATCCGCGTTGCTTATCCACCCCTCCTCCAACAAAGTTCTCACGCTGCCCTGCGTCAGGCCGGCGGCCAGGGGTATCGTTTACATTGCTTGTTACAAAAACTTTGATCACAGTCCTTATTCAATTTTGCATCTCACAAATCTGCTAAAATAGCTGGTACACAGTGCACTTAATATTTTTTAACTGAAACAAAGAGTAATATGTTGTATCTAAGTTACCTTAATATCAATAATCCATAGCAACAGAGAAAGCCGTTCAGAAGACCAAGAAACAACAGGCAGAGATTCAGAAAGAACTGTTATCCTTTGCTATAACTGACTTCCTATAATTTATTTAATTAATATGATCAAATATTTTTAAGTACTTTTACATGTCAAGCCCCATGTTAGGTACCAAGGAAATATAGGCATCAACAATGAGTAAGGTTTATTTCTGGCTCACAAGGAGCATATAGTCTCTTGGGAATAGTAGTGTATGCACCAGGCCTCTTAAAATGAAAGTGGTAATGACAACATTAATAAAGTTAGAAGAAGAAAGCACTTTGAACTAGAGTAATTAAAGTGTACTTCCAAGAAGAGAAGGCATCCAAATTTCACCTTGAATATATAGAAATCTAATGGGTAGCAAAAAGGAATCTCAAGAACAAAGAGGACCCTAAACAGAGACATTGTACAGGAATAATATTTTGAAACATTAACTAAGATTTGCCTCTGGTAATGTATTTCCTTTTCTCGTTGCTTCCTTCCTTATTCCTCCTCTCACATTAGGGGAGAGATAGGATATTACAAAACACGAAGAAAAACCTTTAGAATTTCAAAAACTTTTAAGTCTCAAAAGGCAAGGATTTTGCAGTGAAAGAAACTAAGCCCTGAACCATTCAAGGCACAAAGTTTACGCCATAAACAAGGAATAAAGAAACAGACCTCCCCACTCAGACTAAATAAAGATTCCACAAATTGAGGGAAATGGGAGATAACCCAGGAGGAAACTAAGGCTTAGAAGCTGTTAGGTTCCTAAAAAGGGCCCTGTACTCTGCCCTACCTGAAATTTGGAAGGTATAATTAAACCCTTGCGATTAAGACGACAAAAACAGGATGGGACCTATTCAAGCCCAAGGATCAGAACGAGAAGAGCCAGGCTTGATCAAGCACTTAATAGGACCAGGCATTATTCTTACCAAATTTTGAGTCATAACCGGATTATAAGGGATTTGCCATAATAGTACCACCATTTTCTAGATAACAGAACGTGGTTACATAGAGGTTAAGTAATTTATCCGAGGTCATTCAATTAAAAATGGCAGAGCTGTGTTTGAATCCTGATAGTCCAATTCTAAATAGTGTTCATAATCATTGCTCCATCTAAGGAAGACACAAGATTACCTAAGATTTAGTTTCTAACACCAGCTAGGATTAAGGATCAACATGAAATCAAGTTCAGTTACAGAAAAAGAAAGAAAGCTGCATTTTTTGAATGACTGAACTGTGGACATAATGATAATAATAATGATAGGTTTCACATGAATGATCCCTTTTAATATCACCAATGGCTCTGTGAATCAGCCATTATTATAAATTGAAATATGGAAAAACGGAAGATCATGAATGTTAACTTGTCAAAGGTACCATAGTAGGTGGCCTGGCAGTATTTGAACTTAGACAATCTAACTCCAAAATGCATTTGCTCAGTGGATGACTAAGTCATCCATTTCCTTCAGGAAATGACAACTGTGGTTTCCATGAAAATGCACTGCTTACATTTCCTGCGATGGGGAACACGATCGACTGAGAGACCCCGCTATTGTCCCTCTAGGTCTGTCTCTCCTGCATTCTAACGCTCCACCTCCTATGGGTCGCTTCCATCCAATGACTGGTCTTAGCAAGACAACACGGGGGACTCCTCCAATGTGGATTTTGGCTCAAGGCAGCCCCTTGGTCTAATGAATCCTTATTGGAACTGTGCTGCAGTTGGAGGCTCTTCCTACCTAATTCCCTTTCCTCACTTGTCTCCTCCCACAGCTGTCAAATCTATATCACGGTTTGAAACTTTTCCTCACCTTATGCTGCCTCTTCACCCAATAAATCTCTTGCATGTCTAGCCCTCCTTTGGCATTTACTTTTCTGGCCACCTCAACTCATGCAAGTGGTACTGACAGTGATTTGAGAGAACAAGTGGTAAGATGGGGATTGGGTTAGGGCTCACTAACCAACCATTCTGAGTGGAAGGAGGGTCACAGAAAGTCCCTAGCATAAGGCCCAATTGCTGAAGACTTTCAAGGATATGATGATTTGCCATTCAGGTATGATGGTTCAGGCATTTGAAAGAAGGTAGAGTTCACTGCTTAATGCTAAATTGTATTGCTATCGAGACTTTAGAGAGGGTGAGATACAAAGGGGAATTAACAAATAGTAAGTATGATAGCCAGACAGATTCTTATTGCCTACAATAAGCCTTTGTCTCCTAAAATGGAAAAGCAGACAGCTAAGTAGCAGACGAAATAGCAGAGTTCCAGAGACCTTAGAGTACCCAGCAAAGGAAGATCTGTTATGTTAAACTCAGGGACCTGGTTGGGAAAACCTGGGATCTTAAAAAGTAAAAAGATAGGGTTACGTGGATGCCCCTGATGACGGCTTTTCACTGACTCCCCAAAGCTTACAGAGATAGCTTATAGGTTCCCCTCATTGTTAGAATATGTTACAAAGACCACTATTCCTACAAGGCAATGGATGTCCCATAAAGACTGCCCCCTCCTTCCTGGCTCCCAGGACCATGATTAAAGTTATATGCCAGAATTACGTAGCTGGGTGTCAATAAGGGAGAGAAAAGACTATATTGGAATGCACTTGTAAGATTTAGCTAACATGTACCAGCAAGAGAAAAGTAGCCCTGGAATTGCATTTAGAAAGTGCTTTAATTAGGAGCCCCAGGATATATAATATTGGATAAAAAATAAATCATTGACTTGCGGGGAAGGGACATTTCCCCCAGATTGTGCATCCTGACCAAAACTGTCAGGGAATGGGCAAATCCTTCTTGCTTGGATCAGCTTTAGCAGATCCTCTTTGGAACTGTGCTACAACTCACCACTTATCCTGCACTCTCTTCACACAAATGTCAGGCATCTACTCCTTTCTACAACAGACTTCTGGTACCTCTAATCCTGTCTTATTATCTGCTTCTAGGTGGACCTATAGTACCACAAAAACTGAACAGAGCAGTGGGTTTTGTAGGAGCAAAATAGGAAATGGGGCTGAAAACTAAGGTCTAGATCTAATCATGTACCTTAAAAGCCAAGGTGCGAAACAATGTTTTCACTCCTCATTAAGGTGTTGTTGTAAAACACTAATGAAGATTTATAGTAAATATGTAACATAAATAATTTTTTTATAGTATGTGTATAAAAAATAGAGTCAGGGTAGGGGAAAAGGACTGGGAATCAAACATATGAAAAGTAAATTTTTAAAATTTGAGGTAATAATGCATATACCATTTGTGTTGATAGGTGAGATTTTTATATTCAAATGCTTAACTCAGCCAATGGCAAACAATAGGAGTTAAATCCCTTTTATTTTTGTCTAGGAGCAGTCCCAGAAACCCAAAGACTCATTAGGAGGCTCTGTCACTCACCTTTAGCTGTGTTCTGATAAAACAGATGATGAGAGAAGAGTCTATTTAAGAAAAGTGAATACATTCACAAACAAATGCATTTCACTTTCAAATGATGCAACACACATGCTGGTATCTGATTAAAAATCATTAAGCAATGGTTAAGAAAGAAAGAGGGTTTGCGAGCTGAGGCAGGGTAGGAGGGAGGCAGCAACAGCGTTCTCTGCTGTCAACGTTGTCAAAGTTTGTTTAAGTTTTTTATCCCAGTACTCTCGATTTCTTCAAGCATTTTCTTGCTTAAATTATTTTCTTACAAAATAGAAAATAATTTGTAAGAATAGTAATCATTTCTTCAAACAAGCTAAATGAACTAAAAGTAATGTTATGCTAATACCGACAACAGCTAATACCGATGAGGCTTATTAAAATGTCTATTTGTTTGGATTCTACTTTAGTTCTACACTTTTTTCAATGGAAGCTTTTGAGGAAGATGATGTTTTATGTCAGTACCTAAGTTTTTGAGCTATTTGTGACCTTAACTCTAAGCAGTTACCCTTTTAGGAATGAATAGAGCTGTGTATCCTCTTAGTTGCCTTCCTCATCCTAAATGAGACATGCAAACAAGTGATTGAAGATTAATTTATGCTAAATACTACAGAACAATAAAAGTAGTAGTAGCTATATTTGAACTTTCCAATATCAAAAAATATAAGAAGCCTTTCTGTTAACTAATCAGTTAGGCTTTTAAATATGTGGAATTGTCAATGTCACCAATGTTGTAAACACAAATGTGTTGTTTTCAGGATGAGTATCAACTCTTTTTAGAAAATCTGTTTGCATATGTATGCATTCTACTAATAATTCAGAAATGATAAATACTTTGAAAATGCAAAACTGTAGATATACACTCATTATTAAGTCTAACCATTTATTTTAAATAAGATGTTTCAATTAGATTGAAAGTATTCATTGTCTGTCATAAATAAATAAAGCATAATTACATTTCCTGCAAGCATATTTAAAGGTCACACTTCTTAGATTTTGCAGCAGTATCCCTGAATACAACTTTTCATGTTGCCGTATCTGTAATAAAGTTCTACTTTAGTCCCCAAAGTACAAGGTCTGTGAGGAAAAAGTCCAGCCATTGTTAATATAATGAGAAAGGTTTGTGCAACATTGATGTAAACTGGCAGCCAAGGAGAATGGAGTGGGATGTACATGCATGAACAACGACAGCTTCACTGTACTAGTCAGTGGGGGAGGTAGACACCACTGAGTGAGCATGTGTGCTGTGTGGCCATTGATTCAAAATGACTGAACAACTAGAGCACCAAATCTGCATCAAATTTTGCATGAAGCTCGAACATTCCTCTGTGGAAGCTATTTGGATGATTCAGAAGGCTGCAGTTATGGGCAACTGGTGATTGGCATCTTCATCATGACAATGTGCTCACTCATGCATCATGTCTTATGCAGAATTTTTTGGCAAAACATCAAATCACCCAGATGACTCTGTCCCGCTAAAGCCCAGATTTGGTGCCCTGTGACTTCTGGCTTTTCCCCAAACTAAAATCACCTTTGAAAGGGAAGAGATTTCAGACCATCAATGAGATTCAGGGAAACATGATGGGGCAGCTGATGGTGACTGGGAGAACTGTGTGAGGTCACAATGTGCCTATTTTGAAGGTGATGGAGATGTCATTGTCCTATGTACAATGTTTCTTGTATCTTCTTCAGTAAATGTCTCTATTTCTCATAGTACATGGCTGGATACTCTCTGGACATACCTCGTACATCTTACTGCTGAAATATTAGAAAGAAAGAAGAAAGAAAGGAAGAAAGAAAGAAAAAGAAACGAAGGAAGGAAGGAAGGAAGGAAGGAAGGAAGGAAGGAAGGAAGGAAGGAAGGAAGGAAGGAAAGAAGGGAGAGAGAGAAAGGGAGGGAGGGAGGGAGGGAGGGAGGGAAATGTTAATTTAGGATTCATAAATTATTTTTCTTAGCATTACCTTAGGTGGCTTATTTTTTAATACATACATATTTTAATCCCTCTACAGGTTTACATAAATATAAAAGGTCAAATTACTTAAATTTTTACAATTCTATCCTTTTATTACAAATAGGAAAGCAAGAAGAATAAATATTTATATATGTACAAGGACTAAATATAAGCTTGATCTTCATAAAGCAAACATATATTTAATTGCTTGAAGAATGTTTTCCATTTTGAATGTTTCAGGTTTCCATGTTAGTGAATAATATCAATTGATTGACCTGTGTAACTGAAAATCCCAGAAATAGGCATTGCTAAATCTGGCTATTTAGGATACCTTGTTAGATGTCTTTCTTCCATCTCCTATCTATGCTTGATGCTGTTTAGGTTCATTTTTAGTCACATTCCCACTGTTGGGAGTGAGCAACATAGCCATCAGTAGTCCCACTCATATATATATGTTCCATTTTGTCAATCTTAGAAGAATGAATGTTGCTCCAGTGGTTTTCAAAAAACCAGAGAAAAAATCCTGGTTTGGTTTGGCACGGATCTTCTAACAAGCCCTGAATTAGCAGTCCATACATATATTAATCAAGATGCACTCATGTGCTCAAAGCTAAGGATGTGAAATCAGTTCACCTCAACCACAGGGACTGAGAAGAGTTACCTTGCTAATGTTGGCAAAAATTATATAAATATGTAAGTATTACATATAAAATATTATATATTCATATAATGAAATATTTTATATTTATCATATACAATAAATTTATATTTATTATAGTTATATTTATTTTATATAATAGAAAATAATTGCATTATGATTTATTATATTTCATAATTATATTATGTTTTATAATTATATTATAAAATAATATATTATATATAAAATAAAAATTATATGCATATATAGAGACAGAGACAGAAACAGAGAGAGACAGAGACAGAGAGAGAATGGAGTGAAACACTTGGGAACACTGCCTTGTTTCTCTAACAACATTACAAGCCCCAATTACTTTGTTCTTGTTCCTTCTCCAGCTGAGAGAAGGGACCTCGATGATGAGTTGAGTTTGATTTTCCCATGTAGTGAAGAATTACTGCACTTACTTGCCCTCCTGTATTCTTCTGATTGGGGTTTTGACTCCACGTTTCCTCTGACCCTGATCATCCTCACCTTTCAGTAAATTTGAGAGTGATAGACTTTCTAGGTCTTTGTATTCCAAAGTGGAAACCAGAAGTCCTGTGTACCTCCCTTTTCAACAAAGAACTAACATGCCAGTTTTTTCAATTGTGCTGTCTTTGTTTTCATAGCAATGTTGTTATAATCATTTAGATATTTTATTATAGTTTTATTATTTGATAAAATAATAACATAAAATGGGAAATCTGATTTTGTTGTTCTTAGAAATAACAAGAATTTTTTCATGAGCATGGAGTAATTGAGTCCAAGATGGAAAACATTAAGTGTGATGAAACTAGTAAAAATTTGGCTTCAATCATATTCATTAGCCTGGATCCAGTGAAATGTAGGTTCAACGATTAGGCAGCAATTACGATTAAGTCTGCGTGAAATGCATGTTAAAATTGGAGGTTTGAAACTGGCTTGCATTTTGAGATTTTTGTTGTCTTAATTTTCTGAAACAAATCTTCTCTTATATAAACCTATAGCTAATCTTCCACACCATCAACATTTGTATACATTTCTGTTAGGCAGTGGGGTAATAATAAAAGGGAGAATTTTGCTGGACTATCAAACTCATTGTAAATCATCTTCTTCATCTCAGAAATCATGCTGTGCTCATGCAGACCCAATCAGAGACACTGTGGTACTGTGTGCGTCTGCACGTTGTATGTGCGCGTGTTTATGCATACATATGACTAATTAATACAAATGCATCTTTTGAGTTAAACAGAGTTATCACATAATTATACAGAAATTAATTATCTTATTATAATTCCAGTGAAGAACTCAGTTTCTCTGCTCCTTCTCTCCTGCTGCTTCCTTGCACATTAACCCTTCAATAAAATGTAATATATCTGATAAGGGGTTAAGATCCAAAATTTATACAGAACTTACAAAATTCAACACCAAAAAAAGAACCCAATCTAAAAAATGGGCAAAGAACCTGAATAGACACTTCTCCAAAGAGGAGAAACAGATGGCTAATAGACACATGAAAATGTGCTCAACACCACTAATCATCAGAGAAATGCAAATGAAAACTACAAGGAGATATCATCTCACACCTGTCAGAATGGTTATCATCAATAAATCAACAAACAAGTGCTGAGGAGGATGTGGAGAAAGGGGAGTCCTTTTGCACTGTTGGTGGGAATGCAGACTGGTGCAGCCACTGTGGAAAGCAGTACAGAGATACCTCAAAAATTTTTAAAAAATGCATCTGCCTTACCAGCCAGCAATCCCACTTCTGGGAATATACTGGAAGAGACCCAACAAACTAATTCAAAAGAACATAAGCAACCCTATATTCATTGCAGTGTTATTTACAATTACCCAGCTATGGAAGCAGCCCAAGTGTCCATCAATAGATGAGTGGATAAAACAACTATGGGATATTTACACAATGGAATAGTACTCTACCATAAAAAAGAAGAAAATTTTACCTTTGTGACAGCATAGATAGATCTGGAGAATATTATGTTAAGTGAAATAAGCCAGAGAAAGACCAATGCCTTATGATTTCGCTCATATGGGGAATCTAATGAACAAGCTGAATTAAAAAGCAAAATAAAGACAGACTCATAGATAGAGAGTAGGCTGACAGCTAAGGGTGGGGGTAGGTTAAGGGGTAGATGGAAAAGGAAAAAGGACTTGTGGACATGGACAACTGTGTGGAAATTTTGGAGGGAGGGGTATATAAGGGGACTAGATGGTAATGGGAAAAATACAATAAAAATTAAAAATAAAATACAAAAAAATGGTTATTTATCTTCTTGACACTTCTCATATCCCCTTTCTTCCTTGCTTTCTTCCTTCCTTTTCCCTCCCTTTTTCCCTCCGTCTTTCCTCTTCTTTCTTCTCCTTTCCCTTCTTTAGTCCTTCCTTGATTCTTAGTTTTCCCATCATATTTTTTCTCTTCAAAATCAATATCCCTTTTTGTTTTTGATAGTCATACACTGATTTTCCCTGGAGAACTGACTTTCTTCTCAGTAAATGTGGTTGGGAGAGGCTTATCTTCACCCAGATTTTAAGACTGAACGGAACTTCCCTCTTTGTAGTGACTGGGGTGAGTGCTGGGCATATAATCTAATTAATGCCAATCAAATCCACCAAGACTCAGTTACTGAATTTTTGCTGGACTCATCAGGAAAGAAAAATTTCCCCTATATAATTCCAAGCAGTGGAAAATAGATCTTTAGAGATGCTACAGGCCACAACATAAATAAATAAGGCCTCGGAATAAAGCCAACTAAGAGTAATATATATAGAGAGAGAATAAAACGAGAAAGTGTGATTCTTGCTTCATTTTCCCTCAGGACTATTCCTTTTTCCCCCCTAGGTAGGGCTTTTCAATTTTCTGAGATAAACTTTTATCATTTAAGCCATTGTGAGTAGTAACATTTTCTACCTTTTTTAAAGGAGTACATGACTAACTATGAAATAAAAGATTCTGAAGAGTGCCATTCTCATAGAAACCCTTCACTTAATCTTTTAGCCAAGAAGGCTAATTACATTAAACTTAATCATCTGATTTGTGGTTACAACTCAGCAATTCAAGAAAAATTTGAAAATTTGAAAATAAGGTTATGAACACATTAGAACAAAATATGGATACATTTGCTTTTTAATATTATCTATTATTTATATTTTCAACCTTTCCATACACAACTCTATTATAAATTGTAATTTGTGAGCTTAAAGCAAGGAGTGACACGATTCCTTTGAAATGTTTTAGGGCTCATAGCATGACTTTTTCAAATTATAACTCATTCTTTAAAAACCTATTTACTCACCAGTCTCTGAATAAACCAGTAAGTAGTCTACTAAATTAAGCTCACCCAGAAGTAATTTGTTTACTTCTCTTTTTAAAAGTAAGAAGATGAGACAGTTACCTACAAATATCAAAATGATGAAAAAGAGCTAGTCAGGGACACTCTGATGGCATTGAATAGCTTCACTGCCTTAAAGTTCACAAAGTGAGACATCATGTCAGGAATAAGATGCAAATTTGTCTTCCAATTACAATTTATACTTTAGAGTTTACAATTGGTGTCAGCTGTAGGGAAAATTAAAGAATTCTAATTAAAGCTAGTTGAAGCATATAAAACCTACACCAGATTTTTCCATCTAATACAGTTTCCATCTTTTAAAAATCAATAGTTATTGTTCATCTAAAGCAAGAACAGGTTTGATTACCCGTTACCGGTGAACTCCGCTAATACCATAAGGAATGCTTACGTAGATTATGTAATGGAGGATTCAAATGTACAACATTGTCAAGGGGTGTGATAATTACTGACAAGAAATAATCAGCATTCCTCGTGCCATACACAATGCAGTTAGAATAGAAACAGCAAATCTGTGCAAGTAATGCAAACAAGCTGCATAAGAGGCTAAACAAGTAAAAGTATATCATCAGCCAAGACTTAAATTACATCTTTAAATTGTGTACTAGCTTCTTTTAAATTAGCCATGTAGTACTCAGTATCTGACAAACTTTATAAATGAATATCTTCTCAGAAGGTTCACAATTTTGTTATCATGGGAATACATCTAATAATGCAGCATTTAAATGAACTCTTACCTGACACAACAGGTACTGTGCTGTGGATACTTATGCAGTATTTTTCTTAGTTAGTGATGGAAGCTGTTGATAAACCTCAGAAATTCTACAGCCATCCATGGTGACAATATTGCCCAAGCTCCCAAAGCAAGTGTAGATTGCAGTTCTACTGCTAAATTCTTTTCAACACAATTTCTTTACCCTTGACATTTCCTAAGATTCTCATCATTTTCTACCAAAATCTGAAATCAAGCAGTTCAGTTTTATTGTAATCATTGCTTGTTTGGTCTTGTTCTGCATATATCGAGGGTCCTCCAGATTTTAATGGACTGGAATAATTAACATTCAGTTCCTTCAGATTTAGAGCTACTCTTTGTTTAGTCCTCAGCAATCTGGTGGCAAGGATGCAATGGTGACCTTATGGTATGTTGAGATTTCTCTCAAATGGTAAGTTTGAAACTGAAACTTGGGTCTAAGGAGATTCTGGTGCAATTTTTTTCTCTTCCACACAAATATAAAGAAACACTTCCTTCCTAACTAACCACACTATCTGTAATCCATTTAGGCTATTAATGAAAATGTGCGTGACTAACGCTGTAAAGAATCAAGGGTAAGCACACAAAATCAGTGAGTATTAAGACCTTTGCACTCTAATATCTTAGTAGTCATGGGCCAGCATTTTCCCTTGTGAGGGAAAGTGTGAGGAAATCTGAAATCTTATTCTTTTCTTGTGACTGAATCAACCAAATTTAATCCCAATTTGTAGTTTTAACATCTTTCTACTTACTGCTCAAACATTTTAGTCTCTGGTGATATTAAATAAAAGATAATGGTTTCATCTTCTTTAATAGAATTGCCAACAAAACATATATGAAGAGAAAGATAAATTATGCTGCATAAATACCAAATTATGCTTAATTTTTAATGCAATAATTCTAGTCAGCATTAAACTTCAAACCTGACATATTTATATTTGTGTTAGCAGAATAGATTGTCATATGTAATTACTGCATTAGAATATATTTGGGTAAACATACATAATAAATTAAGTTCTTGCATGCAGTGGAAATGGGATAAATTGAGAGGGATAAATAGTGAGTCACCTTTGGATGAAGGATAAGAATTGGGGTAACTAAAAGACAAAAAAAAATAGGTCATTGGGAATACAGGGAAATGGAAGTATTTACCTTAAGAATTTTTCCTAGGTTTCCCTTTCTTCTCTACTGTGGTTAGTGTGGAAGATGGACACTAATCCAATAAGGATTAGCGTAAAGGTGAAGGTACCAGGGTGGTAGGTGACTCCCAGATCTCAGTCCTGGCCCTTTCTCCCCCTATCTATACATACTCGCTCTTTTGATAGTCTTCTCTGGGCTCATTATTTTTTCAAATATCATCAATATCCCCAGCTTATAAATCTACTTTGAACTCCAAGCCCATATATTCAATTATATGCTTGACATCTTTACTTGAAGGTCTGAGAAGCAGCTTAAACTTAATATGTTCAAAACCAAAATTCAGTCTTCCCCATCTCATTAAGTGGCAACTTCACTTTCCCAGTTATTCAAGTAAAAAACCCTGGAAACTTCTATCTGACTACAAATCCTATTTCCTTCGTTTCAAACTATATGCTGAATTCAACCTCATTTTACAGCCCCCACTGCTACCACTCTGGTTCCACCGTCTTCTTCCTTGTGGATCACGACAACGACCTCCCCATACTGGTCTCTGTTCTTACATTCTTGACCTTCTGTAGCCTCCTTTTAACATTGTAGTCAGAGCAGTTTTTTTGGTACTATAAATTGGGTCATGACTCCCTCTAATCAATCCCCACAAAGACTTCCTTTCTCAATCAGAGTAAAAGTCCAAGTCCTGAAAATGACACTACACGATCTTGTGTCTCTTACTTTTCTAACTGTATTTCCTACTCTTCTTTTACCCATGGCGCTGCAGACATAATGGGCTTCACGCCAGTCCTTAAAAATTCCAAGCTCATTGTTGCAAAAGGTCTTTGTAATTACTGTTCCCTTTGGTGGGTAGGTTGTTTCCAAGATATCCACATGGCTGGCTTACTTCCTAACCTCTTTTGGGTCTTACCTCAAATATCACCTCCTCAGTTAGGCTTTCTTTAACTACCCACTTAAAATTTCACCTCTCTTTACCATTCTCTCACCCCACTGGCATTCTTAATCTACTTTCCCCTCCTTAATTATACTCATAGTATATATTACCATGTGACATTTGTATTTATTTACTTCTTAATTAGTTTATGACCCCCTTCCACTGGAACACAAACTCTATATGAGCAGGAGTTTTTGTTTTACTTATATATGAATACATTTTAGTTGCTCAGATTAGTGAAGAGCATATTTAAAAAAAGTATAATATAGAGAATGAATCAGTAATTGCTATGAAAAATGACAAGTTACTTTGAGAGCTTGCAAGAGGTGAATGTGACATAGTCACAAAAGTTGGGGAGAATTTTCTTTTAAAGTGAAGCTTTAGCTAGGTTCTGAAGAATGAGGCACCATTATCCAGGACAAGGGAGAAAGAAAGAACATTCTAGGTATTTAAAAACAATAAAAACAAAATTTCCGAAGTGGGAAGGAAAACTCATCTTTCAAGTGTAAGGACTGGAATAAAGTCTAAGTGGCTGGAGCACACAGGGAGAAAGGAATCACATTTCTTGCTACTTCTTCACTGGTTTTATTTATCTGTACATTTATTTCAGCCATTTAATTGAGAGCTGTAATGACGGTGTGTCAGAAACCATGTTTTATTCATCTTGACATCCCCAGTAGCTGATATATTGAAGATACACAATACTAGTTGGATAAACGAGAAATTAAATCAATGTCTGGTTTGCCAACACAAAAAATAGTCACAATATTTCTCTCACTGCTGCTCTGTAGACATCACGCTACTGAGGGTTGGGGAGGGGATAAAGGCCTTACTGCAATGGTCAAGGTATGGAAGCTGTGAACTGTCATGTTAGTGGAAGGACATGCAGTTGATGTTCAAATATACATGCATATAAATAGGTCAGTAGTATACAAATCTACCTTAAAATGTTCAAATTATATGATGATAATTAATGCATTTTGGAAGAAAATTGTACACACAATTTTCAACATAGTCACTTAAATAACTGAATATAGGACACAGTGAACTGAACAGTTAACCCATTAATAAGCTCCTAAAAAGCCCAAAAGATTGCATGCAGCTTTTCTAAATTTTCTGATTCCCAGAGAGTGTTAAGTATTATAAGGTGCTCAGTCATCAAATTCAACTGCAACTGTACAATGGTGACAGAATATTTTCCACAAATGATATTTAATAACTTACAGAGCTCTTTCCCTATTGTGGGGGGGATTTCAACTGCTGACTTTAAAAAGCACACACAAGTACACATATATGAATTAATGTATTTCCACACCCCTACACATTAATAAATAAATGTATAAATATGTATAAATAGAAGTTATAAATAAAATTGTAAGGCTATTTATAGAGAGATGAGAAAATTTCTTGAGTAATAAAAGGAATAAGATTTTTCAGCTACATGTTTTATGATGGATCAAAGGTTAAATGGTGCATTTTAAATGTTTTTTTCAACATCCCTTCCAATTTACAGTTTTCCTGAAGCCATCCATATAATTTTAAATAGATCACTTTTCAGAAAATATCATGTCAAACCAAGCGACCAGTCTTGTAGCATGTAACTATTTTAAAAAGTTATGTAATTCAGTCATATTCAAAATGCTTTGCATGTAGTTTATACATAATAAAAGTAGCTTTTAAAAGTACTATTCTGGAAAATAGATCTGTACACTGCTTCCAGTGTGTGAAATTATTCCACCTGTTAACCAGAATGACTTTTGTCATAATTAACATGCTGTGAATAAGCACAGACTTAGATTAAAAAGTAATTTGGTTGACATTTCATTTTATATACATACATTGAAAAAAATAAATATTGATTTAAAAATTGACCAAAAATTCTGAGTTGAAAAGGACACAGAGGTAGATCTTAAGCCCAGATATTAGAATAAAAAATTATAAATAAAATTTCCAAGTAAGCAAAACTTTCACATATAACTATGCTTATTTTAGTGTATGCAATTAAAATCTTAAATTTGCATGCATTGTGTTTACCTCAAATCACATTTTCTCTCCATTAAGAAAGACAAAGAGTGAAACGGAAATGGAGAATAGCTTCTGCATGAAACATGTGAACAACTTTACCAATAAAAACATTTGAAAAAACATCTGATTTTATAGAAACAATATGAAATTATTAGCTGGCTCCATGTTTAAATAAGTTATAAAACCTGTGCCCCTCCTTTTTTGGTTAACTTAAACTATTCTGAAGAAATGTACTCTTATCATTACATATGAGCCTCCAAATATTTCTATCCTGGAAAATCCTAGTAAGAAAGTGTTCTGTAGGAAAAATCAGTTATATATTTTTTGCCATATTGTGTTTTACACCAAAATATAATAAAGAAGCATAGCAACTCACCTGAAAAATTGCTGAGTATCCAGGGACTTTCGAAATTCAAGTTACTTAATTCTTCATCACCCTGTGGAATCCAGCTCTGTTGCCATGGCCAGGATATTTTATATTTGTGATATTATACTAACGGATCACATCTTGAAATTCATAAAATGACAGAAATCTTCTAATGTGATATTATTTTCTGTGGACATGAACTCTCTCAACTGTTTGAAGTTCCATGTTTGTAACAATATTAAAGATTTCCAAGACATAAATCTGAGTCCTACATTTCTTGTAAAGAGACAACAAAAGGATTAAATCTTTGTTTGAGAAGCAGTGAAATAAGGGTTAAGTACATCCACCACCAAATAATAAGCAGCATGGGTGGACCACAATATTCCGTAATTTTTAAAAATGTAGCACAATAAAAGTTTAATCTCAGAGAATTGCTGGGAGTGGCTGAAGACAGAATTCCATTGTTGCACATTGCTGCTTCCAAGTGCTATTACCAGGACTTTCATTCACAAGAAATTCATGGGTTATTTTCTCCTGGCACACTTAATGATGGAGAGGAAGGAGAAGAGTTTGGATAGATTTGTTTCTTCCTCTATGTGACCTTTTAAAGCTTTCAACAAAACCATAACCTTTGGAAATGTGAAAAAAATCATGTTCTTTTTTACCCTTCTTTAAATATATGAGAAAGACAAAATATATGAGGAAAAACCAAATGAACAAATTGGCATATTTTATGAAAGATTTACATACAGTATTCATTTTACTAACATCAGGGCAAGTGTAGAATTATAAACTTTTTTATCATTAACAAAATTAGACTTTCAGGATTGTATGCTCATTACTTAAAATAACACAAATAAAAATTTGTTCATGGAAAAATAGAGATATTTTGAGTACTAAAGTCCTTTATTCAACAACACATAAATTTCACAAAAACAACTTTACTGGGCAAATCAAATGTGTTTTTTAAAGTTTTTTTTTTTTACAGTTTTGTACATGCCCCATAAGTAATTTTCTTTAATAAATACACTGTTTTCCAAAACTGCTTTTTTTATAATTGCACAAGCATACATACACCTTACACAAATATCTATTAGGAAATTTAATAGATGACTGCACAGTTCAGAATAGGAGAACACTGTGAAAGGAGTACATTTTGTGGCCCATGTTCCTGAAACATCTCTGACTTCCTTGCAGTTGTGAAAATGGAATCCCTCCTAACATAGTAGCTGTCTTCTATTCACTAGGAATACAGATCTCAGTGTGAAACTGCCAAATGTAATAAAAACAAAATCGGAAACATTTAGCCGTTACATGAGAACCAACTGTTTGATATCACCATGATCAAAGACCCACTACAGCTTTGTGCTGAACATATCTGACCCTGAATGGTGTGTTCATTTAACCACTTTCCTTTTTTCATTATTTGATTACAGATACTATCAGCTTAGAGACTTTATATGCATTAGGATTAATTGTACAATTTACATGCCAGGGGTTCTGAATAAAGAATGGGAATATTACTTTCTTTTAGTGAGTGCTTAATATTAATTTACAGGAAGCCCACCATTGCTCCCTATCAATGTGTTTAGAAAAAGGAAGTTGGGTATTTGGAATTAAGCAACCAGGGGACGTTTTCATATACTCTTCCAGTAGAGCAAGATGCACTGTTTTTTTCTCCTAAGCATAGATACGTGTCTACCTTGTATACATGCCTCCACTTGCATGCAGACAGGTAGCATCCATCAGAAAGCCAGTTTAGTCTAAAGGCCTGAAAAGAGACTTGCATTATGCTGTTCTCGTGATGTGAGGGTGCTGAGTGACAGCTGACAAGGAAACTGGTGCACGGTGCACCAACGCCCCAGGGACTTTCCATGCCCTCCCCAAATGCCCACAGGATACAGCATCGTCTGGTCTACACCCAGGCAAATCGGGACTCCTGTGTACGTAGACCTCTCTTACAAAGCTTTTTATTTGGCTTATTTGATAAGTTATTTTTAAGTTGTATCGATAGTCCACCAGATCTATAATTTAATTGTATAATCTGAATTTCTTGGTTCTGACTAAAAATCATGCAGTGAGAAATTTTAAAAGTTACATTTCATTGGTATTTTAAAATCATGAAAATTTAAACCTTTAAATCACTTCCTTGGGGTTATAATGATATGCTTTACAAGTTCTCAGTACATAGACTTCGAAAAAAGGGAAGGGGAGTGAGACCAGAAGAGTAACATCATCAACGAGAACTTTTATATGCACCCTATATTATATAAATAGAGTTTTAGCAAAAACATAAAAAATGGGTGGTGTAAAAAAAGTCAAGAAGAAGAACATATACGAAAATTAAAGAAAAGCTACACGTTTCCATTTTAATAATCAACAGATTTTTTCATTAAAAATTGAATTGACATGTAAAACACCACATTTTACAATATACAGATTCATTAATTCTTTAAGTAAACCAACAAACAAAAACACATCAGGACATGCAACACTAGCATGTATTTTAGACTCCCCCGTACACTGCGATCTTTACTCGTCACTGTGCGCCTATCACAGCCTCAGAGAACCAAGGCCGTTTCACTTCCGGGACAACGATCATCGTTTCCCAAAGAGCAAAGCAAGCTGACCATTCAAATGTGAAAGTAAGTTTTCATTTTCTTGTAATTAATTAGCAAATCGGTTAAAAATAGGTAAAATAAAAAGGGAACTAGAAAGAATTCACATAGCTCACATTCCCACGGCTGAAATGGAAATTCTAACTAGAAACCCTCAAACGAATATACAGCAAGTAGAAAGCTAGCTCAAAACCAATACACAGCATGTCTTAGTTTGCGGTTATTTAGTTCCCTTCTCTAAACATGGATAGGTGTAACAGACAGGTGTTTAGGAATTGTCCTAAAAAGGCGACTGGACCATAACTGTAGGCCTTGCACTCATGTTCTAGGCAAGTCAAAGCGCACTTGTTTTCCACATTGGCACTTGTTAGCACCTTATCCATGCTTCCCTCCGGAATCCTTATGAAGAAGGCTCCTTCCACATGTTAAAAAATCTGTCATATTACTACCCATTCGAAACTACAACTAGCCTTTTCAAATTACTCATCTGCTAGTCTTTCTAAAGTTTTGTAGTCCTTCCCATCACCCTTTCTCTTCTCAAGTTCTTTTCCTTCGTATGATCCATTTTGCTAAAATTTTTCAAAAGGCTAATGGATGCCATAAGCTAAAATAACTGGCTAGTGGATGAAGAACAAAAAAAAAATGACAGTTAACATGACAACTTTGATACTCTATGTGTTTTTGCTAAACTGTTTGATTGCTGAGGCTGAATGTCTCTATCATTTGACCAAATGAAAAGAAATAAACTTCTTAGGCATCATGCCATCACAAATACTAATTGTCCTACTGGGGCAGCCGTAGAAGCCCAGACTCCCATAAGAAAACCCAATCCTACATGAAAAGGTAGCCCAGGCCCTATGAAGCATTACCAGTTTGTGTTTGGGCGCTGTTTGCATTTACGGAATTCCACAGACTAGGGTCCACACTTCTCAGGCATGCCAGCATCACTGAGTGACAAGAATAGGAAAGGGAGCAACAGGAACATTCCCCTGAAGGCAGAGGGGAAGGCCACTGGTCCAAGTGGGAGGCTATGAGAAAAGGAGATAACGAAAGACTGAAAAGCCTCACTTTTATGAATATATGTAATTTTTTTTTACTTAAAAATATACCTAGCCATGCCTCAATGCCGAAGCCTTGCTGAGTTCAGATTTTAAAACAAAACTAATCACTTAATATCATACATGGAATTAAAACATTTGGATACATTTTATTGTTTTCCTACAAAAAAAAGAGGCAAAAATAAACAAACAAAAGATACATATAGCCCTTGCTAGGCTGGTTAAAAAAAACAACAACTCAGTCATGGATTTCTCCCCCTAAGAAATATTTTTTTCTGTATCCTAGAAAACAGTTTTAAAAAATTATACAACTGATTCTGCATGTTCCACCTACTCAGAGTACTCCGCCTTACAGTGCAACCCAAGACAAGTCAACTACACTAAGTATTTGGGAGGTATACCCTTCTGTACAACTCGTTTGTAAGCAATGCAAGTGCATAACCACTACTCTAATATAGTGCTCAAAAGATTAATTGAAACTCTCATCACATCTTCCCCTCCTATAACAATACAACTGCAGGTAATTGCTGGATGCATCATAATCTTTTCTTTTTGTAAAACTTGGCGTCAAGTCTCTACGGAAAGATGCATGGCAAAACGTGCCACTGCTGTTGCTGCTTCTAGAAACAACTGGCAAAAAATATTTAAAGCTAAAATTTATTGCTCCAGATTTAACTCGCAGAACCATACTGTTGTGTACAAACTGTTAATCTCCATAGATGCTCAGACGTGATTGTCTCCTTGTGTCTAAACACACAAAATACAAGCTGCTATCTGTACAGTTTACAGTACCGAAACACATATATTTGAAAATGAAGTATAGATATGTACTTTGCAAAGATACAGGATTTTACAGCAGGGGTTTACCCAAACTTATTTTTTACAGCCACTTTCAAAATAGACAACAACTTCACTAGTATAGCTAAATTACATCAAAGAATCAGTGTATTGAAAGTAAATAGACTGGCCAATTCCCCAAGCTCCCAGGTTATTTTTATATGTCTTTTTTCTTTTCTTTTCTTTTCCTTTTTTTTTTGTGAAGAAACCCCTATACATAAAATGAAAATAGTATCTGGATATTTTCTTCAGTGGTGGACTAAGCAGTTTCTTAAAACAAGACATTAGTTTGCCCTTCACTTCCAAATGCCTTGAAAATAAGATATACTACTGCTTTAAAAGAACCATCGGAAAGCTTCAGCGCTGGGAACAGGTGTTCTCTATAAAAAAAGAGCAAGAAAACAAGTTAAGCTTTCTTTCTATGCCAATATAAAATTAGAATTTCCTCCTTTATACTTCAGCAATATTTTTAGTAAGCAAGATTCAACATAATGACTTATATATTTCAACATTTAATACAAAATAAATGTTCAAACTTAGAACATTACAAAAATCAGAATATTGACTTTAATGCTAATTTACTAAATATAATTAAAACACATTGGTCTAAGAAAGAGGAAACAGAGTCTGAACATGGATAGCAATCAGAATAAATGGTATGGTTCATGCTATTAATCCACAGCAGGAAGCCCAGCCAGTGAGTGGTGCTTAAAATCTGTGTCTGCTGCATACACATGCATCCTCTGTAAGGCTGATGTTTAGAATTCAGTGAAGTGATTTTTTTCATTCTGGAGAATTTCTTTTATGACAGGACTACAATAAATATTATATAAATATTACTTCTATTACTTAACTACTAATGCTAAACATTCTTACATATAATCTAATCAGAACAATACTGACAAAACACATCACTATTTTAAAGTATGTCTGCATTTTTAATAAAGTCATATATAAAACAAACTTATCTAACCAATAACACTCAATGAAGCATAACTATCCTCTTATATCATAAAAATACTATTATATTGCAAAGAAATAATAAGCTAGCACTAAAAGTTTGAGCAATTCTTTAAATAAAAAGCTTATAGTTACTATGTGGTTTTTTTGGTTCAATAGTAGATTAGCTATTGAATTTTCCCCTATATATTAACATTACATCAATTCATCATGCCAAACTCTCTTTTATAAAACAATCACATGAGTACATATTGAAGGTACATAAGAAACAAGCTAAGTGTAAATTTTATTATACGGGTGAATGAAAGAGAGCTAATTCCACTCCTTGTCAGACTAGTCCAACTAGCCTGTGCAGACTGTAAGATGGCTGCTGAGGATAAACAAGTATATTAATAAGGATGCTGACTGTTACGAAAACAGTAGGTATAGAAGAATCCGTGCACACACACCCCTTGTGGAGTGTTAACAGCACTCGAATTTCCTATTTCAGAAAATACATTAAAAATTCTACTACAAATTCTTTTTGATAGTTGGGGTTAGCTTTTATTTATTTCTCACACATGACATATTTTATTGACATAGTCCTACTGTAGCAATGTCATCTAAAAACAAAAGTGTATTAAATGAGGTAAATAGAAGTTTAAATATATAAAATAACCATTTTGGACAGTAAAAATGTGTTCACTATTGGTACCTAAAACATAGTCAACACAACAAATTTCAAAACGAATGTGTTAAAAACAAACTAATGGTATCTAATCCAAATTTGCATATAGGTATATATTTCTAAAAATATTCAGCTTGTGAAGTGTTTTCTAAATGTACAAACAAAAAGGTCCCTTGTTCCTATAAAAATGGTACACATCTTACTAATATTTTATTCTTCACTCTGCATGGTTTCATCTGTTTTATTTTCTCCAGCTCATTATGCATACCTGGATCCCCATTGTTTGCTTAACTGTTGAGAAAAAACCCTTTACTGCTTTCTCAAATTAACTTTCAGTGATAAATGTAATAATTATGTTACATTTATTTAATAATTATTAAAGGACAAATATGAAGTAATAAGCACAATATAGTCATTCTAATATCCATGCTTTACACACACACACAAGCAGTAACTGAAAACTTAGAAGTTTACAGCAGATGCTAACTTGCTGCCTGATGCCAACTAAGAATGTATTTTATTTAAGTATGCATACTTACATAAATGTAGTCATTTTTAACAAGATCAGTTAGATCCAAGCATATCCATGCAATTAAAGATTCACATATGAAAAATAAACATGTTCATATATATTCATACAGATTCACATTCACATGTACAGTAGGTGACATAGAGATGCCAGCTTACTCTCAGATGCCAACTGGAAACAAGAATGTAAGTATGTATTTACATAATTTTGTATCTTGATAAAATATATGTTTATGAAGATAAACAAAAATACATCGAGTACATTTTTTAAAAATTAGATGAACTCATGTCTAAGATACATTTTTAAATTTCTTTACCAGCTCTTTGCTCTGCATGTGACCCTTTCCAATTGTCAATGTTATTTGTAATATTTAGGAAATAAACGAGCTTTGTAAAATGCCACCTGAGATCAAAGGTCATTGTGAGAAAAAAAGATTAGCACTTCTCAATGCTTGTTAGCACAAAAATTAGATAACGCAATGAGAAAAGCAGAGAGTTGGTTTTCTGTACGAACACGAGCTGTCACAAAATAGCTCTGTGATGTGTACATATTACTGTGCATATGTTGAGACCTGTATGTACCTCCACATACAAATATATGGACAACCTACTGCTCCAGGGGAAGGGAGAAGTAGGGAAGCATCTCTTAAAAATGATTTCTCTCTTAAAGTAGTATCTTTGAGGTCGTAAAGCATAAAAATGATTAGTTGAGTAATTACCTAAAATATGAGAAGACAAACAAACAAATAAAAAACACTGGCACATCAATTAGAACAAATTTTCAAGGCATTCAACCAGAAACTTGAAGTGAGAGTTCTCTAACAGTTTTATTTCAGGGTTAAAAAGTACAGAGCTCCTTGGTGTCCCATATGCCACACAAAATGCAGGATGCATATCCAATCTCGTGCCCACATTCCACTGGGCTCACTGGAAATTTACGTTAGGCCTGGACTAAGTTCTTTTCAAGATGAGTGAAGCAACATTGAAACATATTTGGTTAAATTCACAGGCAACATATTGGGTTAAATTACAGGTTTCTGCTTGTATTAATTTGGGGATATATCTTCTCTAATTTTGTCAGTTAATGAGGCCATCTTTGTCAGAGGACTTCCATTTCAAATGGTGCAGGAGCTCCCAGACCAACTTAGGGGATTATGCACCCTGGCCAGCTACCTTTAGGTTATATAAATTCAAGAGTCCTGGCTGGGGAATCACACTCTTGATGAGATTACAGTGACTTTCTGGATCTCAGTGATGCTTGCAGGAAATCGTTATCCTGAGTGACAGGAAAGCCAGATTCCCCAGGAAGAGAAGGAGGCGAAGGAGGCTGGGAGGTAAAGAATAGAATTGAGTTGATCAGCATTGTTTAAGGCAGCCTTCACTGCTCACGCAGGTGCGAACACTGAGGAACAGCAGTCTTGCTCCCAGGAGGCCTGGGAAGAAACCTGCAGCCCCCGTTTCTCCTTCCTGCTCTGCTGCAAAGCATGGTGTTCCAGAGAATTCATCCCTATATGAGCCAGATCTGAAACGACCTTCAAGCTTAAAGGAATGCCTTCTGTTTCCCTCCTAAATAACTTTAAAAAGCCAGCGCATTTCTTTGACTAGAAGAATGGTATGATCCACGCCCAAGTACATTGTATATTTACATTTTTTAAATACGAATACATATCCATGTCTCTGGAAGAAATGTATTTCAGTGTGATTTTCATCAAATCTGCAACGAAATATAATTAAACAACAAAATAAATAAGATTCCCAAAAGCCGACACTTTAAGGATTAAGCCTACGTTTCTCTTTTTTGGTGTCTGCTAAGCAGTCACAGGGACTATGGTACCTTCAGGCTGATCAGGCCTCTACAGCTCGTTAAAAATAAACCATCTAATAAAAACTCACCTTCTAAAGAGTAAATTTGGAGTGTCTATAACTGTACACAGGGAGACATGTGGGGCTGGCTAGTCGTATCTACAAACAACATGTAAACTGTAGCATATTCAAGACACAATAAAATGAATCATTTTTAACAGAACTAGACACGGGTTTTCAGAGTGACTCAAGACTAAAATATATGTCGGAGTACATAAGTTACAAATTGAGATAATGATGATATTACCAAATTCTGTATCTTAAGTTACATATATCTTTCCAATATTTACTCATATACTTTCTAATACAAAATCTCAGTGATGTGTCTAGGCTTCAGAATTCTACTGTGAAACAAGCTGGATCTAACGCGGTGATTTTCAAGCTGACGCCATTATTTTGGGGTGTCGTTATTCTTACACTAATCAAAAACTAATTTCCTCCAATCCCATTTATTATTAATTAAAGAAACCTAAATCATCTAATCATTTTCTGATTCCCACATATAATAATGTTTTTTCTACCTCAAAGCAACGCAATTTGAAACTAGCTAGCCAACACACCCTCTTGTAAACTGTTCTGAATATTGCTCTCACTGTGAGGAGCCCACGCTTAAGGTTTTAAACTCCTGGCTGTCCAAGGCCTTGACATTGGCAACACCCACTGTATTTGACTTGCCTCGTCACACTAAAACTTGGAAACCTTAACGAACCACTGAATTTTGCAATAAAAAGTAACTGAATAAATATGCTAAAAGATAATAGTAAATACCATTGTTTGCTTATAGATGTTTGATGATATGTTTCAATCTTGGGGGTGTTTTAGATAAACAAAAGGAAGAGAGCTCCTGAGAGTTGAATAAACTACTTTTTTATTATTTAATTCACAAAGAATGCTAAAATATGAAGCTATATAGGCTAACTATTTTACTGACAAAATTTAAAAACCTACTTGGAAATGGAAACTGTATTATATATAATGTTATGAATGTCAGTACACACACGTGCACATTGACACAAACTGTTGAATAATTAATTGGTCTAAAATGATACCTAGCCAATGGTAGAGATTCTCCAAAATGGTTTTAGCAGAAATATTTTCCATATCCTCTTTATAAATAGCATATTTTAAAAAATCATAGTCCAGCAACTATAATAGAATTATCAATTAGCATAGGTATACCGTCGGCTGGTAAGTTTAAGAGATAATTAATAGATGATAATCTATTAGATGATACAATAGATGATAATCTCATACTCTGGTAATTTACTATTATAAACTAGAACAACTTTATATTTTAGTAATACCTTAATTTAAAAATATGTAGATTGATGTATGTATACAGTTTCCTCTTTTTAAATTATTCCTTACTTTCTCTTCTTTTCTGCTGCAATATATATGTATCAGATTATATATATTATATATCAGTTTAAGTTTTCTCATAATTCAGATTCACTTATCATATAAACTGCATAAGACTTTGGTATACTCACATCTTATTTTGCCCATTATCCAGATGTAAACCAAAAAGCACCTGGCAAAATTATCACTAATTGGAATGTTAGATTATTCTTTTTTTTTAAGATTTTATTTATTTATTTTTAGAGAGGGAAGGGAGGGAGAAAGAGAGAGAGAGAAATATCAATGTGCGGTTGCTGGGGGTCGTGGCCTGCAACCCAGGGATGTGCCCTGACTGGGAATCGAACCTGTGATGCTTTGGTTCGCAGCCCGCGCTCAATCCACTGAGCTACGCCAGCCAGGGCTTTAGACCATTCTTTAGAAAGGGGAAGGCACCAAGTAAGTAACTGAATAATTTTATGACCCAATTTTGGGAGGCCTCAAACATGATTATAAGGAGCATTTTACTTTTTTGTTTTCCAAATTGACATTTGTGGTCAGGATTTTTCTGATTAATGGTGGAAAACTAGAGATGGCCTTTTCATTAGTATTGATTCTCTGTGGCCTGTTGCTCTTGAGACTCCTGCCTTGGGGACAGAAGGGCTCTTCCTCTTTCCACCCCTCCTACACGAACACTACCACCTCCACCACAGTGATGGCATGACTTTAGAAGGTAAGCCCGGCTAACTCTGGTAAATGGAAAGATGAGTTTATGCATAATGTTTTAATGGTACTAACTCAAGCCAACATGATGGCAGAGGTCCTTAGGAAAACAGTCAAAAGGGGAATTTGTGTGTGGGGTGGGAGTGATGTGGCAGGAGGGAAAGTAAGAGCTTAAATCATGCTTCACACAGGTTAAGAATGGAGCAGAAAAGGCAGCCACTTTTGGTGCTAGCATCAAATGTAACCACTTCATTTAGGCAAGTTCCTTGATTAATGCAATATATGATTATATTTCAATGAATTTTGGTAAAAACACTTCAAACCACATCCTTCCAATGAATAAGTAAATTTACTGTATTATAAATAGGTAGTTTAGTGATTAAAATGTTTGTGGACTTAGAAACATAAAAATAAATTTTAATAGTATAGTACCAGCAAAAAGAGGAAAATTTTTCAGTGATCCACAAATTAAAAAGGTATTTTAAAAAAATTACCTTATAAATTATTTTTAACCTTTTGTATAAAAGTGAGTGGGAAACGAAATTGAAAGTAAAACTGAGATTCAAAGAGCAAAATTTAGGTTAATAATCCATTGTCAAGAATGACTGAAATACCTAAAGTTCATTTTATTTATATGTGTCTATATGTCACTTACGGATATTTACACAAATATAGATGGCTATATTATAAATAAATCTAAACAAACATACACAGCAGAGATAAAAATTAAGTAATTTTACCTATCCCTCGAGTGACTCTATTAATTTATGTTGAATCCAATAATACCTTTAGGTGAGATCACTGCTAATCAGGTATTGAAAAACAAAAGCATTCTTTTCCTGAGCATGTGGTTGGACAATTTTGAAAATTTTGCTTAATTTTCAAAATTAGCAGAGGGTAAACTGTCTTGTTCTTCACTAAAGAGAAGAAAAAACATTAATGTGAGTGGAGCAATATCTTCACCATAATGTGGTGAAGAAATAGGAGGGGACTGAAAAATATTAATAGGTGACTTTTTTAAACTATGAAAGCTATGATTTGAACAGCCTCTAACTTACATTCAAGTAAAATACAATAGTTACACCTAGACTTTATAAAAGCAATTCAAATTACAGTGCTTCCCTTTTATTATTATAGATATGTGAATTTTTGAATATTCATTTTTTCTATATTATATACCAAGTGAACAAAAGCTTAATAGAAATGTTTTCTTAAGCTAAGTTCCATAACATTTGGATGTAGCTATTGAACTTCACTTAGTTCAGAATCTTCTATGACAAAAAGCCAACCACTGAGATAGTCCCAACCTGGAAACCAAAGCGCTTTTTATATCTCATTTAGAGAAAATGTCAATCACTTGAATCAATGAGACATTATCATCAAGGTAATGTACATGGTTATAACCATACTTCTGAAAATAATATGTAACTTTTGGAGTATTTCCTTTATTTTTTTAAAATAAATGCAATCATCATCTAGATAAACGTTCAAATTCACAATCATTCTGACTTTTTAGTCTCTCTCTTAATGCTCCTTTGAGATAATAAAAAAGGTACAAAGTCAACAATTATTAGAATTTAATTTTATCAAGTTGTTATAGATTACTTAGCTCTTTAAAAATGTTTTTTTCATTAATCTGCCTTATTAAGAGGATGTGAACTCTTAAGCATTCTCTGCTACCCTGACCTCAGCAAGACCTCCAGTATTTAGATTCAAGTTTCTCCTCAGAGAATTTGCACGAACTGCTTCTTCTTCTGTAAATATCACATCCTCCATCTTGTGCACAGGAACTTTCACAGATTTGAGCAGCAAAATAAATTAGTAAGTCTAACTTTTTTCAGGCATAGGATTTATAAGATACAATGATTCATATTCTTTGTCAATTTTTTTCTAGAGTCTTTTCTATATATGTAATTCTGTATTTTTCAGGAAGTTCTCCTTACAATCATTTAAAAATTATACTACTTCGTGGAAACTAATCAACAAAACAAACAAGCAAGCAAAATATAACCAGAGACATTGAAATAAAGAACAAACTGACAGTAACCAGAAGGGAGTGGGGAGGGGATAATGGGGGAAAGAAGGGGAAGGTTTGCGAAGGAATATCTATAAAGGACACATGGACAAAGCCAAAGGAGGGTAGGACTGAGGCTAGGAGGCAGGGATGGCGGGGGCGGGGGAGAGCGGTGGGGGAAAAATGGAAACAACTGCACTTGAACAACAATACGAATAAATAAATAAAGGGAACAAAAAGAAAAGGGAAATGGTTAAGTAAATAAAAAAACAAAACAAAAATTAATAAAAAATAAAAGTTACATACTAACAAAAATATAAAAAATAAAAAATTACATTACTTTTGAACAATTAGTTGCTTATGGATGTTGCATAGCCTATGTCTTTCTAAGAGCCATTGTTAATTTTGAGCACTAATATTCCCATCTTGGCCTTTCTACATTTCTAATTGCAGACCTAAAAGAATTACTCTTAAAAAGAAATTAGAAGAAGGAAAAAAAAATCAGTTCTCCTGAAAATCATTTTTTCACTATGGTAAATAAAAAGAAACAATAAGAGGTACAGTCTAGTGAAGCTACACCCAGACTCATGGTGTCTTCCCAAAAATTTTGAGACATTAACCTTTTCCATTAATTTCTTAAACAAGATTCAAGAAGATAACCTTGAAACTAATAATTCTTTCTGCCAACAGTCTTCTTTATGATTTCCCTTTGATCTATAGCTGTACGATCTGCCTGCCCACCCTTCTTCCCTCCTTCCCTCCCTCTCTCCCTCCCTTTCTCCTTTTACTCTTTACTTCTTTCTTTCTATATGGCCCTTTCTCCTATTCAGGTCAAACAAGGGTTTCCAGTACTTTGGAAAATATGTTTGAAATAACAAGTCATACTGCAGGTTCTCAGTATGTTCAAACGTTTAAGGCAAGTACTCTATTTCTCTTATTCCTTGAAAAATTGTGGAATGCTAAGAGAAAACGTAATACTACACTGTATAACCACATGATGTAGCCAAGTAGAGATCACAGGTAGCAGTCTGTATTTCTTATCTAGATCTGGGGAAGAACTAAGCCAGGGATGAATAAAGGAATCCCAAGATTTCTGAATAGGTGTGAGATGCTCCAAAGATTTCTAAAATTTCAGTTATATCATTTTAAGTGTGTACATTTCTCGGACTCAGAAATAAATTGGAAACAAGTATCTTGGATGCAATAAAATATATAGTTAGGAAATTACATGGATATTGAAAAGAACCAGCTAGGAATAAAGAAAAATGGAATTCCTTAAACTAGGATGCATGTGTGCATGCGTATGCACGTGTCTGTGTGTGTTAGTATCCACAATACTCACTGAATATCTTAGAGATTTACAGTCCCTCCCTAAAGATTTGTTAAATTTGACTGACCAATGGTTTGCCACATGCTTAGTAATATACCATGTATTCATGAGTGTACAGAAAAGGTACAGATCTGCCTAGGACAGTAAAGACACTATTTATAGAAACACCTTTACATTCTACTCTTTATCTTGTTAGCATTTTTCCATTTACAGATATAATTTCTTTCCTCACTACAGATGTGTTCGACAGTGTTGTTGCTATCAAACTAGTATATTTCAAATGCTTTTTACTGCAACCAACAGTTAGGAACACATTTGACATAGCAGCCTAGCACATGCATACACACACATTTATGGGTACATATGTAACTGAAACAGGAGTTTAGCAATATGTACTCTTACTATATGTGATACACTTGTATTTTCTGTTCTGCTCTATTCTAGACTACTTTGTAAAAATCCTGGTGGTAAGCCAACACATTGGTTTTATGGACCCCTGATGTGCTGTCTCCTGAAGTCTGAAAAACACAGCTCAATGCCATGTGAATAACGTGAGGAAGGTCCAAAACCACTGCACTTCATAATGAGTTTAACTCTCTCCACAGCAGCCTCACATAGGATATCCAATATACTGTATATTTCCTTTGGGGCAGAAAAAGCTAGTGGTCTCTATTTTGTTTTTCATGAATGAAAAATTAGAGCATACAAAGTATTCAAGGTTTTTTGGAAGATTCCAGATCTTCTCACTTCTCATCCATCTACATACAACTGGGAATTTTATCTCTTTTCCTTATTTTTGAGTCCATTAAAATATCCACTGATCTCATTCAACCTATAAACAGGAACATTTTCCATAGATAAGTCTTTCCACAAAAGTTATTTTTCTGCCACTAATTCACTCTCACTCAGAATCATCATATCCACATAATTAAATTTATATAATCCATTATGTTTTTAAAAAATTATTTCATCTCTTTTCACTATGTAAAGTTTTGGAGAAAAATATATCTTCTCCAGAATTTGCCAGATTTGCTGAAATACACAGAAGTGCCCATGACTCTTCTTGAAGGGAATATATATGCCTTGCTCTTCTCATCCTACTTGATTTTATTGCTTTGATTTACCAATCATCCACGTATTACTTTTAAAGTCCTTGAGCAAGAAACAGCATTTTCAGCACAGTTTTCCCCATATTCCAACACTTTCTTCACTTTGGAAATATGAATTTAGATGTTAAGATGAAGATGATATCCAAATGGGACCCCGCTTCCCACCCATATTGGATGTATGGGTTACGCTTTTGGTTACACTTGAGAATCATTCTACTAGATGTTCCAAATGCACAGGTAAAAATAATGTCCGCTACAGCACAGTCCCTGTTGCCTTGTCTCTAATTCGGCTGCCACTCCACTGAACTCGAGCCTTCGCTCTGATTCCCAAATCAAATGTACTGAGTCAAGTCACGAGAATCTCCATTCTTTTTACAGTTTGCATTCTCTGCAAAAATTCTGTATCTTATGTTGACAATATTCCTTCTAACCACAATATGTACTACATTGCTTCCTGGTCTGAATATTCCTTTTACCTTTTTAATGCCGTCTTGGTCAGTATTCCAAATCTTTTACGGATAATTGGGAATACTTGGTCAGTATTCCAAATTATTTATCATAATTTTCTCCAAAAAAACCACTAGCCTCTTCTATTATTGCTCATTAACTTTCTTCATTTCATAAATACTTCCTTATTGAAAGGAAAAAAAGAAAGCTCTGTATAGTCTCTTCATGTACTTTTTATCTCAATATGTATGTCT
Source organism: Tonatia bakeri (assembly GCA_004024845.1). NCBI lineage: Eukaryota > Metazoa > Chordata > Mammalia > Chiroptera > Phyllostomidae > Tonatia > Tonatia bakeri. Next base: position 142,777 of record PVIA01002183.1, read on the forward strand.
GTTTTACTCCCCCCCAACACACACACACACCTATCTTCCAAAACAAAGGTAACTCCACACTATTCCAGTATTTGTTGAATGTGGTCTCCAACTATGATTCATGATGAACATTTAACCATTTATTCCTTACAATGATTTTTTAAACTCACTGATTCACATGCAGAATAATTCCTTGGGTGTGTCCAAATAAAATAGTTGCAAAATGAAGGTACTGAGTGAGTAAAGTGAAACACACATACACACTCACACATAATCCATTAAAAGATAAACTCATGGCGGTGCTGTCCATTGGTGGGAAAGATGAGGAGCGCTACAATGTCTGTGTTAGCTCACCACACAGACTGACTACCGAGGTAATCTGTACAGTTTTCCTGGGCATTTGAGAGCTACAAATGCAGAAAAACTTGTTTATCAACTTTATCTCTTTCCAAGTGAAATCAAGCCAGATCTTTGGTGAACTGGATGATTAGAATAAATGTTCAGAAAATGCAAGTCACAAAATAGCCTACCGGGGCTTTAATTTCTAACTACTCTAAGTAACGTGTTGTTGCACTGAATTATCTCTAAATATAATTGTTTTCTACTCCACTTGTTATTGATGACTAAAATAGAAACAAGAAGTTTCATAGCTCCTTTGAGTATGGAAAGAACATCACCTACACACAGTATTAAAAGTTTGCAAGGCAGGTTGATATCATTATCCCCATTTTAGATGAGTAAGTAAAGTCAGAGAAGTTACACTGATATATATAATATTGCTCAAGTGGTAAGTTACTTGATACTGGTGGCTCTTCCCACAATCTATCATCTAAATGGGGCCACATGGCCAAAATATAATTTTTAATCATAGATAAAGATCCAAGAAACTAGTGGTATATTTTCTCATTATAATTTATATTTGGTATATGTTAGTCAAAGGAATGTATGTTCAGTATTAGTTTTTGAAAACTGATTTCTTTTGCCTTGACATTTTTTAAAATAAAAACGTAATGTGAAATAGGAAGGTTAAATATTAAAAAATAGAAAAACCAAAAAAATTTAACAGGTTTCCTCTCATACCTGACTATGGATCTTATGCTCTTAAAATAAATTAGGAGAAAGCCCCAAAGCTTCACAGAGGAGAAAATATTCCTCGTAATGTTTTAGAGTAGAAGTTAACAAGCCTGTTGGGATCCTTTTAGCCCCTGCAGAGCTGAGTCTTCAACATTATTAAATGGCTGTCGCATCTGAAGTATGGTGCAACATAACTCAATAAACAATGGAAAACACATGATGCTGAACGCAGGGAGGCTTTTCGATTACCCTGCAGAATAATTCCATTTCAGCACAGGTGTTTGCACGTGATGGAGCAAGACATGACTGAAGGACAGAACCACCCATGCGTCCCTCCCCCGAGGCTCTGAACTGCCTAAAGATCAGAGCATAATGCTGGATGAAAAAGCACGTCAGGAATGGGCAGAACCACAGCTGCACAAGTGAAAGAACAAAACTGCACCTGCACAAAATCTTCAAAATTCCCACTTATAAAAAAAAACAACTTCTGAAAACAAGTTCTGTAAAAAAAAAAATGCTATTTTCTAGAGTGCTCAACTTCCCCAGCCAGGTCATATCCCTTCCTAATGAGTGTCTGAAAGTCACACTTATAAAAATGAAAGATTTTTGCCATTACTTTGGGTTCATTTTGCCTTTTGAAACCAATCTAAAAGTAAGAGAAAAGCTAAAAGAAAAGTCATTCTTTCTCTAACTTGTACATTTACGTGACACTTTCAATAAATCATGAATTTAATCTATAGATATTTTATATGATAAATACATTAGTTTTTAGTGTTTTGTATCATATGAGAAAAATAAATGCCAGAAATGGAAGTAGATCTGCTCGTGTGAAATTTATTGGTGAGTAGGACATTTTATTATGCTTAAAAAGTAGAATGTTTGCTGGTAAAAAGTAAACTACATATTCAGACTATTTGACCTATTGAGTTGAAATGTAAGTTCTAATCGCACCACAGAACAGTTTATGAAACCTGCAACTGATTTCTGGGGAATACTCAAATAGTTTCATGTTTTACTCTTCTATCCATGAAGAACAGTCTAGCAGTGAGTCCAGGGTCACCCAACATAGAGGTTTGGTCTCCAAGCTGGTCAAGCAGGGTGAATATGGATGAAATGCCTAGTCTTTTTGCACATATTTCCATTTTTATTCTTACAGACTTTTTAAAATTGTTCTGTATTTATCAGTCTGTAAGTATGACTGTACAAAACTCTTACCTAGAATACCCAGGTAAACAGTTGGCTAAGACTAAGCAAAATATGGAGCAATACAGTAATCAATTCATTACACAGTTTAAACATCAAGTAACTTTTATTTCCCTCATCATGAGATACCATTTTTATTTAAAATATCCAAATATTTTTAAAGTCTACAGCTTGTTAGTGTTATTTATTCTGATCGACTTTCTGATTGTATTTTGTTTGATCATGGCTGAATGTCAAACCACCATTCATATAGGATAATTTACAAGTGGATCTTAATTGCTTTTATTTTACTATTCCTAACTACCAGTCAAATGACTATTGATAATTGACATGACATTTGGACAAGGGAAGGTATTATTTTCAAACAAAAGTTGTAAAAAAAAATGTATGATTCTTTTAAAAACAACAATCTTATATTAAATCTGGTGATAGAAATAGAATTTTATTGAACTTGTATTATAGTCTGATATCTTGGCTACAAATAAATCTATTTTGTGACTTTAGCTGAAGATTAAATTTTCTGTTCTTTTTTCTTATTATTTGTGAAATTCAGTATCTTTTCTCTACATTATTTCTTTATTACATTCTCATGTTAATATACTATTGTTTGAATATATTGAAAACTTTCCGCTTTCCCTTTGATTGTTACACATTTGTGTTTTTAGATTAAAGCACACATTTTAATTTTTATACTGGCATGTTTTTGATTCTTGAAACTGAAAATTGAAAACTTATTTTAAAAATTATGATGTAAAATGATAAATTAGTAGGTGTTTCAATTTATAATATAAAACATTAGTAATTTATCTGTAAATTTTTTTAAGTCACCAAACTTCAAAAACTTACGACATGTTCAATTATTGGCTGGTTTTATTATTTAGCTACACAGATTCTGGGTGACACACCTATTTTACTATTATGTACAAATAAATTTCTTCAGGAAGCAGGTGCCATCTTCCCACAAAACTGCACACAATGCTTTGCTCAGAATTTTTCGACTGCCATTTATGTGTTTGGGACTCTTAGAACTTAGCAGTGTATATATCAAATATGTCCCTCTTCCCCTAAAACACTCTTAGTTATCAAGTTTGGGTCAATATCTAGATGTTTTCCACTAAACCCCTTAGAAGTTCAACCCAACTTGTGAAGATTTATTGTTGGCCTGTACATTCGGCATATAAATTTTAAAGAGAGAAAATAAAGAGAATGGGATTGTCCTTTTCCCTGACCTTACAGTTTCTCAGTCTGTTCATTATAACACGGCCCTTTCAAGTCCCTGCACCAGCACATGGAAGGCCTGCATACAGGCAGTGTGTAACTCACAGCAGAGCGCCAAGAGTGGGGGCAGGGAAATCTCCTGAGGCTCTGCTTACTAATGTAATTCCATAAATCAGCTAATGGGAGAGAAACCAGATCTGTGTGGTCTCTAATGCTGTCCCACAGAGATCAATCATGTCACCTGAACATGTTCAGGGCCTAAGAGGTTGGGGTTGCCCATGGGACAGTTTTATCCCTTGAGCCATACATAGCAGGTTGGGATATTTTAAAAAGTTAGATCTTAATATCAGAAATACAACTGCTGTGAATATGAAAAGTGAAGATTACCTTTGTATGAGACAAACTGCTATTATGTAACTTATTCTCACAATATACAATCACATGTTTTTTAAACTATCTGGGAATATGGATCAGTTAGGATACAAGTTTTCAAAACAAGTTTTGTTACATTAGTGGCACACAGCATTTGTAATAACTGCTTTGAATAAGTATTAATGGGTGATTTTTAAATATGGTAACTAACTAAATGAACAGTGTTATATGCAAACATACAGTGCATAATATCATACAGAAACCAAGTTAGTTTTATGTGCATTGTTATCATATGGAATGTATTAAGGGGTGATTTTATAGACATATTTCTGAGGCATTAATATGCTCTTAACAGGAGATTAAGTAGAAAATGTGTAAATAAGTCCAGCAGTTTTAAAAGGAATGCTGGATGGTAGGCTTTAAAAGACATGAGCAAGAATCCCAACACAACCACGTGAGTGTATCTTAATTTCATTTTACTCACCCTGAAAATCTGATTCTACCTGCAATCTTTGGAATAAGAATAAGTCAAATACAATAAGTGCACAGGAGGTCTGAAGTGATAAATAGGAATATATGTAATGATTATGATCCAGATATTAATTGGTATCTATAATTCGAGGCCAACGAATACTAGCTACTGCCTGAAATCCACAGGTAATAGCCATGATAAATTCCCAAACCACTATCCTCAGCCTGGGCCTCTAGCCAGTCTCTAAAACATCTCCACAGATGATGACAAATTGCAGGAATCAAATTAGAGATGGGAACAGGTCAGCAGGAGGACTTTCCACCAACCCACAACCACTGTTCCAGCTTTGGCTCAGTCAGGCCAACCTTGTCTCTCTGACATGTGGCCACCTGGTTTCCTGCAACTCCGTGTGGTTGGTTATACATGTACTTAGGGCAATCATGCCACCACTGCCTTTTATGAATGATCTAGATAGAATCTTCATCAATAAGCAAACCAAAACCTCACAGCTCCTCTTGCTTTCTTTCTGGCAAAGAACAACCCACTCATAATCTTAGCCTTGAGCTATGGCCCAACATCTGGTGGGAAAAGTATGTAGTTAGGAAACCATCTTCGGAGAGTTCTACAAAGAGGGAAGTTTGTTTGCCCTCTCATTCACACCCCACCTTTCGAAGAGCAACATAACTTTTGAGCAAATGGATTTTTAAAAACATGGAAAAGTAGTACTATAATCATATATGATCAAAATGTCTAAGGAATATAAACATCACAAGTTTGTGGGAAAGCTATCAAAAGGAAGAAAAAGGAAATTTATGAAATTTGTTTAGACTAATAAATCAGCATAGAAACCTGTAGTAAAGAGCCTATCACCACTCACAGTAAGTTCCTCCAGTGGTTATTTACTAAGTAAATCAGAATTACTCAGTGGCCTATTGACTACATACCCTAAGTTGGGTCCAGTGCCATGGGTCTAGCTAAAGATGGGGATTACTAGCAACAACTATATATAGTTCAAGAGGAAAAAATAAAAGCCATGTAATATTTATCAACTGGGTATTGATATAAAATTTCAGGATGAACTGAATTTTCAGTTCCCATGGGCCTTAGAGACCCAGAGAAGTTACAATAAATTAATCCAGAGAGTATTCAAAACATAAATACTAATTTTTGCCACCTCAGAAAATACATGGACCTACATTTTCATAATTGCTATTATCTCTGCTTAAGTTGAGTTGCCAAAGGAAATGTAATAAACCATTCTAAACTCAAATTTTCAACAGAGATGAGTTTTCTTATTAAATAATAAATGCAGTATTTTGATGAAAACACAAGCAATAATGTTACCAATATACACTGATTTTGTTTTTTGGAATCTCAAAGCCCTTTTTGCTTTAATTTATATTAATAAAGCTTTTTAAAGAAAAAATGTGTATTTATTTGTTTTCAAACCTGCAAGAAAAATCTCCAACTCTTCTCTTTTATTCTTTTAAAGACCAGTCCTTCATGGAGAAAACAACTTTAAGCAGTGCTCACAATTTTTAAAAAGAATGTGCAAGTGCCCCTCTAATGACAATTTGTGAGAGCCACTATCTGCCTGTAATCCAGCCCAAAGAATACTCCCATAGGCTAAAGCCACCACCTATGTTCTCCTGTACACATGAGCATCTGTCTAGCCATCTACTCTGTGAAATTTATCTAGAAGCTAATTATGATGATTTGCCCATATTTCTTTGCTAAAAATACCACCCAAACCATTTACCGGTGATTTTTCCACTTTCTCCCTTGTTTTGATCAGATTACCATATGAAATTTCCACCAAACACATTACCGTATTTAACAGAATTAAAAGCCTAATTTAACAAGTACTTTAGTGATAATCAGTACACTGTCTCTTTTAAGGACTTATAGGCATAGGAAACTATTACTGACCATATAGGGTATCAACCCAAACTGTGTTAAGTGTATACAACAATTCGTGACCACAAAATGGTTACTCTGTCTAATGCAGAACCCAGAGCACTATTTTTTTTGGTAGCTGAGTTTTAGAAGTCATTCGTTTCTGGAACTATGCAAAACAATTCTTAAATAAAATCACCATCATTACGTGCACTACGTGAACTAATTGCATCCCTTTATTCTAACTCTGGATATCCTTAAAAATTGCAGGTAGTGTTCAGCTTTCTATACTATTTCTGCTTTCTTTAAAAAATACCAGGCATGCAGAAAATAAAATGCGAAACAGAAACACTATGTCATGATGAAGAGAAAAACTATTCTAGAAGGGGACAGAAATCCCCTTCAGAATCCAGGCATTTCAGTGTCAGCGATTACTGTGTGTCTGTGTGTGTTTTTGAATGGGCACATAGACTTGTGTGCCACAAACTGTGTCCTCACTGTAACAGTTGGGCCACTAATAAGCCTCCCTTGGCCAGTAAAAGTATGTAAACTGTGAGGTGTCCAATCTTTGGGGCAGAGATATTTTTAAAAATCATAAGGGGAAGGGAGCATTTTAAACCACTAAGGGAAATTTTTGACCATATTGAATGTGAAACTTCTGATTTTTCAACCCAATTACATTAGTTTTCCCCCAGAGATAAAAAAGAGGTGTGCCCTCCCCATCTGGAGGGCGGTTCCATACGAAGTGCAGCTGGGGAGGGTGGAGGAGAGGCCACGACCTCCGCACACCACCTACTACGGTATCTTACAACCTGAATGAAGCTTCAGGAAAGGGGTACTGCATCTTGAAGCCAGACAAGAAGCCCTGAAGGGGAGAGGGGAGGGGAGTAAGGAGGGAGGAGGGTAGACTGGGAAACAAGAAATCATCTCCTCTGACCTCTAGCGAAGTGCCAGGTTTTTTCTTTAGCTCTTCACATTTTCTAAATTTGCAGATCTGGTGTCCCGTTTTGCGGTTCCTGCAACTGCTGCAGACGCCACAGTTGATGAGCCTTTTGCAGGGCACGCAGACCCCACACCTTTTCCTCTTCTTCTTGGCTGGGTTGGCTCCGCTAGCTCCCCCTGAGGAGGACGAGGAGGAGGAGGAATGATTCTGCGGGCAGTCTGCCAGATTGGCAATTTGAAACGCACTGTCTGTGACGGCTGCTGAGGCTGCTGCGGGGGAGTGAAGGGCTGTCATGACGATGACCCCTGGAGGTAATGAGATGCCCCCTAAAGCCGGGATAGCGGAAAAAGTCCCCACGCGCTCGGGGAGATTCATTATCTCTGCTTCAGCAGCGCCGCATTTGAGCTTGTTCATGCATTCCCCTGCCAAAGGTCTGCAGTGTTCAGGGGATAAGGTGGAGAGGAAATTAGTATTTGCCATTTGCAACGACGGCTCTGGCGGGCAGCCAGCTTTCCCCAGCCTCTGGGAGTCGTTTCGGTGGTGCATGCTGGTCCTGCTGCCGCCGCCGCCGCCGCCACCACCGCCGCCGCCGCCTCCACCGCCGCCGCCGCCACCGCCACCGCCGGCGGGGAGGATCGCCGAGGAGGAGGTGGAGGAGGAGGCGGCGGCAGAGGAGGATTTCCTGCTGCCCCCGCCTCCCCCGCCGCCGCCCCCGCCGCCACCTCCGCCGCTGCCCCCGCCTCCGCCGCTGCCCCAGAGCATGGCGGTGGCGGCGGCGGTGGCCGCGTTGTCGCAGTTCCAGGGGGACATGCCGATGCGCGCGGCGGCCGCAGCGGCGGCGGCGCTGCTGGGGAAGATGGGGGTGGTGATGCGCGCGATCTTGGCTGCCTGCGGGAAGGCGCCCCCGTTGGTCTTGTAGAAGGAGGTGGCAAACGAGCGGTAGCGCTCCATCTCCGAGTTGTAATCCACAAGGCTGTTCAGGGCCCCCTCGGGCAGGTGGCTTTCCTTGGGCAAGCCCGGGGCCTCCGGGCTCGGCCCCGGCTCCACGCAGACATTGGTGTTCATGGTGCAGGGGGGAAAGAAGGGGTGCAGGGTGGAAGTGGGGACCGCCTGGTCCGACACCTGGGTGGGAAAGGGGGAAAGATGGGGGGGAGGGAAGGGGGTGATGGTGGTGTTGGGGTGGGGGCCGAGGCGGGAGGGGAAAGTGGGTCCGGGTGGGGAGAGCAAGGTGAGGACTGCTTTATTCCTCTCTGGGGCGCATTTCCACAGACGGTGAATTCCCAGGCAGCGTCTTCCTTTGCATTATCCTCCAACTGTTACAACTAAAATAAAGAAAGTCATTCCAACGAGCTGCACGAGGGAAAAGATTAAAAATAAATAAACAGCCTCTCTCACGACCACGCCAGACACTGAAAGCTCCCACATTCTCCGTCAGGTCGTTTGCATAACAATCATCAAGACGTGACCCCCCCCCCCCCTTCCCAACCCCGCTCCCTCCCTCCCTCCAGCACACCACAGCTCCTCCCCCCTATTCTTATAACCCTCCTGAGAAAATGTATTAATAGCCAGGATACCCAAGGAAAGACGGGGGTGACAAATGCCGAGGGAAAAGGGCAATTGGAGTGCTAAAGACATGCAAATCAGGGGTGGGAGGGCGATACTACCTATAAGCAGAGGGCATTTAAACATTATGAAATGTGTGAACAAGTGCTGCCTGGGCATGCAAATGGTGTAAAGTAGAAAACAGCAATGGCTCTATGAAGAAAATGAACAGGAAATTAGCAAATGAAGTACAGAGAAAGTCTACAATACAGCCGAGTATAAACTGTAAGCAAACACAATACAACTGAAAGCTAAGAGACTGCCCACATACAATCTGAACTAAAGAGGCAGAGAGGAAAAAAAAAAAAAAAAGAACTACCAGCTGCCACAGTGTCCTTCTGTGTCTGCGGTCATTAGTTTGAATCCCAGCACAGCTGGCTCTGTTAGGGTCTTAATTCAAAGGACCAAGGACAGGTCTCAATTGTACAAGCCATTTGGTGGTGGGGCTTGGTGGGGGTAAGAGGGTGGTGTTCTACTTGCTTAAAATAAGAATAAAAAAAGAGAAAAGAAAAGAAAGATTGACTAGAGTAAAAATTAAATAACACAAATAATTTCACAGATTTTGAACCAAGTGCCTGCAACCTCTGTAAGAATATTCCCAACAATTCCTAATGGAGATTCCTGTCTCTTCTGAAGACAAGAAGAAAACATGGGACTTTTTTTTTTTTTAAGGATCTCACAATGACTGGTTTTTACATTAAGTAAATGGAATGGGGGAAGGGGTATCTCTTAAGGTGTTGTTTACCTGAAGAAGTAACCATTAAAATGATGTTTTTCCTTTGCTCCCTTTAAGAGGAAAGTTTAGTGTTAACTGGATATTTGCGTTCATCTCTTTGCTTACAGACCATTATTATGCTTTTGCAAGAGGTATTTTAGCTGTTTATTACAGAAGGAGAGGTAGACCACAGCCTTTTAAGAAGAAAAGCAAAGGCATAAAGTGTATATTAACCTAAAAAAAAAAAACCCACGGTTTCTTTGTTTACAGATTTTTTTTAGACCAGAATATCTTTTTGTGACATCTTTTGGAGCCCACATATTGGTCTAGAATGTGGAGTTCAGGGAATTCTAAATGGGGCCCAGTAGTCTCAGTCTCAAATATTCAGTTCAAAATGGATATCAATTATAGTAATTATGCTTATAATTAGATTAATGAACCATTTATGCTCAAACTCCAAGTGCAAAAACTTCAAGACCTGCTGATGAGGTGCCCTAAAAAGAGGGGTTTATGTAAACAAATCCCTATTAGGCAAAGTAAATCAAGATAAGGAACCTCACCCCAGGCTGGATTAGAAGCTAGCAGGCGTCTTTCAATCACAGCAAGTCCCTAATCACTCAGGAACCACCTCTGTGGTTTCACATTAGGAAAAACTGCTCCCTTCAGAGCTCTGATGGCAATACAAAGGGTGCCCCCAAAATGCTCCTGGCTAAATATTCTTGATGCTTGGAAGGAGGTGGGGGAAGACACAGCTAGAATATGCATATAGCGTCAGTTTCTGCGAATCACATTATAACTGAAGACCATAATAACTGCTACTTAGTAAAAACTAGTTAAGCCAGCCATGCATTAGATATCATCACATTGAGTGGAGGGAAAAATTCCAACATTTTATCTTTTGACCTTGTTCCAAATAAAGAAATAATTTAATATCCTTTTTTCAGAGTATTAGGATGATGTTTCCAAACAGAAGCTTCCCTTGCTTTTTTCTTTCTTTCTTTCTTTCTTTTTTAAATTGCTATTACCTCCCCCTTCCTCCCTCAAGGTTTAATGCCACCAGAAACTGTAGAAAATGACTGTGCCCAGGATCCAGGTCATTATTGTTTAATCAATGCATCTCTGGAGCATGAAAAAGGTACCTAAGCCACAGCTATTGTTTGGATTTTATTTAAAAAGCAAAATAAAACGCACAAATAACTATAGTCATATCCCAAGCAAAATTAGACATTCACACTTCATGATCCTGTTTTGCCTCTAAACAATGTGACTGTACATGTCTAATACTGTATGTCTGGTCTACCAGAGACATAGAGATCAAAGGTCATATTTAACATTCAGGAGGAGGGGCGGGTGCAGATTAATTAATAAATTAATACAGCGACGCCTTTTATTGCTGGAGTCCAGCATTAATAATCTACTTTTACAATCCCAACGGACAGCAAACATTTAAGAGCAAAAAGCCAGAGAAAGAGAAAGAACAATCACTTACCAGTCTCTTTTTATTTGGGGAGCCTTAGAATTTGCAGACGCTGCCAGTCTGCCTTTAATTAGTTGCACATCACCCCTAACACAAAGAAACACAAACCCAGATGTGTCTTGGCAGCTCCCAATTACAACTTTAATACTTGTAAACAAACTGTTGGGGAGGGGAGATAAATAAATATGCGGATCAAAAAAAAATACCTGTAAATGGCTTTTTTTTTCTTGTTGCAGAGAGGAGGAGGAGATGGTGTTAGTGGTGGGGGTGGAAGGAGGAGGAGGTGGGGGGAGAGGAAAGAGCCGAGTGTGAGTGTATGTGTGAGAGCGCGGGGCTGTTCTCGGTGGTCTCTCCTCTCCCAGCGCGTTGCTCTCCGTCCGTCTCCAGTCGCTGTGTGCGAGGGAGGGAGGGAGCCAGGGAGTCTCTCCTTTCTCTCTCTCTCTCTCCTCTCTCTCTCACCCTGCCCCCCCTTCTCTCTCTGTTTGTGTGTGTGTGCGTGTGCGTGTGGTTGCTGGGGGAGGGGAGCGCGAGGGAGGAGGCGGGGGCAGGGGCGGGGGCCATCGGCGCGGAGGTGAGGAGGACGCAGAGACGCGGACACCTACTGATGATTGGCTGCAAATTACACGGGGAACAAGAGGCGCACGCGGCCCGCGCTCCCTCCACAAATCCTCTCCGCGGCCGCGGAGCCACGTTTCCCGGCTCGCCCGCTGCTCGCCCTCCCTCCCCGCGCCGGCTCCCGGGCTCAGCCGCCAGCACACAGGGCTGTTGATTATTTTCTTTTGCTGTCAGAGATAATTGTTTGGAAGGGATGGAAAGAGGGCGTTTCCGCCACTCTCGCCGCCTGTGGAGTGTGTGTGTGTGTGCGTGCGTGTGCGGGTGTGTGTGTAAATAAACTTGTCTGGGTTTTCTGGCTGGGTTGAGGAGTGCTGTACAAGAAACTGAAAAGGTTGTGTTTGTTTGAAGATTGCTCTTAGTTCTCACCCTACTCCTTGGCTTTTAAATACTTTTCCTGGTGTACCCAAGACTTCAAAAGAATAGTATAATTTAGGTCTTTAAAATAAGGGAAAACAGATCGACGTACTGGTTGTCCAGATCTTTTGAATATTATTGTGCTAGAATGCAAGCAAAAAAAAAAAAATGGTGATGGCCTCTCTCTCTCCCCCTCTCCCTCCCTCTCTCTTTCAATATCTTCCCCCTCCCCCCACCCACCCAAACCATCTTCTTTTACTATTCCATCTGGTAGTTCCAATTATTAAATCTGATTTTTAACATACTCCTCTATTTTTAATTCCCAACTTTACTTAAACAAAAACTACTTTTATAGCTACATTAATGTATTTTTGTACTAGTACGGTTTCTTGACACCTGAGAAAAATAACTAATTGAAAGATAATTTTTTTTACCACAGGTCAAATATAAATAAAATAAGTGCAGCTATGAATTAACTTCTGCACTGCTGATTTCAAAAAAAAAATGAGATATTCCTGGATACATGCTATTCTGCTATTGAAATGAAGTGTGCTATAGTGGAAATCCTTATGAAATAAGATATAAAATATGAACTTCTTGCTAATTTTGAGAAAATTTTAGTGGCTAATGATAAGCTACAAAAATAGGAAAGAAAAAAATTCAGGTTATTTAAATTGGTATTGTAAAGGCAGAGTAAAAGTTGTATATTAAAATTAAAACTATGTTCCAGGGTAATGCAATAGTATAGTTTCAGAGGAGAAAGAATTATAGTGAGTTATTTCTCTTATAATACAAAATGCTGAAAAGACATTTTATACCGTTTTGCATTTGAATTATCGAAAGATTGTCCTTGACCATATCAAGATTCTGTTAACTATGGAGGACCGATTTTTGATAAGATGTTCAGGACTGCGGGCTGCATCAATGAAGGTGCTGTTTCAAGACTGTGCAACTATGATAACGGGAAAAGTTGCTTTGTGGCTCATTGATTAATATGCATGTGTTCTCATTTTTTAAACATAGAATAAGTTTGGTTATAAAAATCAAACTGATTATTTGGCATTTATAGACAAAATAATCAGAGCATAATAATTACTTGTCCATTAATATATTTTATACTTTTGTCAATGCCTTGTAAAAGCAAGGAAAGAAATTTTCCATTTGAATTTTTTTGAGCTGAGCATCATAGGAAATATATCAACAAAATGTAGGTAATTTTTAAGGAGTGAAAACATACCAGAAAGATGGTAGAGTGTTAAAACAATTAAAATGTTCAAAATATCAATCCAACGATAGAAGTTTGGAAATTTGTAAATAAAACAATTTTTAAATCAAATAATGTCATCATGCTTTCTCATGCCAAATTTGCTTGATTTTCAGAATGTTTCAGGCTTACCTTCAAAATGAAATAAACAAATGAGAAAATAAGGTGGTAATTTTAAAGAATTGTATTTTCTAGCTCATAAAGGAAATGCTGCAGAACATTGTCTTAATAATTAGAGCTACTATTAATGACCCATCGGTTTTAGACACTGTACCGAGTAATCTGATATTTTATCTTTGCAATAACCCTAAGAGATAGTTATTATTATTTTCATTGGAAATAACAGTACCATAGAAATTAGATATTTCTAGGAAAAATTGAGACCCTTAAAAGTTGGGTAACCTAGGTTGGGTCATGAAGTTAATACGTAACAGGAATGATTTTTATACTCAGTCCTATCTATCTCCAAAGCCTTATGCTTATAACCTGGACTCTAGTCTCAGTATCAATAACTGCTTAATCAACAAACCCTCTCTGCATATTAGAACCTTACTTTTAATCACGATCATAGACTCAACATTAATTGAACATAAAGAACATAATATAAACAATATATCTTGTAGCTCTGCCAGAGATATATTGCTTTGCCTCTGTAATAAAGGGAAACATGGCTTTTTGGCCTACCTCGCATACTTTTTCTTTAATACTAATTTGCTGCTCTCATATCTGCTATGTCTCATTATTCTGTGGCCTATGTTGTCTTCTCCAGGGTGATGTGTCAAGGTTTTCAGAACAATTGCGGAGAACCCTTAGTTCTCTGCTACTTCTTCAGAATCCACACTTCTATAAAGTACTAAAACTTAAGGTTGTTATCTCTGCAAAATGCCTGCTACAGCTTTCAATGCCTGGAAGTGGTTTGTGACATTAGTCTCATTTATGTGTTTTGTGATCTGGAGTAGGAGTACAGGGACTTCATTGGTATCTTCATGTGGGAATAAAAAATTCCAATTGGAGTATCACCTGACAAAGTGTCCCTTGCTTTGCAGAAATTTTGTATTGTACTGTTTTGTTTTGTTTTTTTAGATTTTATTTATTTATTTTTAGATAGAGGGGAAGGGAGGGAGAAAGAGAGGGAGAGAAACATCAATGTGTGATTGCCTCTCACGTGCCCCCTACAGGTGACCTGGCCCGAAACACAGGCATGTGCCATGACTGGGAATGGAACCAGCGATGCTCTGGTTCACAGGCCAGCACTCAGTCCACTGGGCCACACCAGCCAGGGCATAGTGTGCTGTTTTTAATGCACAGCTGTTTTCTATAATGATCACGATCATTATGATTGTCATTATCCCAGAACTTGTAAAAATGTGATTTATCCATTGTTACAAATAGACTAAAAATGTGTATTAGTGAGAAAACTATAGAAGTATATAGTTTTTGTTCATGTAACAATCCAGAGTGGGAATTTCAGATCAAAGGATAGCTATTCTCTGTGAGTGATTCATGGACTTAGTTTCCTTCTATCTTGGGAACTTTATTATCCCCAAGGGACTGCTTATCACAGAAGGGCACAGAGGAGGCACGATCCCTTCTTAAACACCTCGGTCTTGAAGTGACCCACAGCACTGCAGCTAACATGCAATTGTCAAAAACAAGTCACATGTCACAACTAGCTGCAGAGATTGCTGGAAAGACACTTCCTAGATGAAACTCTCTGACTGTGGAATAGAGAAATAATTTTGGTGAACAGCTGGCACTATCCCCCACAGAGTAGGACTGGAAGAAGAATAGCCTGTGGGAAAGGTTAGGTAGACCACACAGCCAGGGACCCACCTAGAGATTCCTCTTCTCCTGGGAGCATTTTTGCTGATTACCACCCTTAGAGATTACCACTAAAAGCAGTCTTAATGACTCTGGGGAAAGTTTGGCAACTATGAACAAATTATGCTTTCTAAAATAGCTATAGGAGAGCCAAGTCATGCTTAGAATATTCAAACAAGAATTTACTAAAGAATAAAGAAAGCAGAAGTAAGACAAACTGAGGAAATACCATAGATCTAACATAAACTGACTTGGAGATAAATCTCAGGCATTAGCAGTTTGTCAGCTGGCATTTTTAAAACCCAGCGGCAACCTTTAACTCCCCACCAATAAGATGTTCCCTATTAGTCACACAAATATATAAAAAAATTCAGGTTAGGAAACGTGTGGAGCCCTCATACCTAACATCCTAGAACCCACCTTCCCAATTCATGTTTACAGTGTGAGGGCTGCCTCTTTCCACAGTAATTTATTTGCACTGTAAGAATGTAACAACTGCACTCTTCATAGAAGGAATATGCTGTTAAAAAAAGAGGGGGGGGAATGTCTTTAACTCTCCTTTGACTATAGCTACCTGTGATTTTTATTTATCTGTTTTCTTTGCCAGAACATGAGATCCTTGCCATCAGGGGCTGTGTCTTGCTCAGCTATGTCCCATCTCATATATTGTCCAGCATGACAGGTTCCCAACACTGTGACATGCCCATTGAGGGAAAGTAGCACATGTAACATGTGGAGGTAAGTTCCCCCTTGTAGCATAAAAAATGCCAAATTCATAAAAGGGCATTCGGAGCCCTTCTCCAATTGGCCACATCTTTTGAATCTCACGTCTTATGTACCTTGAAAGAATTCTTTACTTCAGCAGGTCCACTTCTTCGAGAAAACGTCATTCACCTTATCATAACCAAATGGAAAAAGTATTTTTTAATAATAATCATAAGCTAAGATGAAGGTACTGTTATTTACATAAAAGAAACCTTTTGCTTATAATAAATTATCATGTTATAATGAAATAATATTTTTAAATTCCTTAACATTTTAAGGACACCTTTCTTGGTGATATAGCAGGAATTTGATGCAATTAGTTCTTCAGATCAATATTCTACATACCTGTTACTTTCTTTCACTTCTAATTAAATAGCAATACATCATTATTACAGTGCCAACCTTCATATTCGAAGCTGGCACACTTAACCTGCCAACATCAGGTCATATGCTTTGAGCATTTTTTCAGCAATAAAATTTGTCTTAAGCCATCTACCCTCTCTTGCTTTTTCTTTCTAATAACTAACAGGATGCATTTATGGAATGACTGACCGCTGGTAGGATAAAATCTGTGACTATTGAGGATAATGAAAATAATTGGTTCACAGGGTTAAACCCATTACCTGGGCCTCATTAGCACTGTATTCAAATTAATTACATTCATCAAGTACACATATTCCCCTATTTTTACATACAGTTTGGACACTAGCCAGATGTGCCAAATACTATCTTGAGTATTGATTTTAAAATTGTTCTTCACAAGACCTTATTTGGGCTAGGCCCGTTCTTATTTCTTCACGGCATTCCTTCTTGTTATATAAATTCTCATTTCTGTAAAACCACATGTGTGATAGTCCATGGAAATGTAATAGGAGCTGTCCCCAAACACAGAAACCCATACAAGTGAAGTAACAATAGGCTAGAAATGCAAGTCTCCAGAACAATTCTTCCATACGCTCTGGAACTTGCCTTGATTTTGGTGAGCTATGGGCTTCCTTGAATGTTACCATATATATTTGGTATGCTTTGTTCATTGGATTATTAGAAAACCCAAGCAATTCTGGCTTTTTTTCAAAGTATTTACTCATGGAGGAAATAATACTTTTTCAAGGAATCATGGAGGAAAAAATGTGAAACACCAAGTCATGGCAAGTAGCTTCCAGACACTAACAGATCTAAACACATATTTGCTATTTAAGCCCCAACTTGCTCCTTGGGTGTCTTTCTTTTCCTCTGCATGGCAGTCTCATGGCACCATTCATTGGCCTTTATCCCAGAGAAACATGCTTTAGGTGTGAAGCTAACTGTGCGCTTTCCTGATAGTGTATCTCTTAAGAGATAAGAATGATGAAGTAATATGAAGTTTGAAAATTTTGTGGCATATTGGCGATTCTGACCTGACCGGAAAGCGCTTCGTACAGTTCCGTCGACAAGCACTCTGCGTCCCAGAAGGCCGTGTTTCCCAGATGGCAGCAAGAATGTGAGCGTGTTGGCTCCTTCCTCTTTCCGCCATTCACTTCTGCACTCAAGTCTCATTTGACGGGATTTACTGAACACTTGAAAGCGCGTAACAGATTCCTCTTTCTAAATCCCTCTCCTTATTGGCAGTCAAAACCTCAAAACCAATAACACAGTTAACTAATGTTCTTCTTAGCTCAAAGGAAAGAGGTGAACTTTGGGTAAAATTAATTTATAAGCACAAACTGAACATTTTGTACATGGGCTTCTGTATCTTGAAATTATGAGGCAGAACTCACCCAATTATTCAAAACGAAGAAACAGCAAATCTCCAAGATTTTTAATAATAAAGTTATTTCTAAGGTTCATCTTTTAAAGACATAAATCTAGGATTATAAAAATTCATTTTAAGGTCTGTAAATCTTTGAAATTAAATTTAAACTATTTTCTACTAAATAATGTTAATTGAAATCACCATTTCAGATTTGTCATTTTAAAATATAATAAAATAAATTTCTGTAAAAATGTTTGTGATTTTCTTCTGAACTGATATTTGACCCCCAATGTTATCTGGATAACTACGTTTTAAAAAGTACAGATTTCTGATATTATTCACAACATTATATCTCAAAGCAAAACTATTTTTATGCATGATTTTTTTAAAAGGCATGTTTCCATTGTTTATCTTTAATTAACCCTTTTAAAAATATAGGATTATTATCTTTCTTTGTTACGAGGAAGAATTGAGGGTAACATCCCAGAGTTGTTAACGTTCAACCCAGAAAGGTTTTTTTTTCCCCAGTGCTGACCTTTGTTATGCTGTAGTTATAGCAACAAGAAGAGTTCCTTCTGTCTGTCTGTTGTGTTCTCTTTCCAAACAAATGACAGTTTTTTCTATGCTGTTGTGTAGTATGCAGGATGCATTACATGCATTGATTTCTTGATTTACTGATGCATTTAGCTAAACCAGAAATTTAAATGGAAATATTTTAAATAAATGCAATTAATTGAAATGGAATTTGCATATTACATATGTTTATGAAATATGAATTGTTTATTTAGTTATTTTTTCTTTTGTCTTTAAGTGTCCCTAATCAACTTTGCAGTTTAACTTCTCAATGATAGAGTTTATTTATCTTATCATTGTATCTGAGAAAGGGAGAGAGAGTTTGAAAGAGGTAGGAAAGCCCTATTTAGGGGCATAAGAGCATGCAGTTTGTCTGCCAAACTGGGCCACACAATCTCACTATGACCTTGGGCATTCTAAATCTCATTTTACTGATCTGGAATATCAGTTTAATTATAGTAATTACCTCTCTCACAGGGTTTGTGAGGTTTAATTAATTCTAGCAAACTGTTGGAGCTATTTAGTAGAATAGTACTATAAAAGGCAAACTACCTGAAAATCACAACTTCTACCTCCCCACACAGTACTTAATTTTATACACTCCTTTTCTTTCTTCTTCAGAGTTAATATCACATTTATTGCTTTTTTGTACTTCCCTCCATATCTATATATGTGGTTTTCATACTTGAGACTTACCTTAGATAAAAAATATGGCCGATGCCTCACCTTTCCCAGTTCCACCATCACATCTAGGGGCTGAAACATTCTTGAACCCAACAAAATCAGGATTAACCTTAGTATCCAAGAAAGCAGCTGTGGCTATGTGCTTCCCTTAAATCAGAGTCAACAGGCAGTCCACAATTTGTATTTGGGCCTCAAACACCTTTTATTTGGGCCCATGGTATTAAATACATGTAAACTGAATTGGACGTGCACCCTCTTAAAAAATATTGGGAGATCTGAAAGCACTACTGCCCTTTCTGGAAATAGTAGCTAGAGCTAGGATAAGCAATGGGGTCTTCCATTTGCCAGCATTCTTAGCAGTCCCTATTATCTCACATTTGTCCACCTAAGCATTGGAATTTGCAACTCAGAGCCTCTGAGTACATTTGTGTTAGCTCTTCACTGCACAACAATGCCTGGCCAAATGGACAAGCAGGGGCTGGAATCCAGCCCATTGCTCTGCTTGCCAAGACGTGTTCTGGTGGGTCTAATTTGCACAAAGCATTCTAGGGACCAGAAATGTCCTGGTTGGTATTCCAGCTATAAGTCAATTAATTAGTGCAGTGAATGTCACAGCCATATTAATTAGTATTAAAAATTAGCATCCCATCTTTGAAATTATATCCTGTAAGACTATATCTAGATTAAGCTTAAAGTCATATTCAATTTTATCTTTATCCTTTTTTTGTAGGCCCATTTTCATTAGGACACATTACAATATGAACTACTTTCCAAAGATGTAAATAATACGAAGATTTTAATTGTGCTAACTCAGTGCAGCTGAAACCGGCTATATTTAATTGAAAATTAACAAAATGACTGAAGGAGCAATGTGTATTGGATAGTCATAATAATATTACATTTCTTTCTTCGGGGACACCTACTCTTTGAAAGAAGAAGCCATTGTTCACATACTAGGCTTTTCCTGTTAACTGCTAACAGTTTATAATGGTAGCCCTGCTTGAAAGAGCAGTTGCTTTTACCTATTTGTAATGTGACTTTTTTAAAATGCATGATGATTTGATAACCTTTTGAGTGTTTCTTTTTTAAAGCTATTCTATACCTGTAGTTTTGGCTCCTTATATTAGTGAAAAAGAAGCAATGCTCTTACCCAATGGCAATACTGGCTAAAACCTCTTTCTTTACCAAATTCAAGACTCCAAAATTTGAACAATGTCCCATGAAAGCTAATATCTAGATATTTTACTGACCACTAATCACTTACAGAGGAAATCCAGTTATGTATATTCTTTCTGCATACAAAACATAACTTTATTCTTCAATCCTAGAAAGAAGGAAGAATGTCAGATTTCTACTGACTACAGGTAAGAAAAAATCAGTGAAACTGGCTTAAATGACGAGTCCCAGGTAGGGCAGGCCTCAGGCAAGGAACAGGCTGTGGCTTCAGTGTGTCATGTGCGGTGCCAGTTCTCCCCATCTCTCCACTCAGCCCCTCATTTTGGCTCTTCCCTCAGGCAGGTTTCCCTCACAGTTACTGTTCCAGTCATCATATCCAAACATGAAAAGCATTCAAGGAAGGAATAAGCCTGTCTTTTCTGTGTCTATGTCTTTAGAGTCATAAAATCTTCCAGAAACACTGAGGCTGATTTCCACTAAGATCTCATTAGCCAAAATTAGGCCACATGCCCACACCTAAACCAACCACTCTGAGCGAGAATGAGAGTGATTCGGTCTTTCATGCATCTGTTATTCCTGGAGCTAGAGATGAGATCATCCTGAAGCACGTGGCAGTGCAAAGGAAAAGAAACATCTGAACATAACCATGCTTCTATTGAGAAAGAGAAAGAAGACGGTAGGGTGATTGGATAGATGTTGGTCAGACTAGTATCAGTGTCTGTTGTTGCCTTATATAACTCCATCACTTCATTTCTGCTCTCTTAGAAAAGGTAACCAGCCTGAAATGCCATGGGTATTGCCAGGTTATACATGATAAAAGGAAGTCAGTACATTATAGATGCCAGCTCTTCATCATGAATGAATTAGTCACTTATAATTTCAGTTATGACTATCTATAAGTAGAGTTTGTTTTTAGTAGCATGCCTTTCTGGGCAAAGTTTTGAATTACTGACCTTTCCTTACTTAATCCTTTCTTGTTCATAATCTAAGAACTTTTGTGCTGTGCTATACAAATCAAGAAATACCTAAGCTTGAGATACAGGGATGGGGCTAAAAACTAGATATAGAAGAATGTAGAGAGAATGAGGATGTTAAACAAATTTAAATTACAAAAAAATGGTAAACATCTTATAGTATGACACATCTATTTGCATAATTAAGTCTATCATGAATAATTCCCTCATACCTTCTGCTGGCCCTTAAAACTATTACTTCAACATATTTGCAAGGTATCAGAAGCCAAGTAAATAGCCAGTCTTTAAAATTTCAAGTTGATCCCCAAACTGACTCAAATTTGCAAAAATCTGGCATAATTTAAAAGTAAATAAATAGAAGCAACACTTAGCAGAAGGTTCCCAGTGTAAACAAAGCTGTGCACGTTTTGTTTATTTATGGGATTCATGCAAAGTGTCATATTCATTTAAAAATATTCAGCACAAGAATGATTGATTTAAAAAATTGAATAGAATTAAGGAGCATAAGCCTTCTTTAAACCTAAAATTTTGGTGAAAAGAAGAATGACTGCTTTTTATAATATTATGTTTGGGAAAACATTTTCTCCTTTATATCTGTTCAGATTTTTTAAAGGTTGACTGAAAAAATAGCCACCATCTCTCAAAAATGTATTTGAATTTGGATGTGACAAACTCTACCGTCATATAACACCAGTGTATTGCTCAAGGTTAAGTGTGGAAATATGGGCAAAATCTCTATATTGGTCTTTTTCATTCAATGACCTTTTACAGCACTCCCAAAAAACAAAACAGTTTAAAATCTCTACCCTTGTGGGATTCACAGTGTACTGTCATCTCCTTATTCAGCTATGCCATTCACTCTTCTTTTCCAGGCGGGATTATTCCCTGTAATATTTCAACTGAATAAACATTTCTTAAACACCAGTTAATGCACAGCACAGTGTGAAGTAGTGAGGGAGTGAGGAATTGCCCTGGAGAAACTAATGATCTAGTAGAGAGTACTCAGACAAGGAGAACACCCACACATACACACGGAGAGAGAGAGAGAGAGAGAGAGAGAGAGAGAGGGCTGTAAAGGCAACTATCTCATTTCTCTTTTAGCAAGAATTTATGTGAATAGGCAAAGTGTTAACAAAAAACAGACTGAACACTGGTAGTTTCAGACTCTGGTGGTGTAAATAGAATGCAATGACAGCAAACAGGAAGGACTGACTGACTATTTTGGAGGTTTGGAATGCTCTTCAGAAAGACCTCTCAAAAGAAGTCTTCTCTGAACGGGAATGACTAACAAATGGAGAAGAGGAGAAAGAATATTTGGTGTAAAGGAAATAATGTAAGCAAAAGCTGAGGGAACACAAGTATATATCAGAACCCACAAATGATATGTTGCTGAATATGGCTACCATAAAGGGAGCCCCCAAGATTAAAAAAAAAGTGATGGGAAATAAGACTCCGGAAGAAGAATTGAGTCAAACTGCATGCAATCTTTAAAATGCTGAGGGGAAAAAAGTCTTGCTTAGGAGTAAAAGGAGGACAGTAAATGTTTTGATCACAGGATGTTTACTGTCAAGTGTTTCATCTTTTTAAGTTCTTTTTGACTCACTTTGGAGAAGATGATTTGGAGAGAGGTGGGATATTCTGTTCCTTCAGGGGATTTTTAGATCTCAAATCCCTCCTGAAGAATGGAACAGGAAAGAGACCAACAGAAAGTTTTTGAAATGCTTACAGTTTATTGAAGGGACAGATGAACTTCAGCAGACCAAGAAGGTGAGTCAGAAAGAGCCACCAAGAAGGAGATAGTGACAGGAAATCCCAAAGGAAAGGGTATTCCTAAATTGCTGAGTTGTCCACAGAAATGAGTGTGCTGAAAGTTCCAGAAAGACTTGAAAGAAGCTGCTGAGGACAATCCTACGGTTGTATTCAGATCAGTTTTATTGTCATCACTAATTGATTTGGGAAGAGATGGCAGATTCCCATTAGGATTACTGCTCCGAGTACCACTCCACAATTGGTTTCTGCTCATTCATGTGCCAAAATTATGGTTATTTTTATCATGTGTTTTGTAGAGAACTATTTTTTATTTTTGTGGAAAAGCAGAAACTAGAAGTACCTATCATATATTTGAGCTTTTCCCATAGGGAGCCAACATATCTGGCAGTGAGGACTCTGCCATTCAGAGAAGATGTTAAAGGCTTTATGGTTGCACGGGTAACGATGCAGTTAAGTCATCACTTCTCTGGTCTTTATACCTCCATCAGCATGTTGAAGACAGGTCCATAGAGTCTGACCTTTGTGTAATTCCCAAGGCTCACCTCCTCATCAGGGTCATCAAGATCATCAGGACTCATCCCTTTATTATTTTATAACTACTTTTGTAGGTCACAACCAGAAACCTTGAATTCCCAGTAGATAACTCATTTTCTACACTCTTATTTCCATACAGCTCTGTTCACCTGCCTTTCAGTATGACTCCCTGCTTCCTGAGCCTGTGTATCATTAGCAAAATCCCCCATGTCCTCAACAATTTCTCTGAAAATTCCCTTTGTCTTCTTGCTCTTGCTAAAATATGGTTTCTTTAGAGGCACCGAATGCCCTGTAGCTCTTTCAAATAGCAAAGGCACAGGTTCATCCTTGTTCTTCAGTGCCACTTACAGATTATTCTATACCCCTGAACACCCCCCATCCCCACTACAACATGCATTTTATCACACTACATCATCTACTTCTGTCCCCTGTTGAAATAATCTATCTAAAGAACTTCGGGGTTCTCCTTAATCTTTGACAAATTTAACTTTAGCTTCTTGCTTACTCCACCCTAACTCTTTTCTTGATTCTTCCCTTTAAGCCCACTCCCACCTCTACCTAAAGTTCATTCACTTCTTTGACAGCAAAATTTCTTGAAAGTGTGGTGTGTATGCAATGTCACATTTCCCTTTCCCCTTTATCTGTTGAACTATTGAACTGACCCCAATCAGGCTCTTGTCAAGATTTGACTTGTACCTCATAATAACCAAAGATCAATTTCAGTCTTCCTCTCATTTGACCCACCAGCAGCATTTGACATTTTCTTCACATGGCTTTTAGAAAACCACCATCTGGTTTACCCCTGCCCTGCTAACGTCTTAACTCTGAAGGGACCCAAAGTTTAGACTTCTTTTTCTTATCTGTCTACACTCATTCCCTTGCTGACCTCATCCAATCTCATGGCTTTAAATTACATCTACATCCTTCAGACTCCGATATGTAAATCTTCAGTTTGGACTTTCATGTCTCAGTATTTGAAAGCTTCACTTAAATTATCTAAAATTGATCACCTCTCTTCCTAATGCTACCAAAATTGACCCTCAGTTTACAGCAACTATAACACTCTAGTACTTTGTCTAGAAGTTGTATTGTCATTATTTACTCTTTTTTTATCTCTCACAATCCATGTCTAATTTACTAGCAAATCTTATTTGCTCTATTATAAAAATGTATCAAGAATCAGACCACTTCTTATCACCTAAACTGCTAACCTCTGGTTGACACCACCTAGAGACCCTCAAGCCTGGGTCCCTCCTTCCCCTTTCTCTCCTAGGGGCCAGCAGCTATAGTAACCCTATTAAAACAAACATCAGTTTTTTCATGCCACTGTGTGATAATCCCAAGGGCTCCCTACTTCCCTCAGAGTGAAAAAGCCAAAATATCTGTCATGGCTAAAAAGGTCCTACATACTCTGGCTCTCTTTTTCACCTTTCTAGGTCATTTCCTCCATGCTCAGCTACTCAGGCCCCCTTGCTATTCCCAGAAGTGCTAAGTTTTGCTGGGCCTCAAGACCAGGCAGGCTGTTCCCTCTGCTGTTCCCTCCTCCCCCAGATCCACATGGATTGTTCCCTTACTTCCTTCTGCTTTTACTTAAATGATCTCTTCTCACTGTGAACTTACCTGTCCACTTTTTTAAAATGTTGCCCTATAAACTGGCACCCCATATTTCCCCTTCCTACTTTTTACATGCCAGCCAGACAGGGCCATAAGATGCCTACATGTGTGGCAACATCATTTCTGGTTGTGTCTGTGAGGGTGTTTCTGAGTGAGGTTAGCATTTGAATCTTTACACTGAGGAAAGCAGATTGACCTCCCCAGTGTGGGTGAGACTTTTTCAATTCTTTCAGGCACTGAATGGACAAAAAGACAGAGGAAAGAAGATTTGGCTCTTTCTTTGTGACTGTTTTCAAACTGGGACATTAACCTTCAGATTCAGATTGAATCTTACACCATTGATTTTTCTGTTTTTCAGGCCTTCAAACTCAGGAAAGAAGTATACACTAGCTCTCCTGGATCTCTGGCCTGCAGATGGCAGATTATGGGACCTTTCAACATCCATGATAGCGTGAGTCAATTCCTTATTTTTTATATGTCTGTGTCCTATTGATCTGTTTCTCTAGAGAATTCTGACTAATGCACTGCTTATTTTTCCCCGATAGTGTTTCTCACTCTTAATAGTATATAAACAACATATTTTAAGAAGTTGTTTCTCTGTACCAAAGGTAAGCTATATCAGAACCATGGGATGGTTTTTTTCAAAGCTGTGAATAATGCAGGGCTAATAGTAGTTACTCAGTAAAAAACGTGTGAATAAATGATACCAATATAAAATAGATGAGAGAGAATAATTGTAAAGTTAACAATGGAAATTTAAGAATTTTAATTCTTTAATTTCTAGAAGTCCAGGTGAGAGAACTAGCCTTGGAAATGAGTAAAAACTGAAAAGAAAGGAACAAAGAGGGAAGAAGAATCAGTAAAAAGGAAAATGAGAGAAAATAATGGCAAATTCTGAGGCAGTGAAGCGGGATTAAAAAGAGAGATTTCAATTCTGAGTACCTCAGCTGTTCCATTAATACTCGAGGTGGGGAACATCTGGTTAGAGTGAGGAAGTGAGGGCAGATGTAGTATCTAAAAATCAGTCATAAATATTTGAAAAATTTACTTCGGGAAATAAAGAGGGCAGTCCAGGATATAACAGAATATCTGGAATACATTAAATACTCAATAAATATGAGTTGACTTGAATTCAGTTAAGTAAGCTAGGGGAGGTTGAAATGGTGGATAGCAATATTGATAGTTAAACATAAATGGAATAAATTCATGCCTTTGCAGTGCATTTTTAGAGGCTCAGGAACAGAACAGAGGAGCAGTGCACTTGGACTGACGTGGAGTGAATGTTTGCCATGGTGACTGTGGCCAGATTAATGAAGATACTAGGATTAAAAATCCTGTGGAGAATCCTGTTTTTGCTTTGTGAAAAACACTTTGAAATAAGCATAAAGTTGTTCATAGTATTCCTTATTGTCAATGTCCATAGGGTCTGTAATAATGCTCCCTCTTTCATTTCTAATATTAGTAATTTGTGTCTTTATTTTTTTTTAATTTAGCCTGGCTAGAGGCATTTCAATTTTATTTCTCTTTTAAAAAAATCAGCTTTTGGTTTCTTGACATTCTCTATTGTTTTCAATTACATTGAATTTTACACTAGTTCTTATTATTTATTTTCTTCTGCTCACGTTGGCTTTAATTTGCCCCCCCCCCCCAGTTATCTAAGGTGGGAACTTAGTTATGAATTGTAGATATTTCTTTTCTTACATATGCATTTAATGCTATAAATTTCCCTCTGAGCACTGCTTTCACTGCATCCCACATATTTTGATAATTTGTGTTTTAATTTTTATTTAGTTCAAAATGATTTTTAATTCCCTATTGAGATTCCTTCTTTGACTGATTTTGTCATTTACAAGTGGGTTATCTAATCTCCATGTATTTTGGTGTTTTTCACTTGCCTGTCTGTTATTGATTTAGGCACTCTAATCTTCACATAACTGCTCTATTTTTTCCCTATGAAATGTATCAACTTCATTAAAATATGCTGCACTCCCCTCATTTTACCTTCATCACTTATTCCTTCAGGGCTGGTGGTGGCTATGATCCTAGCTAAATTTCTCTCTGACAATTGACCTTGGTTAAGAAGGCAACTTTGCTCAGGGTTTTATCCCCTCTGAGAGTGGAGTCTGCAAACAGAGACTAGTCAGTTCAAGAGTCCTAATGGTCTGTCTGTCCTCCTTGCCACAAGCTGAAACATTGTAAAGGGCCAGCCAAGCTCTTCAACTGAAGATAAGCTGAGTGCCTTGTAAAAACTGCATTACAGTTCAAATTTTCCTTCTGCTCAATCCTTTCTTTTTCATCCCTCAGAGTTATTGTCGCTGGGACCTCTACCCAATATTCCTCTGCACGAAAATATCAGAGTCTCATAAAATTTGGCCCATGATGATTGTGTGGAGTTGATCCTAGGAAGGAGATGTTTGGAGCTGGGTTGCTTACCAGCCAGATGGCAATAAAACTTTTTCAGTGACAGTAGATGGAACGTTGTAAGGTCTAGACATCTGGTTGCAGTGAAATTATTAAAATGTTCAATGGTACATAACTGGGAACAGATAGACATTAAAAGAAATTAACTGGCAGGTACAATTTCTCAGAATTTTGAGAAGTTCAGCCCTGGCTGCTGTGGCTCAGTTGGTTGGAGTGTCATGCCGTAGGCCAAAAGGTCGCAGGTTTCATTCCCAGTTAGGGCACATGCCTAGGTTTCAGGTTCAATCCCCAGTTGAGGTGCGTAGAAGAAGGCAATCAATCAATGTTTCTCCCTCATATCCATGTTTCTCTTCTCTTCTCCCCCTCTGTCTCTGTCCCTCTCTCTCTCTAAAAGCAATGAAAAATGTCCTCAGGTGAGGATAAAAAAAGAAGTTTGAGAATTTCAGAAATAATACTCATTTTAAGGACTTTGGAATTTAATGGCTATTTGTGAGAGGCATTGATATGTTAGAGGCATGGAAAGTCTGAGGGAGATTAATCACTAATATAAGTATGGTAGGAAACTCAGAGGGTCTCCTGTGACCAGTGGAGAACAAAACCTGAAGATCACTATTTAATTAAAGAGGAGTAGAGTTCTTTAGAATGTGAAATCTTCTACTCAAGGGAGTGTGCTATGCCAAGGTCAGGTGTGAGATTGGGAAAGAGTAGAACTCTAAAATATCCACATCTGGGATGTGAATATTTGTGTTGCAGAATTTCCAAATGTAAATCTCCGGTCACTCCTGAACTCTTTGAGACTGTCAAATACATTCTTCCTTGTTAATTAATGGGCTAACCTAGCTAAGGTTGAAGTGGCCTCCTGCAAGACCAAATGTGCTCTTCTCAGGCTATTCCCCCACTTCCCTTCCCTCCCCCCATCACTAAGTCAATAACTAGGGTTAAATTATAATGCAGCCCTCTGAAGTGCTGAGTCTGCTAAAGTGGCAAAGGAATTGTAATTTTAAAGAAAAGCTGGCCAATATATGAGGTATGTCCAGAAAAAGTCCAGTCATTGTTAATATAACAATAGCAGTTTGCATGACATCCATGTAACCTGGCAGCCAAGGAGAATGGACTGGAATGTGCATGCATGAATGATGATGACTTCACTGTGCTAGTCACTGAGGGCAGTAGATGCTGTTGAGTGAGCATGTGTACTGTGTGGCCATGGCATTCAAATGACTAAGTGACTAGAGCAACAAGTCTGAATCAGATTTTGCATTAAACTTGAAAATTCCTCCGTGGAAGATATTCAGATGATTCAGGAGGCTGTGGCTATGGGTAACTGGTGATTGACTGGCAGCTTCATCAGGACAATGCTCCCACTCACACATCACTTCTTGTGCAGAGTTTTTGTTCTTGGCAAAACATCAAAATATCCAGGTGACTCAGCCCCCCTACAGCCCAAATTTGGCACCCTGAGACTTCTGGCTTTTCCCAAAACTAAAATCACCTTTGAAAGGGAAAAGATTTCAGACTGTCAATGAGATTCAGGAAAATATGACAGGGGAGCTGATGGTGATTGGGAGAACTTTGTGAGGTCCCAAGGTGTCTGCTTTGAAGAAGACTGAGGCATCATTGTCCTATGTATAATATTTCTTGTATCTTGCATCTTCTTCAATAAATGTCTCTATTTTTTGTAGTATATGGCTGGATATTTTCTGGACAGACCTTGTACACTGGCTGGATCCAGGGAGTGCATATGGGCTTGTCTTCTGAGAATGCTGGATAAGTGAGGGTTCAATGATGTGATAACACTGTCCCTGGTTACAGGATTTAAAAACTATGCAAAGTATCTGGGAAGGGGCAAACCAGGAGCTGGGGTGTTGCTCAGAAGCTTAGAGAAAGTGATGGGCCACACTCTGTGAGGGAGAAGTGCTGTACTATTGCATTTACGATTGTGGAGGTATCAAAGATCTCACAAAAGTGGGCATGCCTGAGTAAACACATTAAGTAGGTTGGATCCTCTACCAGACCCTTATGATCCATGAGAGAAAATTCTACTTCCCAAAGGAGTAAGGAATGTGCTGGTAAGAGGAGCATGGACATGGCTGTCATGTCCAGTGGTGACTGTCCTCCAGAGGCCAGGGATGACAATAGAAGATGTTGTTCACACCTGGGCTCACTGACAGCAATGGGACCTCTGGTTAATAGAGGTAAGGCAGAGGTGCTGAACTATCAGAAACAAAGTGGAGCAACTATTACAACGAATAGCAACATTGAAGTAGAAGCCACAAGAGGACCTGCAAAGAGCTACAGAGGTGTATTTAAGGGTAGGATATATGAGTAGCCAACTAGCATACAGCTCAATCTGTATCACCAAAAGCAAGAGTGGGTACTAAGGAGGCTGATGGCAGTTACCCTAATAAAAATATTTTGACCTTGTATCCAGATTCCATACCTGAGCCAGTTTTCAGACCTAGAAATTGATTGAAGGAGAGATTTGTACCTCAATGGGTAGAAACCTACAGCACTGAGGCAAGGGTGCATCATAAAAATTATCCCATGCCTTCCCAGATGGACCTTGCCTTTTCCTTAGTAATTTTACTCTGACGTGAGGGAGAAAACACAAACAATTTGAGATCTCTTGATACAGGATTGAGGCCGAAGGATCATGAGGGTCCTTCAGTTCAGGACAAGAACAGAGGGACTTACTCAACAGATTCAAGTCCCTGGTGTGGCTCACAGTGGGCTTACTGGGACCACTGAGTTTGAGGACTTGCTTGGTCTCCAAATTCACAATTGAAGTAGAAATAACACCTAGCTTTTAAAAGCACCCTACAATGGCTGATTGGCCTGTAGGTTAAGAGCCATTATTGTGAGAAAGGCAAAGGCAAAGTCTCTGCCACTTGCCCCTTACAGTTGTCTTGAATATATTTATATTACAACCAGGGGAGAATAAGCAGAGATTATTGCCCCTATTAAAGACATGGTAGATTCAGGATTAGTGACCCACAATGTGTCACCATTTAATTTATTAGTCAGGCTCCTGCAAAACTCAGATGGACCCTGCAATTACAGTGGACTACTTACTAAAAATTCAGCTTAAAAGAAATTCCCAAGTACAGTTGCTTTGCTAGTTGTGGTATCTTTGCCAGAGCTGGTTAACAACACCTCAGGTACATGTTATACAGTAAGTGATCTGGCCAGTGTTCCTTTTCACCTCTTCAGAAAATAGGGCAAGAAACCATTTGTATTCACTTCAAAGGGTCAACAGGGCTCCACAGTCTCGATTCATCACTGTGTTAACTCTCCTACCCTGTATCAAGATGTAGTCTGAAGGTACATCAACTACAGATTTTATTACCTTAGTGGGCATGTTACCAGTGGGAGAATGTTCCCAGCAGGATTCACAGTGAGTGTCCCTTCTTCTTTAAGCTATGGCTGCCAAATATGTCACTTTGGGGTGCTTGTGCCTATTCCCCCAACACCGCCACCCACCCCAACCCTGCCCCTCAAAGCTGTTCTTCACAAGAGCAACCTCCAAAACACTCCTGAATGCCAATTGCAGAGTCTGACAGTCTGTTTCCTTGGCAACTGACCTTCAACAACTTTCAACCTGCAATAGAATTTACTCACCTACTGTTCTTGGTGTTTATTTTCTTTCTTCCCTATAGAATGTGAGATCTATGAGGGCAGAAATTTCTATGTGCTATCTTTTCATATGTAACCTAATGTTTGAGAGTGGATCCAGGCTTGCTGAAAGCACTCAAGAAATATTTGAATAAATGAATATTGCATTTGAAAGCTTAACTTATTAACTTTATTTTTGGAGATTATGACTGGTTTTGCAACTACAGTGTCTCCAAACTGAGCATTTTTTAGAGCATTCAGCAATGTGATCTAAGCTTTTGGAAATCTACTTTCTGAAAACTTAAGACCTAATTTTAAGTATATCTAGTGATCACATAATTTGCTATTCACTTTTAAATAGCTTTATATATTTAAAAATTTATCTAGATAATGATTTATTTTTACTCATACCATAAAGAAGCACAATGGAAAAGTAATGTTACAACCCAGAGATAAATACTATCAGATGATCATCCTTTAAAATATCTCTCTAAGCACCTTATAAACACATTTTTAATTTTACCTAAATATTATATCTTCTTTTATGTTGTGTTTTTATTTTTTATTTTTTTTGCCTGCACTACCCACAGATCAATTGTTTTCCTCACCACCAATATTTATATTCTACTATTCATGCACATATAATCATTTATAAACATATTTACACCTTTTGAGTCTGGGTATAAATTATTTCAGGTATTGCAATGAATAGAAGGTACCACCCAAATCCCCCTTCAGTGAAGAACTTGGGAGTGCTGTCAGCAGATGACCTTGGTTCTCAGTATCTTCAGAAGTTGCTTCAGCTGCAGAGGCCCAGTTCATCCAAGGTCATACCATTTCCTGGGCAGCCCAGGTCAAGTGACTGATATAGGACAGAGTATGACTTACTGTCCATTTTGGCCCAGTGCAGGGACATCCTGGTGGCCTATTCCATTTCTAGACCTCCCCTCTGGGTCAGCTGAGATTCTCATCAGGATTATTTCACCCTCTGCACAATCTTGCTTCTTTTCCCTTCCTTCCACAGGTGTTGATCTGAAGACACTCACTAATAAATATCAAAATCTAAACTACATCTCCAATTCTGCCTCCTGGAGAATCTGACCTGAGTAATGGCTCATATTATGTATTCACCACTGCATCTTGTTTTTCCTTCTCACTATAATCATGGACTCTGTCCCAGACAATTGACATACATCTAATGTTTTCTTTTGAATGACTATGTAATTTTCCAGTGTTTTCATGTACCACAGTTTGTTCAACTTTCTACACAAGGGAAAACTCTATTAGTTTCCAAAATTTATTTTTAATCATATAAAGAGTTCTGGAATAAATATCCTTGTCACAAACCAATTTAAACTCAAAATTACATGATTACTTGCAATGTTCCTATTACTTTTTTTCACCAATCAATTCTTCTTCATTTTTTCAATGAAGTCCACGGAAGTCCACTTTTCTTTTCATCTCCTTTCTGAGAGTTCCATTACCAACACAGGTCAAAATTAAGGAATTCATAACTGACATCTATAGAATTAAAATCCTTCATAATTTCTGTAATTATTTTTTTCTTAATTTTATGAAATGTGGAAAAACAGTACTATCAATACCTTTCTTTAGCTGGGATAAATCACTCCCATAAAAGTAACAATGCCACTTTTACTACTGTCTTAATCTAATCCACATGCACTGAAATACAAAGTATTAAAACCTATAAATTTTGAAGTCACAGACTAGGTTGGAATCTTGGCAATACAAATATTGAATGTCCAATATCCAAACTACTCAAATTCCTCATTTGTGAAATGTAACTATTGTAGTGGATGTTAGTGATCTGCAATCTTTGCAGAACTAATGAGTCTAAGGGTTCATTGTCTGGCAAAGTGCATGGCACAGAGAAGATGGTCTGTGAATCATAATTATTTTTTTCATATTCTTGGTTTTTGATCTGGGTGTGTATGTGTGTGTTAGTGTGTATAAATGCTATACCCATATACTTTTAAAGTTATTTCTTTTGAAAGAATCCACCTTTATTTTTACTTAGTAAAACTAAAGAATGCCATCTCACGTGACCTTTGTGACATTTAATTATGCATTTACTCCTTTGTAAAATTTCAGATTCACTGTATTTCCCAAGTCATCAGAATATAATTCAATGCCCACGTGAAAAAAGCAGATGTGGATAGAAAAGTTTATGAACTTTATAAACTAAGTCAGGCTTTTAATTTTAAAACTGGAAAACAAACATATGAACAAACAAATAAATAAATTACTACACGTTCAAGGAGCCAGGTCAGATTTCAAGCAGAGCCATTGCAGAGCCTCAGCACGGAGCCAACCAGTGTCAGTTCTGATCTGTTCCCTGCCTCAGAAAATGGTTTCCTCAACTGGGTGTGCCTGTGAGCCCTCCTTAGTGCTGTACAGAGAACGGGGTGCTGCTTCCCATCCCACCTGGATTTACTTATAGGCAATAAACAACCCCATTGCATAGCACCAGTTCAAATGTTCCTCTGATCCCTACTTTTAAATTTATTTTACTTTTATTTTTAATATATCTTATGATTATGCTATTACAGTTGTCCAATTTTTTTTTACCCCTTATTCTCCTCCACCCTGTACCCCCCTCCACCAGCATTACCCTACCTTACTTCATGGCCATGGGTTGTGCATAAAAGTTCTTTCATTTCTCTATTTCCTATACTATTCTTAACCTCCCCCTGTCTATTTTGTTCCTACCATTTATGCTACTTATTCTTTGTATATTTTCCCCCATCCTCCCCCGACCCCTTCCCACTGATAATCCTCCATGGGATCTCCATTTCTGTAAATCTGTTCCTGTTCTAGTTGTTTGCCTAGTTCATTTTGTTTTTGTTTTGTTTTTTTAGATTCAGTTGTCGATACTTGTGAGTTTGTTGTCATTTTACTGTTCATATTTTTAATCTTCTTCTTTTTCTTAGATAAGTCCTTTTAATGTTTCATATAAGTGCTTGGTGATGATGAACTTCTTTAACTTGACCTTATCTGGGAAGCACTTTATCTGCCTTTCCATTCCAAATGATAGCTTTGCCAGATAGAGTAATCTTGGATGTAGGTCCTTGCTTTTCATGACTTCAAATACTTCTTACCAGACCCTTCTTGCCTGCAAGGTTTCTTTTGAGAAATCAGCTGATAGTCTTCTGGTAACTCCTTTGTAGGTAACTGTCTCCTTTTTTCCTGCTGCTTTTAAGATTCTCTCCTTGTCTTTAATTTGAGTAATGTAATTATGTTGTGCCTTGGTGTGTGCTTCCTTTGGTCCAAATTCTTTGGGAATCTCTGAACTTCCTGGAAGTTTATTTCCTTTGCCAGATTGGGGGAGTTCTCCTCCATTA
Organism: Tonatia bakeri; assembly: GCA_004024845.1. Lineage (NCBI taxonomy): Eukaryota > Metazoa > Chordata > Mammalia > Chiroptera > Phyllostomidae > Tonatia > Tonatia bakeri. Next base: position 176,999 of record PVIA01002183.1, read on the forward strand.
TTTTTTTCAAATAAGTTTTCAATTTCTTATTGTTGTTCTTCTCTTTCTGGCACCTCTATGATTCAGATGTTGGAATGTTTAAAGTTGTCCCAGAGGTTCCTATGCCTCTCTTCATTTTTTTGAATTCTTGTTTCTCATTCTGTTCTGGTTGAATGTTTACTTCTTCCTTCTGGTCCAAACCATTGATTCCATTCCTGATTTCCTTCTCTTCACTGTTGGTTCCCTGTACATTTTGCTTTATTTTACACAGCCTTCACTTTTCCCTCTATTTTGCAACCATATGCAACTATTTCTGTGAGCATCCTGATTACCATTGTTTTGAACTCTGTATCTGATAGGTTGGCTATTGCTTTATCTCTTGACTGTATTTTTTCTGGATCTTTGATCTGTTCTTTCATTTGGGACATATTTTTTTTTTTTGTCTCAGCATGCCTGTAATGTAGTAAGTGGTGGAACCTTAGGTATTGCCAGGGTGGGACAACCCACATTGTTGCATTGTGGTGCTCTGTGTGGGGGAGGGTTCTGAGAGGGAACAATGGTACTTGCTCAGCTCTCGGTGGCCTTCAGTCACTTCCCCTTCTACCCACAAGCAAATTAGGCCCTTCTGGTGCTGATTCCTAGATGGTTTGTTTTATGTAAATTCTAACACCCTATGGATCTCTCCAGTGGACTGTCCTGTGAGGCTGGAGGTCTTCCCACCAGCACAACCCTCACAGGTTGTTTTAGTCAGAGGTTTTAAGGCTTTATTTTGCCACGCTGGAACCCTGGGTTGTACAGTCTGTCTTGCTCCCCAGTTGTTCCTGCTGATTTAACTGCATGCAAATGTGAGACCACCCGGTCTTCCAGCTGCTGCCTTACCACAAGTCCCCTCCACTCCAGCTGCCTGTCTCCACCCTCCCTACCAGTCTGGATGAATGTTTCTTCTTTAACTCCTTGGTTGTCAGACTTCCATACAGTTTGATTTTCTGGCAGTTCTGGTTGTTTTTGTTTTTAAATTTGTTTTTGTCTTTCCTTTGGTTGTCTGAGGAGGCACAGTGTATCTACCTATGTCTCCATCTTGGTCAGAAGTCCTTTGTCCCTTATTTTGTGACATATTTGCTATTTGACAACATTTTATTCTTGGTTCATATTCCCTTTGATGTCCTAGATTTCTTTGTATTATTTCTTTCATCCTGTCTAGCAGTTCTACTAGTTCAGGCATACAGTGGCAGTGCTCATGATCTTGCATCTCTTCGAGTCAACTCAGACCGTCTCACCTGTGGGAGACTAGGTACTTAGTCCATGAGTTGGAGAGCAGTGGGTGGAGTGGATGAAGCAGGGAACCTTCAGGAGAAAACACAAGAGAGGCAAAGAATTCTCTTTCAGAGAGACTCTCAAAATCTTTACCCAAAATCTGTGGCAGCAGAGAGAGAATCCAAGAGCCAGTCAGCCCTGAGAAAAGGCCCAAACCCCATTTTGTTATAGAGCTTTGTGAAATAATACAGAGCAGAGGCTGTCTTATTATCCTCTAGGTAGTGTAGCAATGTAATATTGTAGGCTGACCAATTATAAGATATAATGGTAAGATGACTATCCACTTAAAAATGTTTATTAGATATCTATGAAATCATTATGAAGTCTTTTTTTTTAATGGTTCACAATGTTGGGTGTTAGCTCTCCCCCTCTAAAGCATCTGAAAATATGTGAGGACATTTTGGATCATCAGTATGACTGAGGGATAGTAGCTTGCATATTGTTGGCAGTGACTGAGGATGTAAAAATAAACATCCTGTGTGGATTCCTGGAAACCCAGTAAAGAATTGGTGTACACAAAATGTCATTGGTACTTGAACTGAGAAATACAACAATGTAGATATAGATATGCTGCCAGGCTAATCATAACCTCACTGTTTTACATGCTACCAATAGCACTCAGTCTACAGCAGAGCAGCTACCCCTGCACCCATCACCTCTAACTGTGGCTACGTAGACACAGTGTGCAGTATTCAAGCTCATCTGCTTGTATTGGGATAGAAGGTCAGAAGAGTCCCTTGCTATGGAAAATTAAAAAAATAAGAAACCTAGTAGATAGGCTTCTTTCTAAGATATACATCTCATCAGTTCAGCACACTTATTTTCAAGAAAATATACACAACTAAGGAAAAACTTGCTTAGATTTGGAGAACAAAGCTGACCTAGACCAAAAGTTTTTTACACGTGCATGTAAACACATGAATACACATATACAACTCATTATGCAAATTAGCAATGACCAAGACAAGTAGGCAATGTCAATAGCAACAACAACAAATAATAATCTCTGGGAAGAAATTATTAAAGAAACAGATAATAATCCACAGAAACGATAGTGGGCATTATTAAGATACAGATACTGGTGGCTAAGATATGCGTAATCATTATCACAATGCAAATAGTAGGACTAGTGAAAATGTACCAATCTAGTAAGAACTGCCAGCTGAAATGTTTTCAGCTGTTCACAGCACTGCTATTGTGCTCCTGTTACGGGGACAAAGCTTAGATATTTACATAATCATGTAGGGAAAGTTACACCTGCCTGGGTTAACAAATGTAACATAATTTGTCTGACTAACATTGAGTGGACTTGAGGAATTTAACAACTGAGGAAAGTTAAAATGTTCCCTTTATTTTCATTTGCATGTTTAAAATAAAATTTTTTCTTTATAACATCTAATTTAGCAGTTCTATTTAAGATCTTATTGCAAACTAACTAGTTAATTTTACCAGAAATTTTACTTAATATCTGAATAATTTTCATCCAGGAAAAATTTTCAGGGGTAATTCTTATTTTGAAACACCCATAGACAGGGAAAAGTGCCTCCCGGCTCACTGGGACCATGTTCTACACTGTATGTGCTAGTTTCTACATGCTAAAACTCCTTAAAAATTAGTTTTTCTTTTTTCCACTCTTGCCATAGCAACTGAAAAAATACTATAATATAGGGGAGATGCTCTCTAAAGGTATAATCTTCATAGAATTTCACTAATATAGCCAAAAATATTAAAATCAGGTTCACAGCAAATAACTCTACTTTTATTGTTATACTTTAAACTCTTATTGATACCTGAATTCTAGCTCATGTTTTTTTTTAAAAAAGCCTAATATCTTTGGTTCAGTTTGAGGCTCCATTTTAAAAGAATCCATGAGACACTTTCACAGAGACATGGAAAGTAAGTCCCTCTGTTACACAGAGGGGCTGCAGTCTAGCAGTGCCAGGAGAGAGGCACTGTCCCAACAGTCTGCTCCTCCAGACTGCCCATGGAGCAAAAGCATCTTTCTGCTCTCGTCATCTCCATACCATAAGAAGCATATGTGAAATCTGAGAGGCTCCCTAGCTTTCAAATACAGATATTATCATATTATCAAAAGGAATGGGATTGAGACGATCAGGTACTATCATACAGTGCCCAAAGTTAGGCAGACCTGCTCTCTACACTTAGGCTGTGGCACTTGCTGTATTATTTTTTAAACCTCATTGTCCTCAATGAAGTTCATCATGTAAAAATGCCGACTTGTAGCTTTAAAATTCTATAGTGCTAAAAAAATCTTTATTTTTCCTGAAGTTTCTTTAGAAGTTCCAATGGAAACATAGGGGAAGAAAAATAAGGAAGAGACTGCTATATTTAAGCACCTAAATGCAATGAAACAGTGTCTATGCCATATAAATGAAATAAAATATTCTAAAAAATTATGAACAAAAGTATAAGGCAATTTCCCAAATGGGAAAATATTTATAAGAAGCACACTAAAGCATAGTATTTTCATAGATGAAAAACTCACACAAATTCAAAAGAAAATTATAAGGCTCACATATTTAAAAAAAGTTGCCCCTCGACAGAACTGGACTTAGAAAGTTATAACTTTTCCCAAACACAAATCTTGTACATGGGTGGTCAGAAATTTGAATGTATGATCATTTGACTCTGTATACTCAGTCTCAGCTGACTAAGCATTTACTCCCTTGTAACACCTCCCTGGAGGATGTTATCCGCCCATAGTTGTGAGAAGTCACAGGTTCTGCCTCATAACAGGTTAGTGTTGATCTTACTCACATGCAACAACATATTTTGCATGTGTCGATTCTAGCGCTTATTACAACATATCATAATGTTAAAATATAAAGAGGACTCTCACAAGCAATAAGGAGCCATGCAAGTATTTGAGTATTTAAATAGGGAATGACATATCACTTAGACAGTTGAGAGAGAAAACACTTATGCTAGTAGGGAGGGTGGCTTGGAAAGGAAGAGACTGGCAGCAGAGATATAAACTAATCATATCTAAGTCCAAGTGAGAGGAATGAAGGCCTAACGAAAAGTATCATAGAAAGGCTAAAAATGAGAGGAAAGAATTGAGGGAGGTTGAAAAACATGGAATCACTAGGACTTGGCCAGTGGGATAAGGAGGACCACTACACAGTTTTCTAGGTGAATAGATTGAATATATCCAAATGGAATGGGAAATAGGAGGAAGTATGTAGTCAACTATGAAATATGTGCGAAACATGGGGGAGAGGGAGAAAGACCACACAATACAGAGATGCTGAGTCAGTACCCTTATAACGGGGTCTGAGAAATTCTCTTATCAAAAACTCATTTGATCTCTAAGTTTTATTTCTTAATTATTATTTGTGGATTTTGACTCAGAAGGAGTTGGCAACCAAACAAGTGTCTATACAAGTTTTCTCAACTGAACATTGTTTCTCAAAGTTTCCCATGACAAAATAAAATATGTATTTTTCAAAAATATTTTATTTTGCCCTTCTTGTAAACAGCCCCATATGATCTCTGAAAATGATTTGTTATTCACTCTCTCAACCCAGAAAGTCCCACAAAATCATGTACTTCAAGAGACTCAAATCTTTGTGTTCGCTCTAAGATCACCTGGGAAACCGTCCAGGCCATCAATGGTATATCTGAAAGATGTCATTTTATAGAAGCAAGGGTGTGCCATTCCAGTGTTCCAATGGTAAAGTTGATAGGTGTGTCGTGGCCAAACAGGGCTGGACACAGGTTTGGTGGTCCCCCAAAATGCTGAATTTTTGCTACACTTGCATAAAAATGCAAAATAATGATGAACTTAACAGTTTAGATGCAGACTGAGCACATCCAAGTGAACAAAGCCCCCAAGGTATACTGTGTACTCACAGAATTTATGGGCAGTTCTGCCCATCCCTGAGCTTGCTCTGCCACATTGCCATGATCTTATAGAAAATCAAATTGTTCCTAAATCAGAAGAGGAAGCTATGCAAAAGATTGTATCCCTGAAGAAACTAAAGAAACAAACACTTATGTCCTGGGAATAAATTCATCATGAAATAAATACACATAAAAGTTTACAAATTTATTTTCATTAAACAAATTAAATTGCTATTTTAATTTTGTGTTGCAGAAATATTATGTATTTAATACCAACCAGCATCACTTCTACCCAGCAGTTTTATGGTTTTGTGATAATGACATAATTTGGGTATTGCTTTCTGGATTTCCTCTGTATTTAAAAACTAGGGGAGTTTTTTTTTAGGATTCACTGTGAAGCCCCGGGAACACACAGTTGTTTTTTGGTAAAGGAGAAAGCGTAAGATAACTGTGGTTTGATAACACATCAGCATTTTGAGCGGTGAAATGATACCACATTCCACAGTCATATTTATCACTTTTTCTGTCTTGGTGTTGACGTTGTTTGCAACTTTGAAGCCCTATAGTGTCATGTTGGAATTTAAAAGTAAAAGGAAAGGGAGTGTATGAATGACTTAGCAATCTACTTCTACATATGTATACCTTTGTCAGATACTATCATGGAACAGAACACCGAGGCTCTCTCTCTTAAAGATGCTTAGAGATGCTATCCTCATCACCATGGTAGTAGAACTGCTTCTTTAGGGAGGTTAGTTGAAATGGTTCAGGTGTATTGAGGAGATTTATAAAAAGTGAATTGTCTCTGCCAAAGCTTCAGCAATAAGAGTTTGGTCATTAGTGCTCTCTAGTGGAGCCCGGACTCTGTGCCTGCATCCTCAGATGCCTCTCAGAAAGCCGTGTTTCCAGCGAATCTTTGACATCCCTCAGCATGGCCTTCATGCTCAGGGTCTTCACAGGCTGGGCGACGACGCTGAGTGTGGGGTCATAAGGTGTCGGCAGTGAGTTTTAATCATTCTGGGCTTTGTGTGAAATCATCTCATTTTTATCTAAGCTGTTTTGGAGGTGATGCTTTATCCCGTTACTCTGTTGGAGGCCATGCATATGCACACTTATCTTTCATGTTCTAGAAAACACTGAAACAATACAACTTGAGCACCAGATCTTATTGTTTTAGCATAGCCTTTTATTACTCTTAAATTATAGGTAACTGTTATTCTAGATTTATGAAATCACAGACATTTATTACTAAGTTATAAATAAGCAAAAAGTATAATAGACAAGAAGAATAATTTCTGAGTCCAAATCAATTAAATTACTTTGCCAATGTTATATTTCTTATATTAATCTGAGTCTGGACTAAAATATATATATTCCTTAGTCTGGACTAAATTATATATATTATATACATATAATTTCTGGCAAGTACATACTGAGAATATATATCTCTGTTACTAATATCACTAAAATGCTCAGATTTTTCCAAATTAACCTCGATTGAAATATTCTAAAATTCAGCACATTGGTGAAAGATCTCAAATGACTGATATAAAAACAAATGTATAAAGTTTTTATTGAAATGTAAAAACTTCATTTTTGTGTGGAAGAGTTCCACTAGAACAATGTATATTTTGGAACATCTTGGTCATTTACACATTAGAAAGCGAACTGGAGAGTTTTTATTTATTGAAAAAGTTTTGATCCTTAGGTGTTTAACCCGGTACACTATCTCTATCTGTATCTGTATCTCTGTAGCATTCATTTCTACATCTATACCTATAGGTGTAGCTATTTATTGGTATAGAAAATAAATTTAAGGAATAGAAGTGTAAGAAACTCTGAACTGGTTCAAAGTTGATACAGATATATAGATTCAGAGAGAGGTATGAATTTTGAACCAGTTCAGAGTTCTCATGCTCTCATTCACACTCTCATCCCTTTGCTCTCCACACTGCCGGTGTGGTCAGAGCTTCTAACACCAGCTCCCCCTCCTAGTGCAGCAGTACTGCAGAACTCACTAGCGTCTCTTTCCTCTCACTGTGAAGCTACTCTAGTCCTTTATTTGGGGGGAAGAATTGTATTCTATAAAACAAAGCTTGTCATGAATTTGCAAGACAAGTTAGAGATTTAGCAGGAATAAAAAGTTGATGGTTGCAGGACTAAGTTAAAGAGGAAGAGGCGAGTGAGGCTTCCTTTCGGAAGACAAGAGCCAGCACAGGGCAGAGCTGGGCAGGGGGATGGAGTGATGTCTGAATGAGGCAGGACAGGGAAGGGCTGTTTAAAGAAACACTGTATGTCGGACAAGAGAATCACTTAAAAAATCGTTTTACCCCCATATCAGGTAAGAAGACCAAGTATTCTGGACCATGGACCTCTAGTGATCTCTGTTTTTCAATAACCTTTGTATCAAGGTTCTTCTGCTGTTTGAATAGCAACCCTAATGTAAAGGACAGCTTCAGTGTACAAATAGCATGCAAGAGCAGTTCCTATGGTGTGCATTTCATACTAACAGTGTGGCCAGGCTACTTTAAAACTATCACATTTTTACTTTATCAACACTGTCTAGACCTCAACTCAAAATATCCCATTCTGTTGTCTCTGTAGTTTCAGGCCACGTAATTCACCCTTCCCACATCTGCAATTTTTCTATAAATAATTATTTATAGGAACATGGTTCAGATCAACTGAGAGATCACACCAAAAATAATTTAAAGCCACCACTGATAGCAGTTGAACTCTGGAAAGCTCTTCTTAGCAAGAAATTTTATTGTATCTCTTTTAACTTACTCAGCCATGTTAGAAAACCTGATGACAGAAAAAAAAAATCAATTCTGTGGTTTTTGCTTACAACTGCAGCCATCTGGAAAGACTTGTTCCCCCAGCTTTCTAAGTTGGACCAGGCCAGATCCTGTACTTCAAGGGGCCCTCTGCCCAACACCTATGATCATCCAGTCTTACCTTGGGCAGAGTATCGCAAATGCAAAATGTTTTCCTTCTTGTTTCAAAGAGAATTTCATAAGGTTTCACATATCTAGGTGCTATGATTTAGGGAATCAGAAATGCTGGGGCAGAATCTTTAGCCTAAGGAACCATAGGATGTACTTAGCCAATAGCCAGACCTGGGATTGGCTGCAGTCTGAGCATCATCCCTGACCCAACATTTACTTCCAGCACTGCTTCCTGTGACCAGGGGAGGGAAGCCATAGTCTCAAGAGTAGAATGTTATCTTTAAAAATGTGCAAGAGAAGGAAAATAAAAAAATGTGCTCTCCTGGCTGGTGTGGCTCAGTGGATTGAGTGCCGGCCTGCAAACCAAAGTGTTGCTGGTTTGATTCCTGATCAGGGCATATGCCTGGGTTGTTGTAGGTCCCCAATATGGGGTGCTCGAGAGGCAACCACACATTGATGTTTCTCTCTGTCTCTTTCTCCCTCCCTTCCCCTTTCTCTAAAATAAATAAATGAAATCTTTTAAAAAATGTGCAAGGGTAAGAAGAATCATATATAGAACCCTATCTACTGATAATTATCTTCCTCCACAGCCACTGATCTTGTTTTCTTCTTGTATTACATGGTGTAGGGAAATTGCTTTTATAAAGCTCCTGGAAGCCTCTTCTTTCTCCTGCCTAATCCTCAGTCTCCTTCTTGTGTCATGACCTGAGCTTCTTTGCCTGTGTCTCCTCTACTTATGCTTCTGCCTGTTCCCATATCATGGACAATCTAAGAGTTGTTCTTGGAGAGAGACTTCAGCAGTTCAGGATAGGTTGCTTGAAAAGATAAACGTGAGCGAGCACAAGTAAAGTGCAGTGGTCTTCACTTATTGTGGGCGATATATTCCAGGACCCCCAGTAGGTGCCTGAAAAGAGCGGATAGTACTGAATCCTACATAAACTGTTTATCCTCATTCTAAATTTGTATTCCTGTATATATGCATGGATAATAATGTTTAATTTATACCTTAGGTACAGCAAGAGATTAACACAACAACCGATAATAAAATAGAACAATTACAGCCCTGACTGGTGTGGCTCAGTCAGTTGGGCACCATTCCACAAAGTGAAAGGTCGCCAGTTAGATTCCCGGTCAGAACACGTGTCTGGGTTGTGGGTTCTGTCCCCAGTCTGGGGGCATACAGGAAGCAAATGATCAGTGTTTCTCTTTCCCATCAATATTTCTCTTCCTCTCTTTTTCACTCTCTTCCCTTCTCTCTAAAAATAAATAAATAAAGTCTTTAAAATAGAATAATGATAACAATGTACTGTAATGAAAGTTACCTAAATGTAGTCTCTCTCAAAATACCTTATTATACTCACCCTTCTTTCTGTGGTGCTGTGAGGTGGTACGATGCCTACATGATGAGGTGAGGTGAGCTGAATGAATGACACAGGCACTGTGATGTAGCATTAGGCTACTATAAGGGTCATTTGAGCACCAGTACTGCAAAACTGTGGCAGACCGCTACCCCATGACTAATGGGGAGGAGCATATACAGCGTGGATACCAGGGACAAAAACAATGGTTCACGTCCTGGGCAGGATGGAGTGGGCTAGCATGTGCTATCATCATTCTACTTATGCATTTTAAAATTTAGATATTGTTTATTTCTGAGATTTTCTATTTAGTATTTTTAGACCACAGCTGACTATGGGTAACAGAGACTGTAGAAAGCAAAATTGCATATAAGAGCAGGCTGCATTAGGTTAAATACAAGTTAGATCTTAAAATCTATAATTGGATAATAGAAACTATAGTTGCTTATATTTTACATAAAAAACACTCATAAAATTTTGATTATTTTACTAAGGTTGTATGGTTACTTCCTAATTGATATCTGATATAAAAATATGCATTTATTATAGCATATGTACAAACTTAAAATTTTTGAAATATTAGGTATAGGATATACTGGCAGAATTTTGATGACAAGCAGCATATTGTTAATATACTAGAAATGCTTCTGTTGGTTAAACTTGATAAAGTAGTAGAGCTTATTGATGTTGCTGTTTTATTATGCAGAACTTTCTCAAAGATTTGCGTATTTGGGACTGGAAAAGGAATGAAATAAATGTAAAGTTTGAGGGAAATATAATAAAGTCATTTATGCTTCTGGTGATTAAGTTCTACATATCCAAGCAACTGAGGTTTTGTTGGCCATGTCATATATTTAGAAATTGGTATTTATGTTCATATAGACAGGACACTAATATCAATGATCCATCATACTCATGCAATTAATTGTTGCAACTTGTCACATGTATGAAGATGATTGCCTGATTCATATGTAACAACAGTAACAGCAACAAAGATACTATTGTCACTTTTTTCCCAATGATATATAAATACTTGAATATGACACATTGTACGTTAACACACAAATGAAGTGTTAATGCAGAAAGCCCCGGAGCTAACTCTTCCCTGCCTCAAAACCTCAAAAGCTATCCTCTGGCAACAGGAAAAGCAGAATTGAACTGTAATTAAATTTAAGTGTTTTTGTAATCTGTGTAAATGTTACTGTGAAGGAACAATTCCCAGAGATGAGGGAGTACCTGAGAAAAGGAGTGTCTGATGGGGTGGGAGGCCCCAAACCACACAGGTAAACTGATAGTAACAACAATGATAGAAGGATCCTCGAAAGAGAAAAAAGAAGCTGAAAGGAGAAAGAGGACTGAGGGGAAAAGGGAGTATCCAGGAGATAGTGACTGTTTGGGGGACTTCTACCAAAGGGGACTAAGAAAGATGCTCAGTAATATAAGTGAAGCTAATTAGGCATTCAGTTGGCAAAGCGCAGAGAATGGCTCAGATGTTAAGTGGTTAGAAATAGATTATTATAGGCCTGAAGTGGTGGTAAGGGGGAACATTTAGTATGAGGCAAAACTGAAGTAGGAAAAGTCTATTCTGAATTGCCATGGTCTCTCTCTAAGAAGGGCTCTTATACTTCCATAGCATGGGAAATGGAGAGAAGTAGAAATCTGGATGTGCAATGTAAGAATCAGGTAAGCCACAGACAAAGGAGCTTAATTCATGAAGAAAGGAGATTCAAGGTAGGCAGTAAGAAAAGGCTGTCAGGAGCCTTTTCAAGCAATTTCCCATATCATTTATTACAAAGGTAGTAAGCGAAGCAGGGAGGAAGAGACTGGGTCTAGAAATAGAAGTAAAGTAAATTAGGAAGAAAGAACAATAAAATAGGGAGAGTCTGAAATATATTTAATAAACCTAGGTAAACATAATTGAGTAACCCGAGAATATATATATGCATTGTATGTGTATTATAAAAAATACATATAAATATAAATATATATTATATATATATATATATATTCAACTTTTTAACATTATAGAACATGCCCAAGGTATGGTGATTTGTTTATGGTGTTCTGCCAAATATATTTATATTATTTTCCATATTAAAAAGTGGTCTCTCAATTTTAAAAGTAAAATATGCTCTTTGAAGAAACTGAAAAATGGATAAACATTTTTAGCAAAATCACAATCACCTGTAACACTGTGATACTACACAGATGTAACTTGTATGCATGTTGCTATATTTCTTCCCTATCTTTTTTCTAGATACTTTGTTCTGAATTAATAGCATACTTGTTACAAGTTTATATTCTTTTAAAAATAATTTTTACGTAACTACTTTCTAATACTATTAAAGCTTCTTTTTAAAAATAGCCTTTCTAATGGATGTGTGATTCTCCATGCAATGGGTACACATAATTTGTCTTTTTTTGCCTTCTATTTTTGTAAAGATAAGTTTTAGGAAAATTATTTTTATTAAAGCATTATACATATCTATAGCTATACACGTATACATATTTTAAACAGTAACTTCCTTTTGAAATCTAAATGACTCCTACTTATTAAATTATTGTTTCAAATGTCCATCACTAATAAATTATTTTTTCAGAATGGCTATCACCAATAAATCAACAAACAAATACTGTTGAGGATGTAGAGAACGGGGGAGCCTTCAATATTGGTGGTAATACAGAATGATGGAGCAACCGTGGAAAGCAGAATGGAACTACCTCAAAAAATTAGAAGTGGATCTGTCTTTTGACTCAGCAATCCCACTTCCTGGAATGTATCAAGAGAAACCCAAAACACTAATTTGAAGGAACATAAGCACCCCTTTGCTCACTGTAGCATTATTTACAATCACGAAGACATGGAAGCTGGCTAAGTGTCCATCAATAGATGAGTTAATAAAATAACTATGGGACTTTTACACAATGGAATACTACTCAGTTGTAAAAAAGAAAAAAATTTTACTCTGCAACAGCATGGATGGACCTGGAGAACATAATTTTAAGTGAAATAAGCCAGTCAGAGAAAGACAAATACCATATGATTTCATTTATATGTGGAATATAATGAACAAACTGAACTAACAAGCAAAACAGAAACAGAGACTCATAGATAAAGAGCAGGATGACAATTATTTGGGGTGGGTTAGGGAATGGAGGGATCAAGCAAAAAGGAAAAAGAAGTTGTAGACATTGACAACAGTGTGGTGATTAGGGGATGGGGTATAAGGGGACTAAATGGTAAAGGAAAAATAAATAAAAATTTACTTAAAAAATGGAATGCTTCTTTAAAATTTAGGTCTGTCCAGAAAGTATCCAGCCACGTACTATGAAAAATAGAGGCATATATTGAAGAAGATACAAGAAACATTGTACATAGGACAATGATGTCTCAGTTCCATTCAAGTAGGTAACTTGGGACCTCACACAGTTCTCCCAGTTGCCATCAGCTGTCCCACTGTATTTTCCTGAATCTCACCAATAGTCAGAAATTTCTCCCTTTTCAAAGGTGATTAAAATCAGGTGATTAAAAGGTTTAGGAAAAGCCAGAAGTCACAGGATGCCAAGTCTGGGCTGTGGTGGGGCTGAGTCAGCTAGGTGGTTTAATGTTTCACCAAAATACTCTGTACAAGGTGTGATGCATGAGATGGCCATGTTGTTGTGATGATGTTTCTAATCACCAGTTGCCCTTAGCTGTGGCCTTCTGAATCATCTGGATAGTTTCTGAACGGTAATGTCCAAGCTTAACACAGAATTTGATGCAGATCTGTTGCTTTCTCACTCAGCCATTTTGAATGTGACGGCCACACAGTACACATGCTCACTCAGTGGGCATCTACTGCCCCCACTGATTGTTTATCAAGTGAATTCCAGTCCACTCTCCTTGGCTGCCCGGTTACATCAATGTCATGCAAACCATCCTCCTTGTATTAATAATAACTGGACTTTTTTAGGACAGATCTCACATTTTCAAATTGCATTGGAAGAAACATGAGTTTCTAGTTCACTACAGCCTTAGTTTAAAAATTATAATTATTCTAAAGCCAATTCTATTTAATCTAGTAAAACATTTATTTAATATTTATTATTAATTATAATATACATTATTTACATTTTAAATTTACTAGTTACTTTAATAATTTGAAAGAAGATTTTAATGTATAAATCTGTATATCTTAAATTAATAGAATTTAACATTTTCTCTAAATTTATAAGCTTTTCTATGTATTTTGTGCCCTGTCTGTTCAGTTACTTTATGATTATATGGTGAGAACATTAATTTTTTGCAGCACTACTCATGATTTAAGTAATATTTACCATCTGTATTTGTTTTTAAATTTATTTGTAATGTTTTATGCCATTTAGAAATTTTAAAATTTTATGTTATTTAGTCTGATTTCCTGGTAATTATTCTCCATTGTTTTTTATCGATTACATTTAATATTCAATATTATTTTGTATTAATTTTAGGCGTACAGAATAGTGTTTAGACAATCATATATTGTGTTGGTTAAAAAGTTCCTTTAGTTTTTTTCCATATGATGGCTCTAATAGTGCTTAATGGTCTTTAACTTCATTCAAAAATAATTTTAATAGATTGTGTAGTAAAAGCTGTCATATCAGCAAGCATTTAAAAAAAGTCAAAATTGGTGAATTTTTGTATAGCCATTTTAATGCTGAAGATGGAAGAAAATACACATTTTCTAATGTATTATGCTTTATTATTTCATGACATGTAAAAATGCAACTGAAACACACACATAAAATTATTTGTGCAGTATATGAAGAAGGTGCTGTGATTGATAGAATGTGTCAAAAATGGTTTGCAAAGTTTCTTGTTATTATTAACATTTAGCCAAATAATTCTTTGCTGTGGGGCTGTCTTATGCACTGGAAGAGGTTTAGCAGCACCCCTGACCTCTACCTCTAGAAGCCAATAGCAGAGAAGAAAGCTGACATACTCAAAATATCCAAATCAATAACGTTATTGGTGCAAATGAAAAATGAGTCTTTCATTTTACAGGAAAAAAAAAACATACAGACTTTTTGTCCAACCAACACTTTATAAAAATGTTCTCCCTGCTATTTTCAATACCCACCTGGTAATACATAGTTATTGCAACATTATTGACTATATTTCCTATTCTGTACTTTACATCTTCATGACTATTTTGTAACTATCAGTCTGTAGTTGTTCTCAATCCCTTCACCTTTTTTTAACCCAGTACACAACCCCCCATTGCTTTTCTTTTTAAAATATTTTAAAAACATTTTTATTTTATGCTTGTACAGCTGTCCCAGTTTTCCTCCCTTGACCTCCTCCACTCATCCCACCCTGCTCCCACAATTAATTCCCACACTATTGTTTGTGTCCATGGGTCATTCATATATGTTCTTTGTCTTGTCTCTTCCCCTTCTTTCCACCATTATCCTCCTCCCCTCTGGTTACTTTCAGTCTGTTCCATGTTTCCATGCCTGAGGTTTTATTTTGTTCATTTGATTCCTCTTATTGGTTAGATCATATGGTTATTTGTCTCTCACCAACTAGCTTACTTTACTTAGCATAATATTCTCCAGTTCCATCCATGCTCTTGCTAAAGGTTAAGAAAGAAAGGAGTTCCTTCTTTCTTTCTGCTGTTTAGTATTCCATTATGTAAATGTACCACAGTTTTTGGATCTACTTATTTAATGATAGGCACTTAACGGGCAAAGACTAAAACATTTCTCCTTAAGATCAGGAACAAAATGAGAGTGTCCACTTTCACCACTCTTATTCACCATAGTACTGGAAGTTCTAGCCACAGCTATCAGACAAGAAAAAGAAATAAAAGGCATCCAAATTAGAAAATAATATCATTATTCACAGACAACATGATAATGTACATAGAAAACCCAATAGTCTCCACCATTGCTTTTAAATTTAAAAAATTGAGTTTAGAAAGTTATCACCCATTTGGTGGTAGTCACCGAGCAGATCAGGCTCTTCTCTCATTCGTGCGCTTCTCTTGGCTTCCTCAACACCCATGTCTGATAAACCCAATATGACTGAGAATGAGAAATTTGATAAGTTGAAATTGAAGAAGACAGAAATGCAAGAGAAAAATCCACTGCCTTCCAAAGAAAGGATTGTTAACAGGATAAGCAAGCAGGCAAATCGTAATGAGGCCTTCACCACCAATATGCACTGTACTTTCCACAAGTGTTGCCTTCTTATTTTACTTCTTTTAGCTGATTAACTTTGTAAGCTGCAAAGAGGTTGGATCAGTTTAAATTACTGTGCTGCCCTTTTTCACATCAGAACTACTAACAATGAAGTGCACGCCTCCCCCTCCTATCTGCCTCTCTGGCTGGTAGGGAAGGAAAAGAACTTGCATGTTGGTGAAGGAAGAAGCTGGGTGAGATGACAGTGAAATCTAAAGTAAAAACTAAACTGCTCTAAGGTATCCTGCAGGCTGTAAAATGCAGTAATTAATCAGAGTGCCATTTTTTTTTGTTAAAATGATTTTAATTATTAGAATGCACAATTTTTAAATATGTAAATAAAAAGTTTTAAAAACTGAAAAAAAAGTTATCACCCAGATCCACAGTCAAAACATATGCATTATATTTATAGGTTTCAATTCTTTGATTTAGAAAATACTTACCTCTATACAACTGAAATTTATTATGACATGAACAAATAGATTATATTGATATATATATAATATGTTTTTCCTTCTCAATGTTCAGTGTTCTCAGTGGTGTAGGAAGAAAAATCACCAACTAGTATTAGATGGAGAAAGATGGATTGAGTATTTGAGAGGAGAGGAAAGGTAGGAAACTGTCAGGTAGGAGTAAAAAAACTGGGGTAGTACAGTATGATTTCCTAGCATCCTGCAGATCTTACTTGAACTTAGTAATCATTAATGCAAAGTATTCAGCATGACTGTATGCATTTTTCTGACCACATTCAGCTGCATGGATGCAATGTAAAGCTGAATGCATTTGGGTCCATGTTTTTCTCCAAGTGAGTACAAGAAAGTTTGAAAATGGAAATGAGTAGAGGCTCTGTATTGAAGGGATTGATGATGCCGATGATTCATGGACTAAAGAGGGTAACAAAGAAAGTGAAAGGATTGGGGAAATAGACAGCAATTAGGTTAATAAGAACAATCAATTGGTGGGGTTGAAGAATTATCGAAATAGAGGCTCCCAAAGAGTTGAGCTGGTAGATAGGATATTGAGGTTATCGATGGGTTGAAGGTATTGGTTTTGACAAGAAACTGGCAGGACCCTGAGAATGAATACTTCCTTGAGTTTTGCACTTGCCTCACCCTTATTTCCTCCCTGCTAAAATATTGAAATGGTCTAAAATAAGAAGACAGTATTATTGGATAGAAAAATAATAAACAGAGATAAACTGTTGAAAGTTGAGGAAGAATATCATGAGTAATCTAAGATGATGATAAAAATGAGGGACAGAGCCCAGCTGGCATAGCTCAGTTTATTGAGTGCAGGCCTGAGAACCAAAGGATTCAATTCCCAGTCAGGGCATGTGCCGTGTGTTGCAGGCGAGGTACCTAGTGGGGGGCATGCCAGAGGCAACCACATATTGATGTTTCTCTCCCTCTCTTTCTCCCATCCTTCTTCTCTCTCTAAAAATAAATAAGTAAAATCTTTTTTTTTTTTAAAGTGAGGGATAGAAAATGATGTGCCATGATGACATGTTACATTTCAGGAAAAAGAAAGCGAGTTTTGTCTGAAACAGCAAGAAGCATAAACTCCACCTTCAAACCAGTGGGATGATGCCAGAAAAAAGGATATAAGGACCTCAAAAAACAGTAATGTAGTAATGGTACTTAAAGATCATAAGATTGGAAACTGTTCTTTGAGCTCCTATACCTCCATCTTTCTCAGTACCACCTCTCTTGTGTGTGTACGGGTATGTTGTGTTTTTTGTTTTTTGTTTTGTCTCAGCAATCTGCTGCCTACTCTAGATTCCAGGTTTGGCAACCAACTATTCAGTTGCTCTGGCTCTCTGCTGCTTCTTTTCATTCCCCAGCTGATGGCTTAATTTCCTCTCTGGCCTACCATTTGTGTTGGAAATTATACTGGTACCAAACTTCTTTGTCTCAGCTCAGAGACTGGCTTTGATATGTGCCTCAGCAGTCAGTCCTGTGGGGTGTGTGCAGGAGTCATGGGACGTACATCTCTCCTCCTTTGCCCGCACACATAGCAAGAAGCACACTAATGGACCAATTTTAACAAAATGCTATTGATTTCAATCACAGTAGAAAGTTATATAATCTGATCTACTGTCCATTTTGCTTCATGGAAATTTATAATGAGAATTAAAAATAGCAAAAAGAAATTAAATTTCTATATCAGTTTCTCAAAACTAAGAACCACCAAAAACCTCAATTCTCAATTTATCTCTTTAGAGAGTGCTGCCAACTGATATCCCTTCAGTCTCTAGCCAAAAAGGCATTCAAAATTTTATTTCTTGTGAAATAAATATTTATTACAAATAATGTTTTAATATCTGGTTAATGTGGTTCCACTTTTTTTCTATTTTAATCCTTTTATACTTTGGAAAGTCTCATATTATATATCATTAAAGTATATGATTTACAGTTATTTTTGATGTTATATTTTTACTGCTAGACTCTTGATAAAAAAGCATATCTTCTGAGTCACATACATATCAATGCATAGATTCTTTTTTTCAGGATCACTATTTATTCACTTCAGTTTCTGTAAAGCAGACTCTCTTACTTACCCAGCTCCACTTACCCTAACTCCACTTAACCAAACCATTGGTAACCAACAGTCCATTCTCCTGTAAAACACACCCAGTGCTCCCAGCTGGCCAGCTACCCTCCTACAGCCTTGAGCACTCCTGCCCTGCAGTTGAGTTGTAGATTTATTGGGAGTCTGTTGAGTTTGTCCACAAAGTTAGGTATTTTTCAGTGTCACTTGCCATTTTAAATTTAAATAAATATTATGGAAACCATTTAAGAATGTAAGAAGGAAACTTAAAAAAGTTGTTTGTATGAAAATTAAATTGAATGCTTTGAAACATCTAGATAAAATTAAATTATAAACTGTAGTTGAATTAGATGTGAACAGAAACAATCTGTAAGAGTATGAGAAAGCTTTTGTTCTCTGAAGGCTTTAAATTTTAACCACACTTTAAAGAATTTACAACTGGAAATTATAAATGATGTATTATGAGTGTAATTTATTCCAAAAAGCTATTGAAGAACTAAATAAAGGCTTCAATCTATATGTAGAGTTTGATTTTTAAAAAATGTACAAGAAGTGGCAAAGAGCCAGTATTTAACATTTCTCCAATGTTAGCTGACTGAATCGGTCCTCTAAAAAACATCTCTTCCAGTGACATTGGGTAGTGTCTACTTTATGTTCCCCAAATTCAACTCCGGTTTATCTGATTCCTGTCCTTTGCTTTTAACCATGATGGTAACATTATTTAATTCTTGTCAAACATTTCATGCCTTAAAATAAAGAACAACAGAAACATTTGGTTTTACACAACCCTCTAGCCAAGACCCAATTTTTCTCCTTTCAAAGCCAACTTCCTCAAAAGAATTGACTGATTTCTTCCCTCATTCACTCTTGAAGCTACAGCAGCCAAGAGTCTGGCAAACAATACAGGCAAAACCTGTGACTCCTGTTGAAAAGTCTACCTATGACTCTTTCAATTAGATTTTCCCAATAGATTCTTTCATTTGTATTTTACTTGATCTCACCACAGTATTTCAGATTGTTAGCTGTTTCCTTCATCTTCAAATTATCCTTCTTTGCTACTGTTTTGTTTTTTCTCAATTTCTTTCACAGGTTTGCTCTTCATATGCTTATTTTTTGTGGGATTTGTCAATACCTTTCTTATGTCTCTTTCTTTAATTTCTGATTATAAAATTAAAATTTGGCCATTTTAAATAGTACATATTAAACATTATCTGGAAAGTAACATAAAATTTACAATCAGGCATAATCATAGCACCTAGTGATTACTACTACTGTAATCACCCTAATATTTTCCCTGTCTTCTTTATACCTAATATGTTTAACAGAAATGACATGATACCTATATTTAGTTCAGTTACCTTCTTTTTCCATTAAGTGTTATTTTATAAATTTTCCAACTAATATTATTAAATATTTTTGAAAATGTAATTTTTACAGTTGGATAACATTAAATTATATGGATTTGTACTGGTTTATTTAACTTGCTTCTGCATATAAATATATTTTGAATTCAAAATAAGAATTTTACATTTTTAACTAGAGGGAAGAGTTGAATTTATTTAAATTTATTGTCTTTAATAACATTTCCCTTTTTTTCAGTTAAGAAGGTGGCTTCTCCAAGCACTTACATTTTAGAAGTGTGTAATTCCTGTATTTCTCACAGATACTTAAATATTTAGCTTGCCATAGAATTCTTAGGTCATAGTTTTGCTCTATGAAAACAATATTTTAGATTATGTGCTGCAATTTAGTATTGTGAAAAAGAAGTATCCAGCCACCATGTTTTTATTTTTCACAGGTATCTTTTTTTTCCATTCTGGTTTTTTATACAGATTTCTCTTCACCCACAAACTTAACAGTTTTTACTAGGCTATGTCTAGGACTGATTGCTCAAAATTAACTTTAGTGGAGTAACTTCATCAAGGGCCAGCAATAAAGAAATCAGATGTTAGCATCTTTCTCTTAAGTAATAAGAAAAAAAGGATTTTCAACATGTTCTTAGTGCAGAACTGACTGGTATCAAATAACTGTAGTATTAAACTGTGATGCTGATAAACCTTCAGATTTATGTAGTGATACAAACTTACAGAGACTTTGGTAAGTGTTAAAATACATACATTATTCAGTTTCCCCTCAAGAGTTATTTGCTCATTTTTTAATGTTTCCTAGTTATAATACGTATGTATATTACAATAATTTGTAAGAATTTTCAGATACTTCATTTAATTTAATCCTCATCACAACTCTGAAAGGGAAGTTATTGTTTCCCTATTTTATAAATCAGGAAAAAGAAGCTCAGAGCAATTCAGGGACTTCCTTAGTTCATCTAACTACTGAGTCATGGAGTTAGATTTGTAGCTGGGTCTTCTGATTCCACATATTGTTGTTAAGCCCTATCATGTTAATTGTTTCACATAATTTATGTAGTAATGAGCCCAGCTGGCACAGGAACATCTTCTGTAGACTAAGGACTGGTGTTAGTCACAATATACGCTGAAAAGTTTCATTCTACCCATCTGGAATTCCACCATCATGACTGATTAAACAGACTGTGTTAAATATTTTTTTTTCATTTTTTCAGAAAGTCCATTTAAAATATAGAATTTCCAGAAAAAAATTCAAACCATAATTTTTCCTTAAGGAAAAAAACTCGAGCGTGCATTAAGTATGAAAGAAAAAAAACAATGATTATGAGAAATGAACTATGACCAAGGGTAAAACGGAAGAGGTGCTCACTGGGACAGAACAGATTATTCAGGCCCTTTGCCCAGTTTTTAACTGGCTTATTTGATTCTCGGTGTTGTTTTATAAGTTCTTTATACATTTTAAATATTAACACCTTATTAGATGTATTGGCAAATATGTTCTCCCATTCAGTGGGATGTCTTTTTATTGACAGTTTTCTTTGATATGAAAAAACTTTTTAGTTTGATGTAGTGCCATTTATTTATTTTTTCTTTTGTTGCCCTTGCCTGAGGTGATTTATCGGAAAAAACATTACTACAAGAAACATCCGAGATTTTACTGCTTATGTTTTTCTAGGATTTTTATGGTGTTGAGTCTAACATTTAAGTCTTTAATCCATTTTGAGTTTATTCTTGTGTGGTGTAAGAAAGTGATCTAGTTTCATTTTTTTGCACATATCTATACAATATTACACCACCATTTCTTAAATATACTCTCTTAACAACATTGTATGTGTTTTCTTCCTTTGACAAATATTGACTATAAAGCTGTGGGTTTACTTCTGGTCTCTTTTCTGTTCTATTGATCTATATGTATCTTTTTATGCCAGCCCCAGGCTGTTTTGATTACTATGGCCTTGTAGTATAGTTTGATATCAGATAGTGTGATTCCTCCAACTTTGTTCTTTCTTCCCCAGATTGCTATTACTATTTAGGTTTTATCTGTGGTTCCATATAAATTTTTGGAATATTAGTTCTAGTTCTGTGAAATACACCATTGGAATTTTGATAGGAATTGTATTGACTCTAGATTGTTTTGGGTAGTGTGGACATTTTAATGATGTTAATTCTTCCTATGCATGAACACAGTATATGCTTCTACTTATTTGTATCTTCCTCAGTTTCTTTCTTCAGTGTCATAATTTTCTGAGTACAGGTCTTTTACCTCATTGGTTAAATTTATTTCTATGTATTTTATTGCTTTGAAGCAACCATGAAGGGGATTTTTTTTTTTTTTGTACTTGACCTTAGCCAAAAGGCTGAGAAGCAATGAAGGGGATATGTTTTTTTAGCTTTCCTTTCTGATAATTCATTATTGGTGTATAAAAATGCCACTGATTTCTAGATACTAATTTTGTATACTGCTACTTTAGTGAATTCATTTATCAGTTCCAGTAGTTTTTTGGTAGAGAATTTAGGGTGCTCTATATACAATATATTATGTCATCTACAAATGATGACAGTTTTACTTGTTCCTTTCAATTTGGATGCCTTTATTTCTTCTTGTTTGATTGCTATGTCTAGGACTTCCAGTATGCTGTTGAATAGACACTTATTCAAAAAGGACATACAGATGGTGAATAGACATATGAAAAGATGCTCAGTGTCACTAGTCATCACAGAAATGCAAATTAAAACCACAATGAGATCACCTCACATCTGTCAGAATGGCTATCATCAATAAATCAACAAACAAGTGTTGGCAAGTATGTGGAGAAAGGGGAACCTTAGTGCAATGTTGATGAGAATGCAGACTGATATAACCACTGTGGAAAGCAATATGGAGTTACCTCAATAAACTAAAAAATAAACTTCCTTATGACCCAGGGATTCCACTTCTGGGAATTTATCCAAAGAAATCTGAAACACCAATTTGAAAGAATTTATGCACCCCTATGTTCATTGCAACATTATTTAGAATAGTCAAGGTTTGGATGCAGCCCAAGTGCCCATCTGTTGCTGAGTATATAAAATGTTGCAGTATATTTGCACAGTGGAATATTACTTGGCTGTAAAAAAGAAGAAAATTTTACTCTGCAACAGATGTGCAAGACACTCAAGGAGAATTTCTTCCCAACAATTACTTGCAATGTGTTTAGTATTTTGTGATAATTTCTGACTATATAAAATAAATACTGAATCACATATCCATATTAACATTCCTGGGATATATGACCTTCCTTTTGTTTTTACAGTTTCAATATTTTATGTTTTGCGAAAATATCTGCATATGTTTCAAGATTGTGAGCCTGTTCTTTAATTTCTTAAATACACAGAGTAAATAGGTATTTGAAGCTTTTATCAGTTATTAGCATTTTTTAATTATTAGCATTTTTAGAGTTAATTTATGCTGTGATTTATCTTGCCACTGACTGCTCTAAAAAATGGTTCAGTGTTTTTAAATAATAAATTTCCAAATAAAATTGACAATCATATATTTTAATAAAATGGAAAAAAGTCAGAATAAATAAATAGCATGCAGAATAATAAGTACTATATTTATGAAATGCATATTAAGTTTTTGAATTCACATAGTTATACAAAATTGTCATCATTATACAAAAATGTGCACAAAATTATTTTATGAAATAAACCTACTTATGAAAATCATGCAGAATATTGTTTGTTAAGCAAAATAAAAATTCATATGGGGTAAAATGTTTGCTACTGATATACCTGCACAGTACATATTATTTAGGATATGGATATCTTCAAAACAGAAATATCCCACCAGTTCTCCACTATAATACAAATGTGCCCATCAACATAGATTTTGTATATACTATACATAGTATTTTTATATAGTATCATATATAATATATAGATTATATATACTATTTAAATACAGACAACTTATTTTTAGCATCATAGATTCTTACATTTTAATAATACATGTGATTATGTAGTTTGTTTAATGAAAAATTCCTGCTATTCATTCTGGTTTTAGAAGTCCTAAAATATATTCATGCTTCTTAAAAAGAAAACAATTGAGTGGGGTTTAGGGAGAGCTGAGCACAAAAGAGACTAGACAATTCTTCCTCAAAAATAAATAGATCTACCCACTATTCAAGAATGATTCAAAGATTCATTATCGCCCAAATAACTGCCAAGCAATTGAAATCTGTCTCATTGAGAGGACCCTATGTGTAGCTTATTGCCTTCCTCTCCCATCACCCGACTTCTCTGGGTCATTTCATTCACACCTCTCTTTCAAGCCATCTGCGATCCCTGGTACAGCTGAGTTTTAATGAAGAACACCTGGCCTGACAGTGTTTGCTGCTCTCTTTCACCTGCCAGCCCTTTGTTTCTCCCCCAGATTGCATGAGCCCTGCAAGTCCTGTCAAGCATGCATGCACAGCAGCTTTTCTGAGTTCAAGCTCTTCCTCTATTCCCCAAATCTGGTAAATCCTTTCATTATTTTGCTCTACCCATGTAGCTGTTCCGTCTGCTTTGTGATCTCTAGAAGCTAAAAATCCACATGAGAATTAAGTCTAGATAAATGTTGTACCTCTAGAACACCAGAGTGGAAGGGATGAAAAGCACAAGGGAAGGAAATCAGATAAAAACTCCCTGCACTTGCTGCAAAGTAGATATAAATCATCCGGGTTTGTGCTTAAATTTAAAAATTCAGAAGCTTTGGGATTTGAAAATATGTGTAATCAGTACTTACAGAGATATCCAATAGCTCCCTACAAAGCAGATAAGCCCCATTTGCTACCTGCGACTTGGTTTTTCATTCTTTGCCTCGTACCACCAGGCTTCGAACCCCACCTCTTCGGCTCTTCCCTCGCACGAAGCTTCGTTTACCCTTCCAAAAGTAATTTCTGATCTGACACTCCCGGTGATATCGAGTCTATGCCTCAATTTCCATCTGTTTCCCACTCTCAATTCCTATAGAATAGACAAGTAAGAACATGCTACTTAGCATAGCAGTAATTCTTCTTAATTATTCAGAAGTCTTTCCAAACTTTAGCCTTTTCCAAGTTTCTTCTTTCAGTCAACACAGACAACTTTCCCAGTTTAATTCAGACACAATTATATGTCTCAGAAGCTTCTGTTAAAATGATGTCATTTACTCCAGTGCTCAATTAAACAAATCTGATTTAAAATTTCAAAATTTAAACAAGTGAGCGAAGGGGGTCTGGGGATTCATGTGGTTAAAGAACTGATTGCAAGATGTGCAAAGATTTAGAGACTTTTTCAAATGTATGATGAGTAAAACATTTTTAAAAATTCAGAAAAGTATTTGCCATTCTCATTGTATAAGAAAAAAGAATAACAACTAAAAATTCTTTGAACTTTACTGATAAAAACACACAGAAACAAATAAGCCAGAATGTCACAGAATCAAATGCAATTCTTTAGTAAAATTAGAATATTTTCATTAAAAAGTATGCAGAAGCCAACCTTGAGACTAAGGTAAACAGTAACTTTAAATTGTATTAAAATTATGAGAATAAGGGTCCTATTACAGAGAGGCTCAGAGCTGATTAGGCAAGGCTTAGTTTCCGATGACTTACCCTTGACAAACCAGTTGCAGGGAAATTGTTTAGAGTGTATGTACATCAGTCAAAAGGCTAGAGAAATGTGAAAACTGGCTCTTTCCCACTTGTTGCTCTGTAGACCTGCTGCCAAGTTCCTGCCTTTTGTCCCTCCTGTCCATGTCCTATTGTTTGCCAGAAATATAACTAATTCTTGTCATTGAGCAAAATTGTCGTAATTAATTAATCTATTAGTAATACAGCTCTATTTTTTTAAATGAGAGAGAAGGGGCAAAGAATTCTAATCTGAGAATTGAGGAGACAGAGGAACGTATACAAATATAATCTCTGTATGTACTAATGACCTTTGTTGGCTAAAACAAAATAAGAACTCTTGGTGGTGAAAGTGACATCATTCACTAGAAAGCAGACAGGGATTCATGCACATCTGGTATATAGAATAAACTCAGTTAACCTGAGATCTTAAACTAGAGGAGTAAACGAGTCCTTCTCATTTATGAAACTTTTATGAAACAAGGTCATAAGTGGAGAGTGGGAGGTAAATGATTCTTGGCTTAAAGGACGGAGATGAGAGGGTGGGGGAGAGCTGGGGAGAACAAAGAACACCAAAGAGCTCTGTAACTGAAGCAGCTCGTGAGGACGGGGTGGGGAGTTTAAAGAAAAGACAGAGGAAACGTACATGTAAGTCTATTATAGGTCACCCACTTGGACCCAGGGCAAAAATGGTGTTGAAACAAGATAAAGATGTTTTAAGTAGTGATGGGGAACCTCTGGGCAGAGGACTTAAGTGACATATTTCAGGAATCCCTTCATTGCCTTTATTCTGATGGACATTTCTACCACTGGTTTGTATGAGGCCGTGAATGGCACATTGATAAAGCTGTGGTAAGATCAAAGTGAACAAGGTCCCAATATCCAGTTTATCAATTTTTCAGTTCTTCAACTGGTCCCTCATTTTTCTCTCACTACTGATTTTGATCTCCTTCTACTTATTCTTCCTTTTTCCTTCCAGAAAAACATTCCTAACAAGTATGTTTTACACTCATGACTATGTTTCCTCAACAACATTCACAACGGAAACCTCTGAAAATTGACTACTGCCCCTACCATCCCAGCAGAACTATTTTTGCTAATGTCCTTATAATGGTTTCCTGGTTGTCAAATCCTGTGGCCTTGTCTCAAATGTCATCAGTTTCTCTGGCATTGACAAATTCATCCCTGTTATATATTCTGTCACCTCCTTCGGGTCCTCCTTCTCTGCCTGTAAAACATTGGAGCTCCTTGTAGTTCCTTTGTCTTCACACTTTCTGCGGCCTTTTAGGGAATACTCACACACTTTATGACTTAAGCAAATATCCGCAGCAGTCATCTAACTGAGTCCCAGACCAACTATCTCCTCCTGAATGTTCCAGGGGAAAGTATACAGAATTTAACAAAACTAATTCAAGTCCAATAATTTCCTTCTATCTCTATCCTAACCTTCTTCTCCAGAAGGCACAAGCTCAGGAAATAGAATCAGAAAACATACAGTCACACATACTAGGTTATAAATTCCTCCCTAACCTCATGATCTATGCCTAGTAATAAGGTGAGATTTAGTTGACTATAGGCTAAACCAACTAGATTGTGTTTAGCAACAAGGCAATATGATTGCAGTTTACTTGTATACTTATAAAGTCATCAGTAAAATATCATTTCAAAGAAACATAAAAACACCCATTTCAAATTCTTAGTGTTCATGCTTTTGTCAAATTAGTTCCCTTATATTGTATCATTCTTACTTTTATTATGTCATAAAACACACAAACTTAACTTTCCTCATCGCATCATTTTTATCCCAAGGGAGACAAAGTTTGTGTTCTGTAAAGGACACCTTCTTACATTATGGAATTGATTATTTCTATGTAAAAACTTGCATGTTTAGTCTTTCGAGGAAAGCAATGTATTCTAATATAAAAATAGATGCTCATAAAATGATGAATTTAATTCTTCTTCCTGAGATTTGGATGAATAAAAATACAGGTATTATTGTTTGGGGGTGAGAGGAGACCATAAAGTGTTCATCTATAACTAAACAAAACTTTCTTTCCCTCTCAGATGCAACCTTTCTAAAGTAGGGCAGGAAAGAAACTGGTTTGCCAGATTCTAAGCACATAAAAACCATTGCACCTAAATTTAGAATTTTAAAAATTCTTTTTCCATATTCCAATTTGGCTTCGATAAAATTTGAATTCCTTAGCTGCACTTTAAAAGTTATTATTTTTTCCCCTTCTTTCCAGGCTTGGGAGCATGGTAACACTGTTTGTGTATATAGCACTTTATGTCATTATATGTGTTAAGTCTGATCCTGCAGAGGAAGTAGCTGTTATAAAGTCAGCCAAGGTATGTTCATTGGATTTGATGCAAGGAGTGGAATGGCAAAATTAGAAGAATAAAAATTATTTTATCCAATTTATAAGTAGCATAGAGGAAATAGTGCTTCCTGCATGTCTTCTTGGCCTATGCCATGATGGCACAGGTATGGAAAGACGGGCTAACTTGTAGACCACAAATAAACTGTGATTCTTATTTCCAACATTTCACCCATAGTTTTCCCCACTCAAAAGTATGCATAAATTCAATTACCTGGAAGATATGTCTCCTCTTGCATCATTTAGTTAAACCCTGCCCACCCTACCCTACCAAAAATAACGATGTAAGCTACTGGCCTAAAATAATAAGCATATATTATTTCTCAGGATTCTACAATCAGCCGGGTGGTTTTTCTGGTCTTAGTTAGGATCACTTTGCACCTATGCTCAGCTGAAGGTCAAGTTTGTAGCTCTGGTGATCTAGGCTGGGTTCTGTAACATGATTGATTGAGCTGTAAACTGGTCTCAGTCCCTGATCTTCCGTCAGATTAGCCCAAGCTTAATTAAGACCGAGGCAGGATTCCAAGGGTAGAAGTACAGAGGCCTTGTTAGGCCTACACTCAGAACAGGAATGCCTTCACTTCTGCTTCATTCTTGGCCCAGATTCAAGAGATGGAAGACAGACTCCACTTATTAACAGAGTTGTTGCAAAACCACATTGCAAAGAGATTTGTTTCAGGTACTATTGTGGCACAGCAACAAATCCCCAAATATTACTATGCTTTAAGCAACCATTTCATGTTTCTCACAGATTCTGTGGGTCAGGAATTTAGATAGAATTTTGTGGCCCATCTCTATTCCACTACCTCTGGGAAGACTTGGAGCCTGGGCATGACTTGACAATTGGGAGCTAGAAACATCTGAAGACTCATTTACTGACATGTCTGGGACCTGGGCTGGGGTGACTCAAAGACTAGGAGTGCTGAATGGGAGCCTATGTGTGACCTCTCCATGTGGTTTGGCTTCCTCACAGTGTGGCTGCTGAAAGGTAGTCATACTCTTACATGCTGGTTCAGGCTTTCAACTCCAGGGCCCCCAAGGTGGAAGCTGCATTGTCTTTTATGACACAGCCTTGCAAGCCACACAGCATACTTTATCAGTCAAGGCAATCACAAGCCTTCCCAGATACAAAGGGAGAGGAATTAGCCTTTATCTCTTGACAGGAAATGTGTCAAGACTACATTGTAGATGACTATGTGGGACAGGAGATATTGCTGCAGTCATCTTAGAAAACTATAACCTGCTGTAATCCATTTTAACCACATCAATTCACATTCTCCCTACATGAAAAATACATTCATCTCTTCCCTCAAAATCTTTACTGTGGCATCAACTTGTAGTTTAGTAGTTTATTATCTAAATCAGGTCCAATTGTGAATAAGGCTTCTTCGGTATAATTCCTTGAGTATAGCTCCTAAACTAGCATTCCTCTAGTTCTCTCTGATTCTGAGGATCTGTGAACTAAGAGGCTCCATGTGAGGCTAATATGGAGCAATGCCTTTAAGATTCTTATGTGTCCTAATTTTTAACAGAAACCATCTGGGTGGCCCTTAAGTCTTTAGAGAGATTTTTATCTTTTTTAAAGGGTCTATAAAATATTTCTGTTAATCTTTCTGAGGTCTTAACAAAGGTTTATATCAGCAGATCCTTGGTTTTATCCTGATCCTATATTAGTTGAACCAGTTATGTGTCCACCTCTACCTATTTGTAGGAGAGTGGCAGTTATATTGCAGAAGAAGACACAATAGAGGAGATATTGTTGAAAAACACAACCAGCCACAAAAGTGATATCAGAAAGCCAGGAATGAATGAAATATCAATGTAATTAACCTACCACACCCCTCCTATAAAGTTATTCATTTATTTTTTGACAAATATTTGGAGTATCTTTTATGTTTCAGGTGCAGTTTTAGGTGCTAGGTAAAAAGCAATGAACAAGACAGGTAGGCGTTCAGCCCTCATAGTTTTTTACATTTTCACCAAAGGGTCAGACAATAAGCAATAAGCACTACACATAGTATATTAGTAATACATGCAAAGAAGAATAACAAAGCACAGGAAGGGAGATGGAAAGTACATGTGGTGGATTGCAAGGTTGATAACATTACTAGGAAAGGCCTCACTGAGATGATTATGTCTGAGTAAAGACCAAAGAAGGTGAGAGAGTGACCCTTACAGATGTCGAGTGAAGAGAGCTATAGGCAGATGTAAAGTTCCTAAGGTAGCAGTGTACCTAGTATGTGTTGAAGAAATAGCAATGAAGTGAAATAAGCCAGTTGGTGAAAGACAATTACCATATGATCTCACATGTGAGGAATCTAATGGACAAAATAATGAAAAAAATGAAACCAGAGACATGGAAACATGGAACAGATTGATAGCAACTATTGGGAGGGGGAGGGGGATAATGGTGGAAAGAAGGGGAAGGGATTAGTCAAAGAAAATGCATGAATGACCCATGGACATGGGCAACAGGGTGGGGATTGACTGTGGGAGCAGGAGGTAGGCTGAGCAGAGGAAGGCAAAGGGGAAAAATGGGAGCAACTGTAATAGAGTAACAATAAAAAAATTATATATGTATATATAACAATAAATATATAAATTATATATACATATATAAATATATGTATATTTATGTGTATTAAATATATGTAGAGAGAGAGTGAGAGAGAATATGAAGTCCCAGTGGGAAGGTCGGCCAGTTCATGTAAGGACCTGTTGGCTGTTTGCACAGTTACTCCAAGAAAGAGGAAAAACAATTAATGGATTTTAGCTCATGAATGAAATGAACTATCTCCCTTTTAACAGAATCACTGTGGCCCCTTTGTTGAGGATAGAATAAAGAAGGCATGAACACAGCGGGGGAACTTTTTCCAGAACTATTGAATTGATGCAGATTAATGGGCTAAGGTGGAAGCGGTGGTGGTGATGAGATCCCATGAATACTATTTTGAGGGTAGGAACGATCAACGGGATCTGATGAGGTAGGTAGACATGGGCTATAAGAAAAAAATCTAGGATAATGTCAACATTTTGGGCTTGAACAACTGGGAAGATTTACTGGATAGATGAAGCCGAGGAAGGCAGGTACCTGAATATTCTGCTGAGGTTTAAGAGAAGCATCTAATTCAAAATTGACTCTTCTTTGCCAGGCCAAGAACACCTGTGGGATGTTTGTTTAACAAACAAAGGCATAAAATAGATAAATACATTTTACCCTGTGAGAAAAGGGGAAACCTTTTCATCACTCAGTACAATACAGGCGTACCTCTTGTTACTGTGTTTTGCTTTATTGTGCTTCACAGATGTTGCATTTTTTACAAATTGAAGACAAGACCCTCCACCACCAAAAGGATTATGACTCACTTTATTCAAGTCTGGAACGGAACCTGCCATATCTCCGAGGTCTGCCTGCATTAAAGAAAACTCAGGAGAGATTCAGGCAGCTTGCATCTCTCCAACACTTCAACAATTCTCTTGTGAAAGGCTTCCGCATAGCTAAAATTTCCACCTGATTCAGACCCTTTTATCCTTGAATATTTTCATCTTCCAAGATGCCAAAAAACTCTTTGGGCAAGCACAGCATAGTCACAAATGGGACACTCTGTGGTATAGATGCCAAAAGGGACCACTGCTCTTTAATTGCATTGGTTACTATTAGCTGCCAGTCAGACAGTACTTACCCCACCTGCTAACTGATCTCAAACTAAGTTTAGACAAAAAGCAAAGGTGTTGCAGCTGTTAACAATAGTCACTGATCAACCATTTTCAGAAGAGCTTCTAACTATTCATTGAGACTTTGTTGTTACTATAAATACATTTATTAAGAACCTACCAAATGCTAAGGGTACAAAAAAGGCATAAAAAACAGCTACTGCTATTGAAAGGATTATAATGCATTAAAAGAAACTCAATTTTTTCAGGTTTCTACATTTGGTCAAAGTTCTAGTGTATACTTTACTGTACTAAGGGGAGAGAGGATATGAAAAGCAATAGAGGAAACAGAAGAAAAAGATAATTTGTTTACATGAAGAAAATGTTCACCTAAAGGCTTCTAAGTGATGTTTTGATAAAAATGGTTTATCTGTGAGATCCAGTTCTATCAATGAAAGTTTGTTTCCACAAAATTTGCTGTTTAAAAATAACTCATTTAGAAAGACATAGCAACAGCAAATGTTTCTTATGTCTTTCTGAACAGG
The DNA here is from genome assembly GCA_004024845.1 of Tonatia bakeri. Lineage (NCBI taxonomy): Eukaryota > Metazoa > Chordata > Mammalia > Chiroptera > Phyllostomidae > Tonatia > Tonatia bakeri. Next base: position 208,784 of record PVIA01002183.1, read on the forward strand.
TTACTTTTAATATGTAGAAAGGACATTCATGCATTTTTGAGTGATAGAAACAGAAGTTAGAGTGACACGAGAAGCAAAAGAATGAAAGTGCCACGAAGGTAAGGATTACGACTGCCAGTTCCCAAGACTCAGGAGGGAGACTAACACACAGCAGGCACTCCACAGCAAGTATTTCCTGAAGGAATGGATAGATGGATAAATGGGTGGATGGATGGATGGATGGCTGGCTAAAGATGCAAATAAACTGAATCAAGGCATTCAAAACTGCAGTTGTGAAATCTAGGCTAAATATCTTTATTTGGGATATGGAAGTGGAGATTGTTTCTTTCATTAGTGTCGGAACTATGAATCTGATTCTCTGGTTCACAATTTCCTCATCTAGTATAGAAAATGATTGGATATTTAAGGCCATTTCTAGTTCTAAATTAAAATACTTTAAAATGGACAACAGTGTGGGAGTGGGGTATCAGGAGATAAATGGTAATGAAAAAATAAAATTAAAAAAATTTTAAATAATGATGATTTTAAATTTTCTAGCATTGTATTCAGTTGTGGTTCATATTTGAACTTGGTAATCTATTTTTAATAATGAAAATATTAATATAACTTACTTCATACTTTACTTAATTAAATATTCAAATTTAACAATCCTACAAGGTAGGATTCATATGCGCCTCATTATTTAGATGAGGAAACTCAGGTGTAGACAGGTAAGTATTTTTCCCATAGTCATAGAGAAAAGCGTGCTAGAGCTGGGACTCTGGATCAGGTCTGTCTGGTCCTGATTTCCATACCGTTGACTATCATCTATTATCCTACACGACTTCTCTGTAAGAATGGCTTTTGTGGGAAGGATCCATTGCTTGAGAAGAGGTTCAAATTTGCTTCCTTACAGTGAGGCTGGTCATCAGTGTTGCTGGGCTGGACACAGCATTACAACTAAGAAATTCCACTAAGCATGAAGCAAGGCAAGGGTAAATATCCTGTGTCAGTATGCCCAGGAGTCAGCCACAAGACAAGAAGACAGACAACAGGACACAAAAAAACTAAGATATAGGGCATTCTGGAGCAATTAAGAAGTGGGGAAGTTTGAAATTCTGGACAAATGAGCAGAAATCACAAAGTATATTAAAATAGAGAGGGCCAGAACAACTACAAGCAAGAGAGCAGAGAATATTACAGTATTCATCCATCTTAATCACTGAAGCATATCCTCCTCATGGAAATGTTTTACCACTGTATATAGCAGACACCAATTCTGGATTGAGGGTCCGGGCACAGCATGCAAAAGCAGAATTGGCAGCTCTGAGCTAAGGAAACAGGGATTAACGGTTAGCTGCTGGTGAGCAGCTCCCGACACCCTAGCAGGCCTTCTTAACTCTTGAGAGATTTCACTATCTGTTCAATACCTTTTACAAGGGAAAATTTGTTCTGAAACATATATTGTAGCTTCCCAGGTGGACCAGTGCAATTATGGATTGCTGGAGGTTTTTGCCCCCTTACTCGAGGAAAAAGTAACTCATAGAAACTATATATTGATGTCATTTCTATGACTTTCTGCTCTCTACTCCTCTGACCCCTTCCCCCACACACTTACTCACTATTGATATAATTCTACTTTCGTACTGCTACCTTGAAAGTTGCTGGTATTTGTAAGACACTAGGATAGGTGGAGGATATAAGAAAGTGAATAAGCTATTATAACTGTCTCTGAGAAGTTCACAGTCTATCTGAAAAAGAGGTACATAAATCAATAATCACAGCTAACAAGTATTGAGTACTGCAGTGAGGTATAGAGTACTTATAACAAGGCAGGGGGTGCTATTATATTTACTATATGTATTAACTCATTTAATTCTCAAAACCACCCTACGTGTAGGAGCTGTCTTATACTCTGTTTAGAGATGAAGAAACTGAGGCACTGTAGGGCTAAATAAATCACTCAAGTCACTCAACTAACAAGAGTCAGACCAGGAACAACATGACTCCCAAGCCTGGCTTTTAGAGATAATGACACTCATTTTGCCTTCTCACAAACAAACAAACAAAGACTGTACACAACTGTAAGGGTGAGAACAGAGATGTGAAGATGGCAAGATGATCACACAAAAAGTGCAGATTTGGAATGGAGTTAGGTGGGGTCCTGTGAGCTTTCCTATGACTTTGGACACATCTTTCAGTTGTTCTGGGTCTTAAGGTGGGGGCAAAAGTAGTTTTACTATTGTAAATAGATGAAATGGAATTTATTCTTGTATTATTATTTATTAATTACTGTATTATTTTCCATATGAATAATTGTAAGCCTACTTTTGCCACACCCTGTAGAGGACAAGACCCTTGCTTGCCTAACTATTGTACAGACTTGTTTGATATCATTTGATGCTTCTATTTCTCAGGAATAAAACAAAGCATACCAAAAATTAAATATTTCACCAATAAGATATTGTTAGTTTTTAGAATAATTACTAAATAAAATAAGCATACAAGTTTTTTAAAGAATGAAGTGATAAAACAAAATGCTACTGTTTCTTCACAGCTTTAGTCAGAGGGTCACCCCAGCTGCAATGGTTTTGTAGCCACAACTAAAAATCAGTGAGGAAACCTCATCTGCTCTTGTTGCCATGGTAGTGTTTCCAGGACTGCTACTGGACAGCTGTACGACTACCCAGCAGTCATTGCAATTATTGTAACTGATACTCCTTTCATCTCCCTCTTTTTCTCAGGAAACCCCTGGGATAGAGTAAATGATTACTGATTACGTAGTAAATAGTTGTGTAACAATATTACTACTTATTTATCCTTGTATCAGAGATGTCAAAGTTGTTTTAATGAAACGCCAGATGATCTTAATCTGGATTATTCAAAGGAATGCCTTGCGAGTGGAATGAATGAAGCTCTACTTTACTGTTCCTCAGTGAAGAAAGTTAATGCATACTCTCCCTTGTGTTCCTTTTCCTGGGTTTATAGACTAGAAGACTAAATACTGCAATTTTTTCCCTAAAAGTTAATCAGGATAACCATTAAATCATTTTTTGTCCATCTCATTTCAGATGTATTTAATCTTGTTTTTTTTTTTTTTATATTTGAGTGCATGGATAAATGCCAAATTGTTTTCAATATTTAAATGCTGGTCTCATCAGAACTGCTTAGAGTAATCATTTTTCCCTTTCGTTGTAAAGAGAAACTTTAACGTAGCTAGTCCTCAAATACTATGTTAGTTCTTGACTCCATTACACCCTTACATTATTTCTAAATTCTCCTGTAAATAGGAGTAAAAGTGTTTCTATACATTATTTATGCATTATCTTCCTTTTATAGAATGGTCGTTTAAAAAACTATTTATACCCATTGTATTCACCTGATTTTTTTAAATAAAAGGTCATTTTTGCTCATCTATACTCTTTCAAAATTATTTATTCACCTTTCATCATGCATGTTAGCAGAACCCTTCAATTCAGTATCATCTGCAAATTTTATTAACATACTGTTTGCTCCTATTTCCAGGTGGTTAATGTAGATACTAAACATGACTGTACATAACAATTTCATTCATGACTTGTTTGGATATTTCCTGGGAATAAAGTAACATTAATTATTATTACTATTTATTTGTAGTTCCATCAATTTTCTTTTCTGTTGGCATAAGAAGATTCACTGCAATTTACTTTTTACTTATAAGAATCTACCTCAGATTACTAAAATCAAATGTGTTCTGCCTGCTGCATCTCTCACATTCATTAATGATAATTCTGTAAAAATTGTGGACAACCTCACTGACCTGTAAAATTAATTTATAAATCCAAGCTATCTTGGAAACAGAATGCAGTCATCTTGGAAGGGTTTAAAGGTCTACAAAGTTTTTATTTTTCATATTTCTGGCGTTCTTAAAGTCTGTCTAAAAAACACCATTTATATTCCATCTGCTAATATTAATTCCTAGACTGCTAAGACATACTTGTGTTTTTTGTGATGTGATCATAAATATACCCTCAACAGAATTCATTTGACTTTCCACTCTAAGTTTTACTTGTCTTCTAATCTGAATGACTGTGTGAAGTATTCCTTCTAGTTGAGGCAGAAAAAAAGAGGGAAGCGTGTGTTGCAGTTACTTACAGTACAGTTGTATCTGGAACAAAATGGATATTCAGACAGCAAATACTAATAGAATCTTTGTTTTGTTGATGTTGTTTTTAAGTCGGCTATAATTTTTATTGGTTGCATATGGCATGATAATTAATAAATAATTTGTTCTGTGTCCCCTGTAGTCCAGAGATGAACATCACCTAATCCCCGGTCGTATAGAAAGGATAACTGAAATGGCAGTATCTCCTACATGACTGCCAAGATGCTCCTAACACAGGACTGAATCACATGGTTATGAAGTCCCATAATAACAAAATATATTTTATTAACCACCAAATCATCTAGTTTCCTCAAACATTTTTACCATTACACATGAAGAAGTTTATCATGGTAGCAATTATTTTCCTGTGTCCCACTATACCTCCCCAAGCTTATTAGGCTAACTAATCAAGCAAATTTCATTCCTTTTTAGGGATGAGGAGGACCAAGGCAATGTGGACAAATGAGAGAATAAGAGAGACTTGCTGGGAGATTTGAGAAAGGAGTCCCTTCTCAGGAATTCAGTAACTTCTTTCTTTACTCCCTGACCTCTCTCGACCACTCCCCACATTCCCAAGACTTGTGGATAGGCCTGACTGCCAATGGCAGCAAACTTGTCACTATGGGGAAGTCACCTAAGAAATCTGAGTGTCAGCTGCCAAATAGAAAGAGTCTGGTCCTTATGATCCCCCTGAACTGGTGGAACAACTCAGGACCTAGCCTGAAGCGCAGCATAGCTGACTCTGGGCTTGGTCATTTACAAACACACAAATGACCTTCCTAATTAAGTCTATCCAAGGAGGGTATCTGTTACACAGAGCGAAGCCTCCCAATTAGACATTAAGCATATGGTTTGTAAGTTTCAGCTAAGTGTGTGTGAAAGTTTTGTATAGATTCAGTAACTAGATCTAAGTTTAAATTTAAGATTTTGATCTTAATATATATTCTATAACACAAAGACCTATTAAGGGGCCTTTTTGTAACCAGCCCAAGGGCAGAGAGCTAGCAAGTGCAGTCAGGATTCCAGTCTAGGCCACCTGGCTGCAGAGCCCTCCTTTTAACCATTACACTGCAGTGCCTCCCAGCAAATTTTGACAGGTGTGCTTACAATACAATGAAACAAAAGCAGGTAACACCTGAAGAAATGCAAGAAAAAGAGTTTCACAAAGAATGGAGGGCTCATTAGTGTGAAAGAGAATAAAAATCAAATACAAGAAGAACAAAAATTAAGCCTTTGTATGAATTGAATTCTACTGATGAAAAAACAGGTATTTTAGTACTCACTGGAGTATTGATCTTGGGTAGTGACTTAAATAACAAATGGGAAGATGGGGAAAAGCAAACATGTCATACTTTTAACATCTGAGGTGACTAAAACTATTATTATTGTTATTAATTTTACTTTACCTACATCACAGCACCAAAATGGAACATGTTTCACCCCTGAATCTTTTCTATGTTTTCTCCAAAATCATATGTTCTCTGAAAACCTTCCGAATCTCTCAGTATCTTTATATACAGTGCATCTGTGTGGTAACAATATACATGTTGGAAGAAATCTGTCAGTATATCCTAAACTTGAATCCAAATTTCCTTTAACAAAATGTTCCAGCCAAACCTTTCTTTCATACAAGGATATCTAACTATCTAAAAAGAAGGAATAAGGATTTTCAAGATGTCTTCAGTAGTGAGCTACATCGAAGGAAAAGAAAGTCAGGAAAGAGATGAGCAGACAGAAATCTCATTACAGCGTGGTTTAGGATTATCATTCCTATTAGACCAGTGTGAAATCTGAGGCCAGGAAACATGCTAAAGCACTTTCCTACAGACTTACAAGCAATAATTATGCTCATTACAGCCCAGACTGCTGCTTTTAGAGGGGGTTTATCCTTTTTCAATAAAGTAACTATCATTGCCTTCCATGGAGAAAAGCAAAACAAAATAGGTGAAATATTTTGGGAGAGGCAAAAGTGTATAGTTAAAATTTCTTATCTCATATGGCTGAGTCTTTGGGTTGAACTAACCTACAGAGTAATTAGATTATTTACTTAATGAAGTGAAGTAACTTGCAATTGTCATAATTTTCTAGGAAAAATGTGACTTAGTGACTTGGTGCTATTGAACATGCTGATTTGTGATCTGTAATTAATGGAGAACTACCAAGATGCTGAATTTATACTACACTGATTATTTCAAGAAACATTTTCAAGTGCCTATGCTGTATTACTCACCATGGTAGGTGCCAAAAATATAAGAAGAATAGTAAGTACTATTAATTGAATATCTCCTTTGAGCCAAGTGCTTTTTACCTATATTATCAAATGTCATCTTTATCATGACACTTCATGGTAAAGTGCTACTACCCACAAGTGTTGTTTTATTTCCACTCTATGAACTTTTCTACTTGTACATAGCTTGTTTGAAGAATATCTGGCTCAAATCCACAGCAATCTGACTCTAAATACTGTGCCCTTTATATGGTTGCATCCACACTCTTTCTGGCTTATAGAAAATGTAAATGCTTATGATCACATACGTTACATTTTGCAGGGAGGAGAAACAAGTAAACAGTGATAACGCAATGAAGGAAATGGAATTGTGGTGTGTGTATTTTAATGTTCCACTCACTATGTTTATATAATAGCTCATTTAATAATTCACAACTTGCACACTGGTTTTCTTTCTTGGCCATACCCCCAAGGCCACTTTGTATAATTTGTAAAATGCTTGTGTTCAGGGAAGGTGTTTAACAAAGTAGCTGTGTACCGTGTGTGAAAGATGGATGATCAGCTCATCTTTGATACTTTCAGCTAACATAAAGTTGAAGATTTAAACATTTATGACTATCTTTAACTATATGGCAATGTTAACATTTAAATTGTGAACTTACATATATGTGAACTATTATCTATGAACCAAGAATTTAGAACAATTTGAAACCCAAACTTTACTTTGTAAGCCTTCTAAATAAAAAAAAGATACGTTTTAGTCATGCTTTTACACTATATCAACATTCAGTTTTTATTCACTTTTTAAATGTTTCATCTTTCCACTGGGAGAATTTGCAAAATGAATTCAATAACAATAACACCTATGGAGCTCTTACTATGTGTAAAGCAGTTTTCTAAGTATTTTTCACATATTGCCTCATTTAATACAAAACAACCTTTGAGGAAGCTAATATTTTTACCCTCAATTTACAGAGGAAGAAAGAGACTAAATGACTTGCCTAAGGTCACCCAGATACTGAGTTGCAGAGCTATGATTCAAACCAAGGTCCTCTGGTGCCATGCTTCTGCCCTCAACCCTTGTTACCTCAATGCCTCTCCGTGGGCCAGAGGCGCATACTGAGAGGCATTGAGGGCTGTGCCACCACTCTTGAGTGACTTAGAATCTAATTGCCAAGAACACAAAAGAGCTACAACATACCACCATCTAACTTTATATGTGTTAAGTTAATTTTAAAGAAATACCAATAACAGAAAGGGAAGATATACCAATTAATTTTTATTGCCAGTATATATCATACAAGGAGTATATTTTGATTCATATAAATTGCCTGAGAGTTCAGTGAAATAGTAGTAGCATCCCCATTGTACACTCAGAGACTAACTGTCTTGTCCGAACCCATGCAGCAGACGATGAGTGGCGTTAGGCGGTTTTACTCAAAGTGTGTTCTATGGACAAGCAGCGTCAGCAGCCCCGAAAGTTTCTCAGAAGTGCTGATTCCCAGGCCCAACCCAGACCTGTTGGATCATAGTCAGATACTTGGTTTAATTTGTGTTTGAATCAGCTTTCTATGTGGTTTTTGTATGCACTTAAGTTTAAGAATCCCCCGGCTAAGAGGTATGAGTTCTTTAATGGTTGTGAGATTTGTGCAATGGCAACCCTCATTCTTGCCACTGTACCGTTATGTGATCTGGACTAGTTGAGAGAGTTCCCTGAAGGAAATATAGATAAGAGCTCTTGTTTGAAGTATGCATGAAATATGGGTGAGTGGAAACGATAGAAGAGGCATGACAGTAGGGGCTGTTTACTGGACATGTCTTCCCTGGTGGCTGCCATGTTCATATTCTCCTTCTAGCTATAATTATTTCACCCACAACTCCTGTTTAAGCTTACTTATTGGACTAAGGATGGGTACCTGATACAAAGGTGGGCCATCTGCAATCTTGTCAGTAATATGTAAAGAGACTTCATATGAAGTGCTCTGCCAGTGATTAATACTGGTAATTAACTAAGCCAATTGTTTTGGATTTGGACTATGGACTATGGAGGGAGAAATATCAGTGGGTAGCAAGAATAATGGAACAGACATATCACAAAAGGCATATACAATATAAGAAGTCAAAGTGGCAAGCTTTTCACTAGATATTTTTACTCAACTTTTTTTTTTTGCTACCTTTTTCTATTTATGAGTATTCTTAAACTTATTGTCTAGGTACCCTATGTAAGTATAATCTCAGACTATAGTAATTAATGTAACATAAAGAAAAGTCAAGGAGGTGAAGGAACAAGGCATTTGGAGAGAAGAGGTATGAAGCCCAATCTGAATGACAGAGGTCTTTTGTCAGGAAGAACAGGAGACAGGGCTAGTGAGAGGTCTAAAAGAGCAAAAAAAGGTTTTAGGCTAGTAAGTCATGTCCATACTTCCCCTCCCTAAATTCTATTATTATTATTTTTTTTTGTAATTTTCATCTATTGCAATGTAGCAACAGCACCAAGCCATGAATATTAAATTTTTGTGGTGCCAACCTCTTTCTAGAAAATTATTAATTACTAGTAGCAAAGATACTTCCTCCTATGATGATACAAAATTGTCCTGAGAAATTCAGTCTCTTGCTGCTCCGTTGTTCAGAGATGCCAAGAAGTTGGCTCCTCTGGGCTCGTAGTGCAGCCCTGCCCTGAGCCTGTGCCAACCCCTTCTCTTCCCTGCCACATTCCTGCTGTACTTCCTCCCCTCACCCTGGGAAAATTCACAAAAAGATAGAAATCATTTATGCTGAGGTATCTCAACATGTTAATAATGATATTTATAGTAAATGTAATCTCTTTACAAGGTTGTTTAGAGGATATAAAGAGATTGTGCTCATAAACACAACTCAAATTGAGTAGGCCTAGATTTTAATGGTTGTGATAATATTATTTCTATTCATGGCTCCATTGGGTTTAAATTTTTCGAGTTGTACTGGATTTGAATAACTAGTAAAAGAGTTTGGAGTTTACTCTCTAGTATCCTTAGTGACAGGATAAAAACGGACTTTTAGCAATAATTAATCTAATCATGATAGTGGGACTGGAGAGAGGAAATTTCCAGGATTGGAGGGTTAATTTGGGAATTTACCACCATTTCATACTCAGGTACTTGGCACAAATGCTGAGTAGTGGCCATGAAAATGGAGAGGAAGAGACAGATAGAAGGCAGTTAGGCTGTTAAAACTCTTAGTTCTTAAAAAAAAAAAAAAAATCCCATTGCTTTTAGACAGAATGGAAAAGAGAGAGAAAAACATTGATTGGTTGTCACCTGTACACGCCTGGTGAACCGGGGACAGAACCCGTGACCTATGAATGTGCCCTGACCAGGAATCTAACCGTGACCTTTTGGTTTCAGGACGATGTTCCACACCAGGAGCCACACTGGCCAGGGCAGACCCTTAGTCCATGGTGACTGCTGGACCGGCAACAGAGAAAAAGAGTCAGAGATGACTACGGGTTCAGAGCCTGCATCCTTAGGAAAATCAAATTACTCTCATTTTACTTTCATGTATAAGCTGAACTGAGAGTTTGCTTTTGAATGGGTAATCTACATGATTTTTAAAACATTCTTTTGTTATTTTCTGTGCATACTTTTGGATATTTGGGTACTTTTATTACAGTGTAGGCCTTGTTTTTAACTGTCTGGATCCAAATCATATCTTCAGGATGAGGTCTTAATATGGTCCTAAGATATGAGGTCTTATTTTGTCCTACAGGTCTAGTTAAAATGGTGACCCCTTTGAATTAAGACTTTCTATGAAGGAATTGGGAAGGAGAATAAACTAGATCATCCCATCTGCTATCGTGTGCTTTTCAGTTCTTTATGTCTACTACTCTCTTCCATCATAGACTTTGAAATTAGTGTTTTATTTGCTCCAAAGAAAATCGTACCATGGATAGCTACAGAGCTAGGATTATAGAGTGGACCTCAAACAAACTTAAGCAAAGATTCCATGAAAAGAAAAAAATTGTTTATGTTTTTGTAACCACCACACTTGTACACACATGTGGTACATGTGTGTGTGTGTGTGAGAGAGAGAAACCATAGTTTATTCAACACAAATATTTGGGCTAGCATTCATTAATTGATCTTAAAACTGATCTATATTTTTTATAGATTTTCTATAAAGATATTGGACTACTTTCATCTGCTTTATGCTTTTCTCTAGAGAAGGATGGTGTTAAAACACCACCAAGTAGAATAAGGGGTTTTATGCTGAGGTCTCTACATCTGTAAAATTACATTTTGTAAGAATACCCTAAGGGGATTTCAACTTCTAGCCTTAAAAAGTTAGGTGTATCCATTTCAGCTTTGCATGTCCTGCTTCATGCTCTAATGCGGACAGATTGCCATAGCTTCGTTTTAAGGCACAGGTGTCTGGTGATAAGATACACTGGCACGTTTCCACTACTGGCTGAGAACAGGACTTTCTAAAGAATCTGACTTGAATTATTAGTAATGAATAACTTAAATGTTCAACACCTAAACAGATGGATGAATTCTGCTGTGGTCTTAATGTATTCAATGATTTCTAAATTTATATCTATTTCCAGATAATATGACTAACATTCTACATGAGAAAAACTTTACTTGTGTAATAAAAGGAAATATTACCCTTGAAGGTCAAAAGTCAAAACATTCTACCACAAAAATGATATTAGTTCTCTAAAACAGATAACTTGATTGCCTTTGCATCATTTAAATGTGTCAAAATTAAATGTACCTGAACTTTATAAAACTGTTTGTCACATGAGAGTTTTATGTATCATAATTAAAACTTGTGACATCAAATGTATTTAATTGTTATGTCATGGCAGTATGTGTATAAATGCTGAGTTGCCACAATTTTTAAGACATGTGTTTTTTAATATATGATTGTTTTCTGATTATTTCATGTGAGATTGACTAGCCACATCTATATCATGTGGATCTGATTGCTTGTGCCTCCATCAAGGTCCCAGACCAGGAGGATGAGGGGTCCCCACTGATTAGTTCACACATGCCACTACCCAGGGCAGAAAGCAAGATGGAGAAGTATAGAGAGTACAATGGGCAAGCAGAAGTTTATTGTACAATGTGGTAAAAAGTAATGATAAATTCTACAAATTTAATGCCTTGTTTTTATTTTTTCAAATTTATTGAGATATAATTGATATATAACCTTATGTAATATTAAGGTATACAATGTGATGATTTGATACACTTATATATTATGAAATGATTATCATAATAGGATTTGGTAACACCTCCATCGCCTCACATAATTACTATTTTTTTTTTGTGATGAGACCATTTAAGATCTATTCTCTCTGCAATTTTCAAGTATATAATACAGTATTGTTAATTACATAGTCACTACACCGTAAATGATATCTCCCGAGTTTAATCATCTTATAACTGAAAATCTGCACCCTTTGATCAATATCTCCCTATCTCCCCCTCCCACTGCCTTTGGCAACCACCATTCCTGCCTCTGTTTCTGAGTTTGGCTTTGTACATCCCACATATAAGTGACACCATGCAGTATGTGTCTTTCTCTGTCTGAGTTGTTTACTTACTCTAATGCCCTAAAGGTCCATCCATGTTGTGGCAAGTGGCAGAATTACTTCCTTCTCATGGCTGAATATATTCCATTGTGTATATATACACAAAATCTTCTTTAATATCCTCTTGTTGACATTTAGGTTGCTTCCTTATGTTACATTATTATGTAAATAATATTGTAATACATATAGAAATGCAGATATCTCTTTAAGGTACTGATTTTATTTCCTTTGGATATATACAAAGTAGTGGGATTGCTGGATCATGTGGTAGTTCTATTTTTCATTCTTTGGGAACCTCTGTACTGTTTCCTGTACTGGCTGCACTGATTTACTATCCCACCAGCAATGCACGAGAGTTCCCTTTCCTCCGCATCCTTGTCAACACTCACCTCTTATCTTTTTGATAATAGCACTTCTAACAGGTATGAGGTGATATCTCATGATTTTGATTTGTATTTCCCTGATGATTAATGATGTTGAGGATCTTTTCATATACCTGTTGGCGATTTGTATGTCTTCTTTGAAAAAGAAGTATATTCAATTCCTCTGCCCATTTTTAAATCAGATTTTTTTGGGTTTTCCTTTTTGCTGTTGAGTTGTATGAGTACTTTATGTTTTCAATATTAACCCCTTACATATATCTGATTTAAAATATTTTCTCCAGTCCTGTAGGTTGTCATTTCATTTTGATGATTGTTGCTTTTGTTCTGCAGAAGGTTTTTAGTTTGATATAGTTACACTTATTTTTGTTTTTGTTGTTTGTGCTTTTGTTGTTATATCCAAAATATTATTGCTAAGATCAATGTAATGGATTTGTTTTTCCTGGGTTTTCTTCAAGGAGCTTTATGGTTTCTGATCTTATGTTTAAGTCTTTAATATATTCTAAGTTGATTTTTGTGACTGGTGCAAAAGAGAGATCCAATGCATTTTCTACATGTGATTTTCCAGTTTTCCAGAACCACTCATTGAAGACACTATCTTTTCTCCAAAGAGTATTCTTGACTCTCTTAACAAATGTTAGTTGACTATGTATTTGAGGGTTTATTTCTGGGTTCTCAATTCTATTCCACTTTAGTAGTTTGAAATCAAGAAACACGATGACCCAGCATTGTTCTATTTCATGATTGCTTTTTTAATATACGATTGGTTATTCATAGGCTTTTGTGGTTTCATAGAAATTTTGGGACAGTTATTTCATTCAGTGAAAATGGGTTGGGATTTTGATAAGGATTGTATTGAACATGGCTTAGGTAAAATGGGTATTTTATTCATATTAGTTCTTTCAACCCACAAACAAGATATATATTTCCATTTACTTGTGTTCTCTAAAATTTCTTTAATCAGAGTTTATAGTTCTTAATGTGCAGGACTTTAACTTCCTTGGTTAAATTTAATTCTAAGTATTTTATTGTTTTTGATGCTATTGTGAATAGGATTTTTTCTTTATTTCTTTTTACAGATGGTTTGTTTTTTATTGTATAGAAATGCAACAGATGTTCCTATGTTGATTTTGTATCCTATAAATTTACTGAATTTACTGATTTGTTATGAGATTTTTTTATAAACTCTTTAATATTTTCTATGTGTAAGATCATATCACATGCAAACAAAGGCAATTTTATATCTTTCTGATTCAGATGTGTTTCATTTCTTTTTCTTGCCTAATTACTGTCTAGGATTTCCATTACTATGTTGAATAGCAATGGTGAGAGTAGGCATCATTTCTTATTCCTGATATTAAGAGGAAAAGCTTTCAACCTTTCACTATTGATTGATGTTATCTATGGGTTTATCATATATGGCCTTCATTATGATGAGCTATGTTCTTCTATACCCAATTTGTTGACAGTTTTTAACCATGAAAGAATATGGTATTTTGTCAAATACTTATCTGCATCTATTGAGATGATCATGTGCTATTTATCTTTCATTCTATTAATATGGTATTGTACTGATTTGTACATGTTGAACCATCCTTGTATTCCAAGCATAAATTCTATTTGATCATGGTGTATGGTCATTTTAATCCTTTTACTGTTCTATTGAATTAGGCTTGCTAATATTTGTTGAGGATTTTTATGGCTTTATTCACCAGGTATATTAGCCCCTACTTTTCTTGTAGTATCCTTATCTGTCTTTGATATCATCATAATTCTGGCATTGTAAAATGAGCTTTGGAATGTTCTTGACTATTCAATTTATTGGAACAGTTTGATAAAAATTGACATTAATTGATCCTTAAATGTTGGGAAAGTTTATCAGTGAAGCTTTCTGTCTTTTTTTGGGAGATTTTTTATCATTAAGTCAATCTCCTTACCAGTGATCAGTCTGTTCAGATTTTCTGTTTAATCACGATTCAGTCTTGGTAAGCTGTATGTTTCTAGGAATTTATTCATTTTTTTTAGTTTATCTAATTTTTGTCATATAATTGCTCATCATAGTTATTTATGATCCTTTGTATTCCTGCAGTATAAATTGTAACATCTCCTCTCTCATTTTTAATTTTATTTGAGACTTTTTTCTTTTTTTCTTAATCTAGCTAAATTTTGTCAATTATTCATTATCTTTTCAAAAACAACAAGCTCTTAGTTTTATTGATCTTTTGAGTTTTTTCTCTATTTATGATTATTGGTAAATGGACCCCTTTACCATTATATAATGACCTTCTTTGTCTCTTGTACAGTTATATTTTGTTTAATAGTAATACAGTTACTCGTGATTTCTTTTTGTTCTTATCTATGTATAATATCTTTTTCCATCTCTTGACTTTGAGTCTGGGGGAGATGCTTAAGGCTAAAATGAGTCTCTTGTAAACAGCATAATGTTATGCTTTTTAAAAATCCATCCAGCCACTCTATGCTTCTTGATTGGAGAATTTAATCTATTTACATTTAGAGAAATTATCTATTCATTAACAAATTATTATAGCTACGTTACTCTGTTACAGAATTAGATATTACAGTATTATGATTTTTACTGTATACTCCCCATCTTTACTGTGTTGCATATTTTTTATATTTTTTCTAACTTTACATTTGCTAATTAGCATGCATTTGTTTTTGTTTAAAGAAATCCTGTCATCATTTTTTGTAATACATTTTCTGTGGTGATGAACTCCCTTAGATTTTGTTGTCTGGGAAAGTCTTTATCTCTCCCTCACTTATGAAAAACAAATGCTGGGTGAAGTTCTCTTCACTGGAATTCATTTATTTATTTTCAGCACTTTGATTATATCAACCCCTTCTTTCTTGGTTTATAAGATTTCTGCTGAGAAAACCACTTACTGCCTTATAGGGGTTTCCCTGTAAGTTACAAACTTTTTTCTTTTCCTTATACTAATTTTAAGATTCTCTCTTTGTCTTTGATTTTTGACAGTTTTATTATAATGTGTCTTGAAAAAGGCCTCTTTAAGTTGAGTTTGTTTTGTGACCTATGAACCTCATGAACTTGGATAGCCAAATCTCTCCCCATATTTGGGAAGTTCTCAGCTATTATTTCTTTAAATAAGGTTTCTGCTCTCTTCTCCTTCTGAAACCTCAATAATTCACAAATCGTTTCTTTTA